>VXBJ01001575.1:158621-172638 GCA_013400055.1 Nycticryphes semicollaris
AAAAAAAAAAAAAAAACCACCCTACCAAATCAAGCAGTAATGCAATCCTAAAAAAAATTACCTAGAAATTTCAGGTCAAAATAACCTAGACCACACATGTTGTTCTGAAGGTCAATCACTAAACTGTGTTTCTAAGGTATAAAGGAAAAATGCAGGTCACGCTGTAAAGAAAAGCTCAAAGCAGGTTGCTTAACAACACTGAAGTGCAGAAATTTATGTGGTATGGAGAACTGCTGATCTACTGAAATGAAAGCAACAAAATAAGACCTCATTGTATAATTATTGTAATAATTGTATAATTATACTAATACAGAGCAACTTACTCAAGAGAAAAAGGATTATGTAGTCCTGCAGCAAACAACTTGCATTAAATAGAGAGGAAAGAAAATAACTGTGGACAAGCAGGAACTACAGGTAGCTGAAAAGCAACTGAAGCAAAATAGACCCAATCTTCAATAAACTTGCCAAAATTCCACCAATTATCACATTTGCATGGAAAATAAATGTTTTTGAGTTTCTACCATTTCCAATTCACTGCCTCATTGCAACTAGCTTGCAAGCAAAAACCGTGACAACACCACAGATCAGCTGCACTACTTTTTCTTACAGTTGATCCTGATTTTTCCTTTCAAAGGTCACGTGCGTGCACATATTGATGTCCTCTCTGGACAGGGTTTAGTCTGTCGTTATGCAAATAATTTTTCATCAGTAACAGATCTTAAGTCTCAGACCTTCCCTCCCTCACTCATTCCTGTTCCAACCTGGGACAGAGGTTACTTCTTCCTCAAGGCATTAGCATTACTTTTTCCTCAGCTGTTCTCTAAACTGGAACTATGTGGTTTTTAAAGGAAACAAAATAAGACTGCTTCACACAAGCACCTCAAACACACTACACTTCAGAGCTTTTATACTTGCAAACAAATGTTCTGAGAGCAGGAATAGATGTGCATGGCATGTATCATTAAGAAACCACTGAGTAAGTGAAACAAAGGATATGAAGTATTAATGATCCAACAGATGGGAATGATTAATGCAGAGACAGAAGTTACAGCCCTGTTTGGAATTGTCAGTTCAGTAGTCACGACCTCCTATCTTCTCTCAAAAAGTTACCAGGAGAAATGCAATAGAAGCAAACACTGGTTTTGGGGAGGGGATAGCATTAAGCTTTTTAAAAGAAAACAGCATATGGCAGTGTTGACTAATGTATCTATGGAACATAGACTCTTATGCCATGTTGACATGGCATACTGCAAGATTTGCCACGGTTGCTGCTCACAGGCTTTAACTTATTCCCAGCAGGAATAGCAAGAAAGATTCTACCTGCCAGATGCTTGGCCTCTTCATTTTTGTAGTTTTAGTTGATGTATATCCAATGTTAATAACTGCATAGTCAAGATACAGGTTCTTCCTGATGTTCTCCCACAGTCAGCTGGAGAACAGCAAGCTAACCCACAGCTCTTCACAAAGAGTTCATTCACATGCTGAGAATTTATTATGCAAAGGGACAGTTCAGCAATAGCTAACTGTCCCTTCAGACATTACATTGGGCCATATAATTACAACTTCAAGAGATCTGTAACAGATCTAGTTTTTCTCTCCCTCTCTCCAGTCCTTAGAGCTGAAAAACTTACCTTAGATGTCTTAACTGTGTAAGAACTAGGGGCTATTTATGTTTTCTGTTGAAACCTTAAGTTGTTTGACTACTATTGAGTCTTGCTGTTGACATAGCCAAATTTCATCAAGTAAGATGTGCACGAAGTCAGCCAACAAGATCAACAGTTACACTGGCACACAGCTCTTGCAAGAGGTCAAGATTACATCAAGTACAGCTGCTTTTACAAGAACTTAAATGAGTTACTTGGAGTGATTCTAAAAATAACACTTGCACCTTCAAATTTGGTTTCAATTTGACCACGTTCACTGCCAACCCGTGAAAAGGTGGAGTAGCATAATATAGCCTCAGTTCAGTAATTCTGGCATGTGAAGAGCTCAAAGACTTGTACTGTCTTTCATTACTAGCAGTCAGCCCTCTTTCTATCAAGTGCAAGCAGGAACAAGTATTCATGAACAGCAGATGATGGTAGTATTGAACATAGAGAGCAATGTCAGTTACCTATTTTCTTTCCACTAAATACAAACCACTTGATAAGTCACATGACCACCTTGAAAGACCACCACCTGATTCATTTTGCAGAACTCACTGCACAGAATCTGAACCTCCCCTTAACCCTCCAAAGAGATTTTTCTTAAGAAAAATAATAATTTCCTTTCCTTCATAAAACTTGCTTTTTCATAGGAATCCACAGAAAGGATAGTGTAGATGTGGCAAATGGTGATCTTGGCAGTGTTAGGCTTACAGTTGGACTCCATAGTCCAAACTGGTATTGGTCCAAAAGGTATTTTCCAACATAAATGATTCTATGATAACATCGACCTTGTGAGGCAGTATGATGGTGACATACTGACACCTCCCCAATACTAATCAGAAAAAAATTGTGAATAAAACTTCAGAATATGTAAAAGCATCCCAGATGACACATAATAGTGGTCTGAACTTCATCAGATCACACGTGAACATTGGTGCATGTCATATGTTCTTGCAACAGATTTCACAGAGCTGTGACCCTACTTGCACAGAGCTAGACCAAAAGCTCTGTGGTTCACCGCCTTCATACTCTGCACAACTGCAATAAGCAGTAATAGCTGAGGGAGCAGCCACAAAAGAGCAACTTCTCTTCATGACAGAGCTCAGAAGAACTCTTTTCAGCCTCCAGCAACAGTCCAACATCACAGATTCATGGCTTTATGGTCTAGAAGGCCTTGCCACCACCAGGTGGATGCAATTCTAGACTGTTGGAAATGTACTTGCTTAGGTCTTGACTCCGCTTCACTCTCCCTTTACCTGCAATTCTTGCACTGAAGGCACAGTTTTGCTTTCAAAACTTCACATTTTAATTTGAAAACCTCTAAACTTTGAAAATCTTGCTAAAGTCCTATATGTGCCTTGACTGCTGTTTATTATCAAAAGGTGTTTAGGCTTTTGAAAGTTATAACCCTTAAGGAAGGCAGTAAGCATGCATTATATCTATATTACTGGCAAATGTAGACAACGAATTAGCTCTGCTGGATTCCAAATCCAAATGTAATAACAAACGAACCAAGTTCCATTCTTGATCATTACCCCTTATTTTGCTGACCCTTCTAGGATTATCATGATCATAGACTGCTACTGATCGCTATCTGATTTTCTCTCAAGACGGGGTGGCGCAAAATAAAGCTCCAGCAGGGGATCATGGATCTACATGGATTTGTCTTGTCCTGCCACTATTCCCTTCTCCATGCACTGAGAACTAAGAAAAAAGGAAAACCATCAGAAGAACAGCTATCCAGACCTGAAACAAAAGAGCAAGAAAGAAATGAACTATTGAATTGTGAAGGTGCACATCTCCTTCAGTTTCTTTAGTATGTTTTGAATGGGAGCATATATACTAATTTTACTAGATAAGTCATTACAACACAGATACTCCTACTGAAGAAAATATAAATACATTGAGGAGTTGCACAGCAGTGCAAAACGCATCCTTGTGCTATTTTAGTCAATAGAGGCGTTTTTGAAAACTCCAGCTCCTTCCCCTTTAAAGCCCTCCACCTACAAAAGAACAATGTATCAGACAGGCAGCAGCCTCCATACAATAGCTGTTTTCTACTATACCAGGGCATTTGTTTCCTAGGAAACAAGAAAAAAAAAAAAGACAAAAAAGAATCTAGTATGTTAAATATGCAAATAAACTAGGTCACACCAGTCATATTTCACTCAATGGAGCCAAGAATCCACAACTCACTATATTTTGGAGAACAGAATCAGTTTTTCAGTAACTATTCAAAGTAAATGTTTTTTATTTTTCCACAGGCATCTCTGAAATACACTGCTTTTTAGGAACAAACGCACAAATGCAAGACCAACAAGGAAGAGCTCTACATAACTTTATGAAAATACATGTTGGTTTAACACACACACAAAAAAATTCTTAATGCAAGGGTATTGTAACTACCCAGCTATCTGCATAGCGTACCAAATTCTGAGCAAAGCATTGCCAACAGCAAGTCACACCAAACCAAAGCCTATTATTCCACTCCAAAAGCTCACCAAATTCTAGGCAAGTTTCCGCTGTGCTTGTTTATAGCCCATAAGAGAGCTCCAGTCTCACAGTAATTGGCTTCTTAACACACAGACCAGGCCAAGCCTCACTACAGTAGGAAGCAGAGGAGACAGAACAGAGAAAACTACCCTTTGAACACTACTTTTCAATGTCCTGAATGTAATACACCAGCAGTTGTTTCTCAAGCTCCCGTGGAAAAAAAAAAAAAATGGAGAGGGTCCAGGGAAGGGTAAGCAGGTCAGTCTCAAAAGAACAACAAAAAAACAAGAGCCAAACAAAATACCCACAAATCTCACCAAAAAAACTCCAGCACCAACAGTGCTCATTATTACATTTGGAATGACATTTTAAGAATACGTTTGATCAGAAGAAGTAGCACTATTTATTGTTGCACTCTACAACTACCTGAAAGGAGGGTGTAGAGAGATGGGTGCTGGCCTCTTCTCCCAAGTGAATAATGACAGGACCAGAGGAAATGGTATGAAGTTGCAGCAGGGGAGGTTTAGACTGGATATTAGGAAGAAATACTTTACTGAGGAGGTGGTCAGGCATTGGAATGGCCTGCCCAGGGAGGTTGTGGAGTCACCATCCCTGGAGGTATGTAAGAAACATGTAGATGTGGCACTTCAGGGCATGCTCAAGATTGTTGGGTGTGATGGTTGTTGTGATGGGGTTTTTTGGGGTATGGGGGTTTTTTGTTTATTTATGGTTGCACTCGATCTCAAAGTTTGCTTCCAACCATGAAGATTCTGTGATTCTTTGATTATATTCTTACAGTTACCTGCATTAGTACCCACAGGAAACACAGGCTAGTACAGGAAACCCAAACCAGGCATCGCAAAACTCAAAGTCTAATTCTCAGCCTGTTTGAAAGCATGGCAATCACCTAGCACAATATTAAATGAACAAAGCATCTTATGTTGTGAAAGGGCCATGCCAAGAAGCTTAAAAATTGTCAGCTGAATCATAGCAGTATCAGTTCACAGAATAATGAATTCTACACTGTAGCTACACATTCCCTCTCTGACACTGAGCTACTGCTAGAAGTCTCATCAACTCATATTAGACAGGGAGCTGTAACAAAAGTGCACTGGTCATAACTGAGGGTGGAAGGAATATTGCTTGAAAAGAGAAAACAAAATAATAATACACCGATGCTATTTATATTGTTTCAACAGTCTTTGGAAATCATGGTGTGACATTAGACAATTACAGTCTGCCGAGTTCTTCAGGTACTGTTCCTGTTTGCTGATTTTCTAGCCTGCAGAAGAGACTAGCATGAACATCAAAGGTGCCCTCATGAATTCTTGATGTCCATTTTGTTAGTTATGGCATTAAATAGGAAGAGGATGTAGATATGCTGCTCAGTCCCCTTCCTCACCTTTAGAAGATATCACAAACAAAGGTATGCCAAAAGCTCAGGGAAATGTTATTTAATGAGGCAGGGAAGGACAGGCAGGAGCTTTACACAAAAGCTGATCTTCTGAACCCACAAGAAAGCCAAGTAACAGCGGTACACAAACATGCATTGAAGGATGATAAATTTCAGAACCAAAAGGAGAAGTGAGCACCATCAGCTGACAGGAACGGTACAATTCCTGCAATTAAATTTGTGAGTCCTCAGCAACACTTCGGGTAACCCACCACACCCTATACTCTTTCTACCAAAATATTCTTGGGCTGATCAGAATTAAGCAGAAAATTACATTCCTCCACATTGCTACAGATATGAGCAGAATACTTCTCATTCTCTTCATGGACAACGTTTATTGTTTAAAAGACAAAAAAAGCCACCACATTGTTACAACAGCAACTCTCCAGAAGGGCAGTTAATAAAGAAAGAGCAACTTATTCCATAGCACTAGCTGGCAAGTTCACATCACAGACCTGGTGTATTTTGTACCAGTTAAGTTGGGCTTACCAGGAAAAAGCTACCAAAAGGCTACAGAAGTACCCTGTCACAGCTCCTCAGCAAGGATGCTGCATGGGCACTTACTTTCCCACTCATCCTGCTGTATGTGACATGGAAATACAGTTTAAAGGACTATTCATCTGGCACCTGCTAACAGCACTAAATTTACTGAAGAAAACAATTGCATACATTTTTTTCACCATGTGTACAGTTGCTTGCTTTCATATAATGGTCTACTTGCACAATGTTGTCCTCCTGCCTAATCAGCATGATAAAAGGAGCAG
Source organism: Nycticryphes semicollaris (assembly GCA_013400055.1). NCBI lineage: Eukaryota > Metazoa > Chordata > Aves > Charadriiformes > Rostratulidae > Nycticryphes > Nycticryphes semicollaris. The sequence continues at coordinate 164,978 of VXBJ01001575.1, forward strand.
CATGAGCAGGTTCTAGTTCTACTACTTCCCTCTCTCATAAACTGTGAAGTCAATTACATAAATCAAGAGATTTTAATGTAACACAACTGTGGATAAAAGTTTCTAAGCTTTGGCATATTTTGCTTTTAGGTTTTCACAATGCAGAATAATATTAAGTATGACAAAATGAGATAGCCTATGAATTTATTCAGGAGAGTTATTTGAGTTCTCTCTGGCATTTGTTCATTTCTTCCAGATTTGGGGAAATGACAAAGAAACACAGTAACAGCTTGATTCTAACACCATTCTGATCCTGTTACTGAATCCTCCCATTCTCCCTGTAGGCAAGGTGTCAACAGTCAGTCCTGTTAGACTCCTCCTCACCTAACCTAATAGCAAGGTAATTCTATTTTGACCGGTGACTATTCAACATAATTTCAATTACCATAATAAGTGAAACCTGCCATAAGAGTAATTTATTAGAAGTTAAAGGAGGTACTGCAAAAGAACTTTTTTGTGGGGGTGGGCTGTGGGCCACTTTTTTTTAAATTTAAATTAGTAAGACATTTCACCCAAGGGACTGGGGCGAGGGGGACGGGACATTTTTCCTACTGGTCTTGGAATAATGTTCGTCTGAGTGTTGGTTTTAAAGAAGGGAACCTTTTAATCCTGTCTGTCTGCCATTATAAGCACCACATGTAGAAATTGCTATTAAAGATACAGCGACATTAACCCTGTTCTGCTTGCATGTATCTGCATTAGGCATCACTAAAGATGTTCCAGATACCTAATATACTAGCAGGGAAAATACTAGCCCCAAGAAGCAACCACCCCATTAGCAGGCAATCTGGCAAGGACACTGTTTCGTTAAGCAGCAATGAAGTAGTTAAAGCACTCAGCAGTTGATTCCAGAGGTATTTTGTTCAAAGACATTAAAATAAATCTGATTATGAAGGTAGTAATGGCATTTTGTTCTTGTTAGGTCCAATTGGTAGACAGAAGCACAATTCCATGGCTGGTCCCATGACTACTTCCAAAGATTACTATATGCTTATACAATTTCCATAATTACTATGATGCTTTTAAAGCAAATCAATTAAAACAGGGTAAGTTTTTGAAGAGCCCTTACATAATTTAGAAACCTCTGATTAACATTCAATACAGACTAATATATACTATAGTATGCTATATTAGCAATGAGAAATTCTGATCAGTTTCCATCAGTCTGAAGCCACTTCTGATGACAGCCACAGTTTACACTACTTTCAAAAAAGTTTCATCAAGTTCTCTTTCCTCTAAACTAAAAGCCTTGGTAAATCAGAACCCTTTTCCCACAGAATACAAAGGCAGTATCACTGATTTCAAGAAAGACTCTCCCAAGTGCTTGAAGCCTATCCTTGTCCAGTTAAGGCCTACATAGCTCTTTACAAAACGAATTTGGCGGCCACACCTAGCTTTGTGGAAAAAAAGAGCTCTGGAAATATCCTGTCAAGACTGTTCCCTCCAGAATCCACTCTAAGATGCAGATAATCAGACCAATACTTTCAGTAAGTGTCTCAAATGGCTCAGAACTTGAAAGTTCACAATTACATGCCAGAAGAGGACTAGGGCTGTGAAGGGAACCTGGAAAGACTTCAGTTTTGAAGAAAATTAAACAGCTGGAACAGCTGTCATAGCTTAACATGCTCTTCTGAAATTTAAAAGTGGATGTGAAATTCACATACAGCGGTAATAATACATTTACACTCAAATTATGGGTTTTAAACTATTTTCCAAGAGGCAATCTCATTAAATCAGAAAAATGGCTGCATTGTTGTGGAGGCTTGCATTTGAAGTGAAAAGATAGCTACATTAAAGAGAAACCATTGAGTCATTGCACAAATCACAGAGAACCTCCTTATCCATAATCTAGAGAGTAATGGATGAGATACACAGAGAACCAACCAAACTCTGCATTGAGAACTGACAAGTACATAAATGGAAATAAAAAGGAACAGTTTCTCATGTCTTACATGATTTTCAGGGACTAAAGATGAACCATTTACAGAAATGTTTTTCTTTAGGCCTGTCTTCCTATTCTGACAATGCTCTGAAGAGTATCATGACAGGAGCTCCAACACAAGGGGATGCAGGTTTGACAACGGCTCTTCCATTCCATGGGGAAAGGAGAAAGAAAAAGAAATTTCAAGGAGGGTGAAAAAAAATCCACCAGCAAACACTTAAACAAAATACAAGTCAGTTTTTGTTTTTGGTTTTTTTTTTTTTTTTTTTTTCCACAAAGGTGTTGGAATTCGAGCTCTGGATGAAATAGGTAAGACAGATAAGAGGACTAGCAAAAATGTGAGTAGTCGCCCTTACAGAAGAGTATCCAATATCACTGGCACGAGCCAAATGCCGATGCCCAATATAAGCCAAACCAGCCTGTGGGGTCTAAAGCAGGAAAAAGGAGGTAAGAGGTAGGCATAGTTACTTTAATTAAATGATTAATAATCATCATCATACTCAACACCACCACATATCACCTACAAGGAAGTGGCCTCAAATATAAGCACACTGACCCAAAGAACATCTGGTATGTTAGAGACACACATAGTAAACTCAAAACAAACATGTTGTGATTGGGTCAGGAAATCTACATAGCCAATTTTGTGGCATTCCATCACCAAGTAGCTTTCTCTCTGCCCTCTGGGAGTTAAAGACCCCCTAATATGAACATTGTAAGACACCAGGCTTCAAGAAAATAAAAAACTATTGGAGAAAACACTCCACTTGCTGCTATGCCCTCAGTCACACGCACACACACACACACAATGGCAACACAATGGTTCTGCTGTTTCTAACACTGCCTGCCTTCCCAGGGAGGCAAAACCAGGAATTAGCCCTGTATCTTCAGCAGCCATAAAAAGCACAAAAATAGTCCCTCTTCTCCAGGCAGTATAAAAAGGAAAAGACTTGAGCCTCTGATGAAGCCCACATTGCTAATTCTTTTTTCCACAAACTGCTCCAGTCACTCAAGTACATAAAACACTTGGAGTGACTAGATGGCTGCTCCCATTCAGACCAGTGGTAAAAGACTGTGACTGATACAAATGCAGAGGAAATTCTTGAGAAAAAGAAGAAAGTCAAGCGAAGATGATGTAGGAAGGTCTGATTTGCCATTGCAGCGTCAGCCAAGAGTGGCCACAGGAGACCTTTGTATTTTAATTTATGCGCTCTCAGTCTGTCTGAGGAGCAGCAGCTGCTGCAGCAAGAGCAGAGAACGCATGGCTAACAGCAGACAGGAGAGCAGTCCTTACGCCGGCTACCCTGTGGAGAGAAGAAAGATAGGGAAAGATTTCCCCAGCAGGGACCCCTCACTGCAAAAACAGCTTCTGGCTGGCAAGAGCAAAAGCTGTCCTCTTCAACATACCTCAGCAGTACTGGTATGGAGCAGATGTGAAAAAACAGAATTAGGGGAAAAAAAAATACCACATAAATATACACACACAAACATACCTGTACACATTAAAAAAACCAAACATCCCAACATACACTGCTTACATTGGATTTTATTACTGCTAGTAGGAACCACATTTTCTAGCAATTACACCTTTGGGATTTTACCTAGTCTAAAGCATTAAATCCAGTTTGCAGGATGGGTTTGTTTCTCATTCAGGAGAAACTATCATAACAAAGATCAGGGCATAATGCAGAACACTGTTATTCAGCAAGCACCAATTCAGGGGCTGGGGAGAGGCAAAAAGGGAATAACTCTTTGCTGCTGCCAAGAAAACATGAATTAATCCAATTACTTCATGTGTGTATATATACATATGTATAACAAAACAAGAATAAAACAAAAAAAAACCCCACACATAAAACCACAAAACTAGCAAACAAACAAAATAACATGTCTTTAAACTCCAGGCCTTAAAGTGTTTCATTCAAGTTTTCCAAGTTTCCACTGAAGTACTTCTAAAATAGATCCTCATGCAGCAAATAAAACAGACTTCAGGATGAACAGCTACTGAACTGTTTTCTCAGGCCTATACTACCTGTTTTTTGTTTTGTTTTTGTTTTTTAAGATTTCCTATAGCAACAGGAATTCAGACTAAAAAAGTTGTTTACCTGGAAATCCAGTTCCCAATGGGATCAGATGACAGACCTGGGCCCTTGGAACATGGACTTACAAAGGCATTCAGCACTCATTTATTATTTCTTTACAAAACAAAAAAGTCTTAGACCTCTGAAAGCTTCCCTCCCCCCCCCGACGCCCCCAGGTCTAGTAAACTAGCTTAAGTCTGAAGTGTACCTTCTGCCTCCGCACAGTCAGCTAGCTTTAAAGCACCTGATATTTTTTGGCCAGAATCATTATTGCTCTCTTGCCTATCCCATCTTCTCTTTGTCAGCCATTAAGTAGTAGTCACTCATCCATGCCACTTACATTCTTCCTCCCTTACCATGACTATTATGCAAGTAAACAAGAAAAGTCTCATATTTTATTTATCAGATGTCAAACGCTATGGTATAAAGTAAGATGACTTCTATAAATTTGCTTGGGCTACAACACAACCTTACGGATTCCAGGATGTCATGCTTATACAGCACCGATGACTCCACTGTACTCTCTGGCCACTGACTTTCCTTATGCAACCCCTCAAGATCATACTCTTAACACGTTTCTCCCTTTTGGGAGGCAAGGGAGAAGATGAAAAAGGACAAAACTGCAGGCAATTGCAATCCTACATAAAAGTTGCCAACGACAACTACATACCTTGCCATTAAGCATGGCCTGGGCTGAAAATGGTTAATTCATTATAATTGAAGAAGCCGTGTAAAGATCCAACTAGGTCATCATCTGGAAACTTATAGCTCCCTCTTCATGGCAGCAAGCTTTTTCGTCTATGACATCCAGCTGTAGTTGCCTTGGACTAGTACACTTAATTGACTTCACACACCTCCAACGTTTGTAATTCACCCATCTGAACTACTGAAAAGGAAGTTATCTGTACTTTGTTTCTTAATGGTATACTGTGGGAAAGGCAGGGGCAGGGTATGGCAGGGAGCAGAGAAAAGATGTTTCAAACTTGAGATGCAGGACTTCCATCGTGGTTTCACAGAAGGTAAGCAGATGAACATGAAAGTTAACCGACTCCCAAGCTGCAGAATGCTTTATTACGTGGCTGTTGGAACTCCAGTTCTCCCAGAAGCAAGACAAAACTAATAGGGCAAAAGGTATAATGAACAACTGGACATCACATACTTCAGAAAGTTAGAGATTCACGGACCAACCAGACAAACTGACTAAGAAAACTCCATCCAGGGATACCAAGTACAAAGATCTGAATTTTGACTGAGAAGTTGATGATTTGGAGCATATTCCCTAAGAATTATCACTATCTACCTGCTATGTTCTTATATTTTTCACCAGCTGCCTAGCATTGTCCTCTGTTCTAACGATATTTGCCTTAAATTGACTTTTTGTCTGGTCCAGTATAATCACTGGTATGTCCTCTTTGTTACATTTCTAAAGAGGTTCTTTGAGGACTGCCTTGACAGTTCTGCCTTATTGTAGTTCCTTTCTATATCAGGAAATGCTTTAACCCAAATGTTACGTTAGATGTCAGGGAAAGAAGAGGAGCACAACACCTCACAGCACATCACGCATAAAAGCTTCAAAACAGCTTTCTATCCAGCCCTGTGGAAGTTTTTAGTCTTTCATTGTATGCAAATCCAAGAAGGCTCTTATTTTAAATGCAAAATGCCCCTTACTAAAGGCAAAACATTGCTTTATTAGTGAAACTATATCTGAATTTTCTTGAATGTTTTAATTCTTCTATATATTCCAATTAAAGTAATAAATTTTTTAAAATTTCAGCGCCACCTTTAATAAAGCTCACAAAATTACTTCCACTACTTACTTTGAAACTTAACAGTATTACTGCTTTTGCTTCTTCACACACGATTATAGTTTGTTATGAACATGTCACAAACAACAGTTTCATAACTTCACCCTATTCTCATTCTGAACACTACAAACTCATTTTGAAATTTCCTAAGTTTACAAAGACAATGAAGTCCAAACTGCTGACATTATATCAGGTTAAGTCAGAAAGAAGAATTTTGGTGAGACACACATTCACCCCAAAGCTCAAGACAGAAAGAAAAGAGCACGTCTTTACCACCCTTCAGTAAAGTTCCGTAGAAATACCATTCCAGGCAAACTCATACTGGATGATACCAAATATTGTTATCCCTAATTAATAGTTTACTTCCATAACTTCTGTAGTAACTGTAGCTCTGCATTTCGACATACCTTTCACTACCTTGGCTCTCCTAACTCAAATCTGGGGTTGATCAAAGATATTAGACCTTTAAAACAGGGCAACGACAACACATTCATAGACGTACGAGCTAATTAAGATGAAATATTTCCAAGGGATAATACATTGTTCAATCCCCAGTGGCTTTTTTCAGATTTAGTCTATCCATAGAAATGACTAATTAAATATTAATTGCAGGGTTGGTGTTTGACACAGGCAACACTCACAAAAAAAACCAAAACCCCAACACACAGCTCTAACTGAAGGGAGTTACACCTATTAGGTGTTTCAGTAGCAAAGTGGTCTACTGAGTTCCCGGTCACATCCCCACCTGAGTGGAATTCTTTCCCTCCCACATCACTCTTCATCAGGCCTTTGGTTTATGATGCCATACCTTCCTCCACATATTAACATACAAACTGTTTTAAGCTGGTTTTGCTGGCAAGACACCACCTCAAAATGCCCTCTTCTATAAAACCATCAAACCTCCAAACTACTATTGAATTGCATGGGATCCCAGCTGAAAATTTAAGAATATTCAAAAAGATGCCTTTTATCACATCTTTCACACCATACAGAACACAGCCCAATAATATTAAAAATAAAGTATTTTTTTTTAAAAAAAAAGTGTTGTAACTATTTAAAAGTTGTCAATATGCACAAAGTTAACAAAAATCAAGACTACTCAACTTTCAAAGAAACTTGTTCAGTGGAGCTGTAGTTGCATTGATACATAGTTCCTTCACACACTAGAGTAAAAAAAGCAGAGTATTTTCCCTTTGGAAAGTCCCTTGCACTGAATGTAGTCAAAAGGCAAGGCTCAGCACATCTCTTCCAAAACCTTGGAGCAATTTTTTGCTCTGTAGGTTAATGTTGCATTGAAGGTACATGATGATCTAGCAAATTAAGGATTCAGAGCAATAACTCAAAGAAGTTCTTCATCTCCCTTGGTATGAGGAGTCTAAAAGTAGGGAATGTTAATCTTACTCTTTTTAAAAAACAAACAAACAAACAAAAAAAAACCCAACAAAGCCATTAATAAGAAATACGAACCAGTTTTACATTTCTTTAAAGCCTTCCTTAAAGGCAAAAGGCGGTTTGTGCTGTTTACTTTTAATAGTATTGAAAGCATTGGTATTAGCATAGACTGTAACTATCTCCTCATATTGCATTACCACAAACTGCTGGAACTACCTGCAGTAGAAAATAAACGTAATATTAATCAAGTTCTGCATTTAGGCAGTCTGTTTTACCTTTTCTCTATTAATCACTAAAGCATAAACAAAATTAGTCTGCGATGTTCAGTTTCCATTCAGCTATATAAACTGATGTTCAGGCTTGATTTATATATATACAGCTTTCTTTTATGCTTTGTTTACA
>VXBJ01001575.1:182714-235704 GCA_013400055.1 Nycticryphes semicollaris
TTCCACTGCAAGGGCATTTTCCCAATGCAATTGTTTAAAGATCTAATGCTACAGAATACATTTGAAAATTGCATGGGATAAGCTTCACACTGATTTTTTTTTTTTTTTTTTTAAACCACTGGCGCAAGGGAAAATTACTTAACCAAAACCCCCTTCTTGGATGTCTGAAAACCAGCTGGCATCAGAAAATTATCTTCTACCCCTCTGAAAACAAGCTCTCAACAATGTACAAAATTTAATAAACAGTCTATTTGTTGTTCCTTAAATGTCAATGCACTTTTCCAACACTTTTCCCCATAAGACATTTATATAACTTTATTTTTCTTTTCAATATCTTCCTGTAATTCAGGAGACTATTTAGGTTCCCATATGGTTGCCATCAAAACCAGCAGATGCCAAGTAAATTAAAACACAAATTATGACTTGTAATATGCTGATGTATCATAATCGCAGTATATCTCACAACTTGCAGTGTATGATCAGATAATGCAAAGGTTTCTGAGGTGTCAATGCTTTCTATACATCTGTCTGATTGGGGTAGGGTCAGCGGAATCAAGAGTAGATTGGAACTCGAGAGTTAAACAGTAGTATTTATCTGCAGTTTCCACCAACCATAATAAAGCATAGCAAGAAATTTAAAGCAGTTCTTGAAACTAAAAGTTAGCTTAAAACTTCTGGCAAAAGTAGAAGGGGAAAGAAAAGGTTCTTGCCTTTTGGGAAGCAGGGTGACCTATGTTTATTTTTTGCATTCTACCTTTGACATCATTCTACATGGAACTGGGAAAGGGAGGAGAAGGCGTTGTTTGTCTCGGTTTAACTACAGAAAAAATGTTTTCTGTTACCTTATGTTAGGGCTGCAGCTCACACCTAAATCAAATTACATTATGGTTTACCCAAAGACAAAATCTCATAAAAAAAACCAGCACTGTCTATTCCACCAGCCTAGAAAGGTAGCAAACGTAACGTGGTCCTTTTATGAGCCAGTCAAGTTCATCAGGTGTGCCCTGATGAAAAACCAGCAGAATGGCAGCTGAGCAACACCTGAGCAACGGAAAGGGAACTTAGTTCTATTTTTTTATTTAGATGTATTTGTGCCTTTTTGGTCACATTTCCCAAATCTTACTTTGGCAATTGCCAAACAAGCTTTTCTTTTCCACAAGAACATAGCAATCTCACAAAGTAGGTTGTTCTAAACAAATGCTTCAAGCAGATTTAATACTGAATTTAAAAAAAAAAAAAAAAAGTTTGCAAATATACCTAGAACATTAGTTATGCATAGACTTAGTGAATAATATTGTCTTCTACAACAGTAGGCAAGACACATAGGCAAGAACACATTACCTAGAGTGGTGCAAGACTGAGATCTACCTCTTAAAGAGCATACTGTTATCTTTAGTTACAACCGCGTGTACAGCATTAGAATTCAACTTTCCAATATTAATTATTCCAATACATCAGTTGATTTTTTTAAGGAAAGAAATAACAGACCAGCACAAACAAAAAAAAAAAAAGTTACAAAGGTCTGATAACTTATTTTGCCCATATTCTGCAGCATATAAAGCTCAGATTGCTTGTAATATCTTCAGTTTAAGTAGCATATACAATCATTCCCCACATAATGTAACGTCTATAATATTCCTCTGTCCAAGGCACTGACAATTTTCTTCTTAAAACCATTACTCTTCCAACTCAGTTCTCTATTTTTAGTCCATTGTTTTATGATGCAGAATGGAGTTTATTTACAATAAAAAATTAAAAGATTGTGTTAAAACCACTACATAATATTACACAGGCAGAAGTTTTAACAAAGGTGTTCTACATATTTCCACGTTCACAAGATCCCTGGAGAGTGTTATGGGGTTAATACTATAACCTTTTCATCATTTCAATCAATTTACAATGACTATATTAGAGGCTATTTTTGATTATCACTTTCTGTGAACAGCCAACCGAACTTGCAATTTTCATTTACAGCTTTTCTGGCCCAGTTTCATGACAGACTATTGAAGGGCTTGCTCTTAATTCAGTAAAAACAACATTAAAGTGTATTCTACAAGAATAACTGCCTATGTTTTCACTCCAAATCATGAGAAACATAGTGATAAATGCAAGCTTCCCCATAAAAAGATTATAAGAGTTAGTCATTTCTTCAGAATATTGTAAAGTGCTTTGTCTCTGTGGATTTCAAGAAGTTTAGCCAAGGACACAGATGAGACAATTAGCATTTTGCAAAAGGGGAAATCTGTATGCAAGGGCCACACATCAAGCAAATGGCAGAGTAGTCCATCCACTCAACATTCCAGCAGTATAAAGCCACATGGCCTAGCGAAATATCCTTTAACCCATTCAGTTACAACAGAGGAACATCTGCCGTCATGCAAAAGCTATGTTACATCTGCCTCGACAACACAGGAATAAGAAAACAACTAGCCATAAAATGCCTAAAAGATACTGCTTCCCCACTTGCACCATCCACACATTAACCTTCAGATAATAAGGAGGAAGAAATTACAGCTTCTTATAGACTGACAGTGCCTGAAGAAGCAAGAGAACACATTTATGTACATTTCACCATAATCTCCTTCTTTTACTCCAAGGACACAACACACAAGTGTTCCTCATACTACTCTGTTCCCTGCTAAAAAAAACTTGTGTTCTCAGCAACATATGCCTGGGGGAATCAAAATGAAAAACCAGACAAGCGAGAAGAACCATGCCAAACTCAACCACTAAAAACTGAGCAAATAGTACAATAAAAACAGCTACTGTAGGGTCAGAACACTACGAAGCTTGCAACCACTTATCTCCATAGGTTGGTCTCAGGCCAAGTAAACATTCACGGAAAACTGCAGTCAACTTCACTCCAGCAGCATACTTTCTTGATTAAGGAAAGGTATTTCACTATAAAAGTGCCACTAATCAAAACTCCCATTCTTTCAAAACATCCTCTTCAGGCATCTTTACTTTCCAGGAACACAGACAAAAGGTTAGCTATCAATACCTGGTCTATTGTCACAAAGGTGATAATCACAAGCTCGGTACTGGTGGGAAGGTTTCTCTCCTGTATTTTTCCCCACCTTTATCCATAAAATTTCAAGGTGCTTTTTTTCCCCCAATTCACCTTTCTAGTCCAAAGAGCCACTATATGAGATATGTGCTCAATGTGCCTTCAAAGCCTCTCAAAACCACATTCACCCTTACCTGGGTTTGTGCATGTTTCTCATTGCTAAATGGCATGTCATGAGAAGAGGGGGATTGTACATAAAGAGCCTTCATCCAACTTTAACGTTCTGTGCAGTGATAAAACCTCATTATTTATGTATGAGAGAATGCTCACCTTCCTCCTTCTGTGGCTACAAAATTTGGCATATACATCCCAAATCAGCTGATTCTCTTTCAAACTCAACACATTGAGAAGATGCTAGAAATATTATTATATGCAGGTTACATTTCAGTTCTGTCTACTCTATAGCCGGTGCTAGAGTGGTGCAACAAGATACTGTGCAGTCGCGAATCCCTGCAAATACCCAGCCAAGTCTCCCATGGGCTTGCACTTTAGGGATGGGTAAGAATACTGTTTCTTCCCTTCTCCATCCTATTATTGCTGCTAATACTACATGGTAATACCTAATCATAATAAACCTGGGTCATACACAACCTCATCATTGTGTAATCACTGCCTTGAACAGCGCTGCTCACAGAACTTGAACTGTGGGGTTTTCTGTTTTTATTTACTAGGGATATGGGCACAAACACATGCAGATCAATTCGTTCTCCAGGCCTGGGTGTCTAGCTGCTCCCTCCCCCATCACAAAGCGGATCAGGGGGAAGGAAGGAGGGAGGCGGGAAAAAAAAGGAGGGAGGGAGAACCCAAAAAGGCAAGAAACCTTCTTCGAACCCACAACAAAAGCAATTAAGAGGGCCAGAAGGGATAAGGAACCAGCAGCCTGCGAAGGTGCAGGAATGCAGCACGTCAACCGGCCCGGGGAAAGGCTACTCGGAGCCCGGCGGGGGGCAACCTGGAGGCCTCGGAGATAGGGCTGAAACGGCCCCACGCCCCCCATTCAAACCCCCAACTCCCGGCCTGGCGCCCAACTGTCACGCACGACCCCAGGCTCCGCTTTCACACCTCCCTCAGTTTTCGCTTCTGGCCGTGCCCAGCCCGGGAGCGGCGACGCGGGAGGAGAAGGTGGCAGAGGAAGACACGAAGCGCCGTGTGACCGGCCCACTTACCCAGAAAATGACATTGAAGCCGAAGATGAAATATTTGATGCAACAACTGACTTCAGGCCCCTTGTAGTGCTTCCCGGACATCCTCTGCGCTCATGAAGACACTTTGCTCACAGCCAGGGTGAGAACCAAAGNACGGTCGGTCGCCGAGGAAGGAGCCGCCAGAGGTACCCGGGCAGAGGCACGGGGCTGATCACCACCGCAGCCCAGCCTGGCGCAGCGATACCCTCCCGAAGCCGCCGGCCGCCCCCCTACCCCAACCCTTTCGCCCGGCGTTGGCTCGCTCTCCCGCCCCCACAACGGCTACAGCCGCCGCACGCGCCCCGCCCCGTGGGAGGGGCAAGGCTCTCCGGCCGTCGCCCCGGCGGCGTGATTGGCGTCGCTCGCTGCCAATCCGACTGCGCGGTCGCCAGCCCCGGGCGCCCCGGGGGGGCGGGGCGGGGGCGGCTCTGCGGCGCCCACTTCTCTACCTTCCCCAGCTCCCCCGTGGCGTGCCCTGGCGGTGCGGAGGGCGTCCCGGCTTGGTGGGGGAAGCGGCCGGGAGGCGGGTGCCCCGGGGGGGCTGATGTCCGCCGGCCTTTGTCTGCGGCGGCGAGGGCGGGGGGCAGCCGTGCTGCCGCCTCGGTTACGTAAGAGGGCTATTGGGCCTCAGAGTGGCCGTTGCGGGGTGGGTGTTAGGGGCCGCCCCTGTCAGCCCTGAGGCAAAGGCGGTTCGTTTCATGTCAGGTGCCCGTGGGGTGTAAGGGTTCGGCGAGCCCTTCTCTTTGTTAAACGGGTTTGTAAATCAAAGTCGAGGTTTCTTCCGTTCTTTCCTCCTGCGACACCTCCCTCGACGAAGTCCCCAGCGGGTTGCTCCAGCCGTGGCCTTGCATAAAACCCAGAGGTGCGGAGGCCCGGGGGCTCCGCGCCTCCCTCCGACAGCTGGGGATGACCCAGGCCGGCCAATGGCGGGGCAGCGAGGACTAACCCAGCCTGGCTGGCGTGAGAGAACGGAGGGGAGAGAAGCCGGGAGGGCAGCGTGACTGGTTACGGTAATGAGAAGGAGCAAGACCATAATTGTACGGTGGAGGTTATGCTGAATGGGTGCCTTCAGATCACCTCCCACGTGAACTTGTATGCACTACACGCAGGGGGACACACGAAGAACTATTTTACGATGTTTTCTAGCGTTTTTATTTTAGCATATTCTGTATTGAATCTGCCAAGTTACGTGGCTTAGTTGTATTCATACACTGCTTGGGATTCAAAGTCCACATGATCCGGCATTAACAGCATAATAGCATTGCTTTGCTGAAGAATATCATCATTTCAGTGCTTTGTCTTCCACGTTTCCTGGTCCAGCTATAAGAGCAATACTTTTAATTCAAAAGATGGAAGGCTTCTTTGTAACAAATGACATTTCCCATCTCTACAAGGTTGCAAGACAACACACTTCAAAAGTATGATATTGTTAGAACTACAAAAAAAAAAAATGGTCTTAGGTTCAAGATTGGTTCATGTTGATTATAGGGCCTTGGTCATGTGTCTTTTTTGAGAGAAAGGGAAATAGTTGTCTCTTGGGTCTGGTAGATGTTGAGAAGAAAAAATCATCTGCTGAAATGGACCTGTGAAAATAAGCCATGTTATTGGTAAATGAGAAATTAACGCAACACATCTATACAATTTAACTGACTGTATAGTTTACCACTCAAACTTTATGCCTGTGTCTATTGCTAAAGTATTGTTAACACTGTGTCTTTGCAAGACCATGCATGGGAAGAGGGTAGAAAAGGGTGAATAGTTAGTAATGCATAGGTTCTGTACTAATGAGTAAAAGCACATCATCACTTACAGGAGGGTATGGTAATATGTATTATATTAAGGTGCTGTTTTTACAAGTGTCTTCAAATATTGGTGACAACCTGTACAAACATTTATAATATTGCTGTCATAACACCCTACTGACACCACGTGTTGGCACCCTTTAGCATTTTAATGCTTCACAAGCAACAGGGAAATATTGCAGAGCAATATTTATTACAATAAATTCAGTAACAATCTTAGATGGTTCACCTATTAATTTATTCATTCCAAATCAACGTCAAAAGAAATACAACCTACATCAATTATAGCATCATATTACATGAATTCACTTGCTTTCTCAATCAAGAATAGTCTTATCATTGCCAAGTGTCATTTTAAAGTCAAAAGTATTTCACATTGTCCCATCATCTGATCAGCTTAAGGAGGACTGAGGACCTTAACAGTTGGATGGCTCACCTGAAGAGGGTATTGAACACAGGACTTTTTAATTCACTTTGTGTGTACAGTTCCTGTGCAGCCTCAGAATGAGCAAGCAGACAGCAAAGGCAGGAGAACAGCTTTGATGTAGGTAATTGATCTTTCAGAATGCCAGCTGGAACAGTGTCCTCTGCACCTGCAACAGCCTATCTGCTTTACAAACGCATTTTGTCTCCTGTCCTAAACAAACAGGGATAAAAAAAAAACCCCTATCTTTGGCTTTTTGCCATCTCTTGTGGATTGCTTCTTACATACTTTGGCCACCGAGGTCTGGAAGCTGAACAAGATGACTGTGACAGCACTTTAAATTCACCATTAGTTACCAGTCAGTGCTGAGTTCCAATGTGATGTTTTGGCACAAAAGCCTGAGGCAATACTAAGCAGGAGCAATATTACCCTTCTTTGCAGTACGGCAAGACAGTTATTCAAATTCTATTAGTTTATACTGCATCTGACTAGTCACAGGAGTATTAATGGACAATATTTCAATGACAAAGCAATGTGTTTAGTAGCACAGTGCTTCATAGCACTAGGCAATGCTTTGATTTACTACTGACATCAGAGAAAAAGTCCCATCCAAATGATTAAATCTACTTCCTATCTCTTAAGATGTAGATGTCAACATACCACTTCTGACCAAAGACTGGCCAAGTCTAACGCTACTAAGTGCAGGACGTTGGAGAAGTTCCCATCTTAAAAGGGACATATTGCAGACTGAAATTTTTACTTCCCACCAAGCGAAGAGCTCTTATCCAAATTCCTCAATTCAATCATGTCTTAGATGCAGCACCTCTGTCTTTGTGTCAGCTCCTGTTCTTTGATCTATGAATTCTTTGACATTTTCCATAGAAAAAGAAATGTAAGCCTGAGTGACTCAAGATGAGAAATGGCTGAGCAGCACATTGAAGACTCTAGTTCTGTGAGTTACTGCATCGCTAATCTTACCACGTGCCACATTTAGTGAGATAAAGAGTTGTGGTCTAGGGAAGGCTCAATGTCTGTGTCCATAAGTTTCGTTATGTCCTAGACAATTTTAATTTAAATTCATAGGATGGCAATATTTTTCTACAGGGAAGCTATAGAACTTTCTGATATACAACAAGATTTATAGAGTCAGAAGTATTATCTGCCTCAGAATATTTTTCAATCTAAATGTCATACTAGGTTGTAATGCCATTTGTGTTCTTTTGATAGTTTTGCAATCGTGAAAACGTTTTGTTTTCTGCTTAGGAAATGGGTGACCACTGATGAGGGGGCATTTTTTAGGTTTAAAATGAGTTCTGAGATAAGAATTTCATAGGACCAAACTCAAGTGGTGATACAGGTTGTATTTGCCTTGGTTGAATTACATGCCATGTCTCAGCTGTGAACATGGTTTCAACTTCCCACAAGAATAACACAAATATTTTCTATTAATTCACAAGTGCAAGTAGTATCTACTTACTGTTATGGCTAACACTAGTTAGTAGCTTTCTTGTAAGTATTAGCTGCTTTTTCAGTGTGAAACTTAGCTCTCAATACTTGGTAATAATATCCACTTGCAGGACCAACCCAACATTACAATCTGATAACAACATTGTTGTTAGGATGACTCACAAAGCATTATGCATATGCATACATCTACAGAGTTAGAGGCCAGAATCTGAAGCTAAGGCGTACCAAATCATAACCAATAACCAATTACATTGTGTTCCGATTTTATTTTCTTAAGACAATGTGTATCTGAGCCTTAATTTTCTTTTTCCAAATGCTGTACTTTTGGTGTAAGGGTCCATCATTTCATATGTTCTTAAAGTAAGAATAACTATATAAAGAAACTGCAAGTTATATTCACTCCAGTTCCTACCAGCATTTGCCAAGGTTTGGAACAAAGATGATGAAAGCTACAAACTGGGATGAAATTACTTAAAGAGAACTACCAAGTATTAGCAATAATGGTCACAGAGTCTACTCAGCCAAGGTCTGCTGCTTGCAGTCTGCAAGCTGGTTTGTACAAGATGAGCCCAGACAAGTCTTGCAGCAGTCTAAGTAGATAGACATGGAGGCGCAGCCTCAGAAGTCCCTTTGGAACAAACATATGCAAAATGAGATATGCAGACCATTAGTGCCAGAGAAGCTGCTTTGAAACCATAGGGAAGAATAATGTACCCTGCTCTTTCTTTCCTGTGGGAGAAGGAAGAGGTATTTTTAGTGCCAGGCACCTCAGGCCAGGAGCTGCTACCTCTGCTGCTAGTGAGAGGAAGGCGTGGGAGCGGTGTGACGCTTCCTCCCTCATGGTGTGCGGTCAAAGGCGAGGGAGCAGCTGGGGCTGCAGCTGCACCATGGGGGTGCTTGGGGCAAACATCCAGAAACACGGCTGTGTTTCTGAAGTGCAGTGCCTCAGCAAGCCTCTGATCTGGAAAGTTTTACAGAGCTCGCTCTTTTTAATTCCCCTAACAAGTCTATACAATAGTGAACCAGGAACAGTATGACTTATCTGGTCCATAGCTCACAGTCACAGTGACTGCAGGTGTGGTTCCAAATGCTCTTGCATGCAAACTGGCTCCAAAGTGCACTTCTTATTACTCCAAAGGTACTTCTTATTACCATGTTATACACAGAACAGTGATGGAACTTAATGAGATAAATAAATAAATGCGTTATTCTACAAAAGACACATATTTGCAATCCTGGATTAGGGGCAGCTATAATCAGAATATGGACAGTCACCTCCTATTTCATTACCAGTGCTACAGGACCACGGTAGTTAATATGGATATAAACTCAGACCCCAGTACGTGCCGGTACTTCTAGCTTTCTATTGCTAAAGGCATTGGACAAACTCTGCAAATGTGTAAACCGTTCCCTTCCCAAACACAGAGTTGTATATACCTGAAGGTTCTGGTGTAATTCTTGATGATGCCCTGGCCAAATGGGCAACCAATATTTACCCCGTGATGGAACACCATATGATTTTCATAAGTTAAGGTCCACTAGGTTTTTCAAGGCCCTTTTAGTTGCTATCAGCCATTCTTCATCATATAACACAGGACACCCTCACTTCACAGCTCAGAAGTTTAACATATGGTATTTACTCTGTAATAGTACTCCAGAGAGTGAGGATTTCCTCTGAGTGTGGTTTTAATGGTGATAAGATTTTCTGCAAATCCACCATTTTAAGTAATCTTTGAGTATGTTTCCGTTCAAGGGTTTCCTTTACTCAGCCTTAAACCACTTGTGCTTTCCCCATCCTTCCTCCTGTGCAGATTTTTGTTTTTCCTGGGAGCCTGGATCGGAGTTGTCCACACAATCCCTCAGGAGTCAGCCTGGCATCTCTTTCCAGGCAGATCTGTAAACTTGTCAGAATGTAAGGGAATGGGAGCAGGAGGTAGGACAATTGTGAGCAAGACTGCAAGTCTGGTTGTAAGCTTTAAATGCAAGTTGCAGTCAGAATGGTGGGAGGGGGGGCTAGCAGACCAGTTAGTCTCAGAGCCCAGGTTTTAGAAAAGCTTGCAGCTCTCTGGCCAAGAGTTGAGCTAAACGGTGTTGGAGTAGAAGTTTGACCAGCCTGGTGAAGAGTTCAGCCCCCAAACCTCTGTGCAGGTAGAGCCTTAAATCATCTTGCTGAGAACAGGGTGGGAAAAGCCAACTGTGCAACAAGCTCCCATTTTAAACCTAAGCAACACTTTTTCAATATTTTTTTTTTATTCAAACGGCTGTAGAGAGCTGAAGAGACTCTGTTTCATTGCCTTCACAGGAAAGAGTTGATCCAAAACCCTCTGGGGAGAGTGATGAGGTCCTCAAGGGAGCCATCACCTGCTGAAGGAGGGCCCTGATCTGCAGTGCAGTCCAGCTGCAGGGAGCCACCTCCCAACCTTTGTCAGGCTGAGCTACAGCAATAGCTGTGGCAAAAGGGCTGCTATCTTTGCTGTGACATTGGTAGCTCCTGTCTGTCAGACTACATGACAGAGCATATCCGGGGCCTCTAACAGTTTGTCGTGGCTGTACAAGAGTTCTGCAAGTGAGCTGATAATGCCAAATGAAGGTGTTTGATATGTTTAACCTGATTTCCTCACAATTTTGTGTCCGATTCTTCATACGTACCTTCTCTGTTCACCCCTGACAACAGTTACCACATAGCAGGATCAAAGATAACAGAGTTTCATTTACCTTTGATATTGACACTTTTGATTTCTCAGATGTTACGCAGACAGCTGCCACAGCAAATACAGCAATTTAAATAGCACCAGTGAATAGGTATTTTACAGCAATATTCTATATAGTTTATATCAGTGGACCTGCTTATGAACAAGGTAAATAAAAATATTTTTTAAATGTTCCCAAAAGGCATAAAATAGAAATACTGGAGTCATCACAAAACTATATTGTGTTGTTAGCGCTTTCTACTTCCCACAATCTTACAGGAGGAATACACAATGCCTGTGGTAATGCCACATCTTTGGCAGCATTACCATGGAGTTTGTGACAGGATCAAGTAGCAGAAGATAGATTCAAGCTAGCCACACGATTCTTCTACTTACTTGGGAACTCCAGTATTTTGAAGAGTTCAAAGAGCAAGTAAACTAGGCCCAGATTTTGTTTCTGGACTATTTCTAAGTTCAAGGTTACACTTCACAAATACACATATTACCCTTCAGGCACCTTTCCAATGAAGGCACTCCAGAAAAAATACACAATTTACTTGTTTACAAGTGGAAATTTCCAAGCCTTTCTCACTCTTTCCAGTTATATTAACAAAATCAGAAACCTTCCTGCAGATGCAAATATTCTTGTTGGGTTTAACAATTGTTTTTGAAGTCTCTTTTTTCAGAGGTTTGTCATTTGCTGTATGCTTCACTGCCTATGTTTCTCTGTGAATTTGTAGGGGTGGAGTTCATTTTAATTTCCTGCTCTTCTTCTACCACACTAATTATACCATCAGCTTTTTTTTTTTTTTTGCTGTCATAGTGCTTTAAGAAAATTGAGCTGTGACTGATACATTCCTGAGACAGTATTTGGAAAAGAAAAGAAATCCCACCCCAGACCTATTTCCAGATTCATCTCCATCTTACCATTTCATGTACCACCATTTTTAGGTACATATTCAGTCTCTCACAAAGCTGTCAAAGGGCCTCGAGATTTCCAGGTTTTAGATTATACTACCTTGGAGGTAGGGACTATGTCTCATCTCCATTCCCGCAAGTGGCAAGCACAAAATGCTACTGTTGCAACAGCAGAACTACTAAAGTAATTTTAATTTTAAAATGTACCTCTGTTGTTTTGAACTCAAGGGTACACGTATATCTATAAACACACAATGTGGACCCAGTAAATACTAATAATGGATCTGAAAACGTGAAGAAGAGGTAAGGGGAAAAAAAACAGTGATATCTTCAAGAAACAGATGCCTACTTTATCTATTCCTCTTGTCTGCTTTCACGCAGGAGAACGTCTGTCTTTTGAAGTAGACCTCCTTGCTCTGTATAATTTATCAGTCTGCAGTCATCTGTAAAGTTGATGTTTTTCACCCAGAAGTATTAATATTTTTTTAAGAGACTGACCATGAGCAAAATATATTCTCTTTGGACATGCTAATTTTGTTCAGAATGGAAATTTCTGTGCCAAACACACTGGCATAAATGTCAGTTTCTAGTTTTACAAACTTTATGTCACCAAATTCACCAGACCAAAATATGTGGCTACTGTATCACAACTTCTCAGGACTTTGTTATGCCATAGGCCAGCCCGAGTGATGAACTGTAAGATGTATCATACATATGCATACACCTATGAAATAAAAGCCTCAATGAATTACATGTGCAATGGAAGGGAAAAAAGAACAGGAGTAGGGAGCTTTTCCTTTTTGTCTTGCAAAACATTTATTGTTTTCTTAGATACTAGCATGGCTCTTTGGTATCTTTGAAAGGTTTGGGCTGTTCATCATAAAAGTGAATTTACTAAAAGCGTCAGCTGTTTAAAAATGTTAAGCTATAAAGGGGGTGGGCAGAGAACTTTCAACGAGTCTGTTGTTCTGCTTTAAGTACTCTCACTCTGAGCCGGGAACAAAACCGGGAGCTGGACAAAGAGGAGGTCCAGCCATCTAGTGGTAAATTACACTGATGTGCAGCCTGCTCAAGTCTGCTTTCCGTGGGCATGCTCACCGGGCCTTTGCGTACTCTATAGAGGGAGAAAGAGACATTTCGACAAACTCCTCCCTAATTTTGGAAAGTGCGGGACTCTGCAGCAGTGAGACATTTAGGGAGCAAGCTAAAGTGCACAGGACCCTGCAGCTATACTGAGAGAAAGGTCGGCGGGAGAAGTAACCGTATCAAACACAAGGTCAGCTCTTGCCAGGTTGGCAAGGAAGAGCCTGCAGTTGGTGTTCTACACTATAGAAATATACCTGTATCCAGTTGCCTGCTTACAGTGCTTATGCAAACAGTCATTTTTTCAGAATGTAACTTGCAAGTATAGTCCTAGCAAGCGCAAGCTTGCAACTCTGCCTGCATATGTGAAGTAGTTTTCAGGGAAAATTTGGGGCAGTTTTCCACAGTTCCATAGCAGAGAACAGCATGTCCAGAAGATACGCACAACAGAATGGCGCAATACACTCAGGTCCCACTTCACACAAGGAAATGAGAGGTACAAGCCAAATTGTCAGAACATAAACAAGAATGATGCAATCAAACAGCCACACAAAACCATATGCTTAGTTCAAGCTAGGATAAAACACTTAAGTGGCAAATGTATTGAGTGAACTGTTCTATATTTTTTATATGGTTACAAACTAATAGAAAAAGCTTAATCTTGGCAAGACCTGAAGAGGCATCAAAATAGTAAACCATGAAACACTTCAAGGAAAGAGTAAAAAATATACAATGCATATGCCTGAATACCTCTTGGTATTCTGCCCAGTACACCAGAGCTCTCATTCCAAAAGTGATTTCAGTGTTTAGAAGCCCAAGTCTCCTTCAAAGCAGTCACATGCAAATTCTACAGGACCTAGATTGCAAGTTGCTTAGGCACAGAGAAAAGGTATCCAGTGGGATAGCATAAGCAGTCTTTAATTGACATTAAATGACTGTTAGTTTCAATGTGAATTGAACTTCAGTAAAAACATAAACCCAATTATTTGTTTACCCAACTATAGATGTAAGTACTTTACTTACAGCAACAGGAATGAAAGATACTGCCTCTCTTACACAGTGACAAGCCATTGATTTCCATCTGTGTTTGATAACCTATGGAATAACAGTATCACATTAAATTCCCTATTGCTGCATTTTAATCCAAGCTCTTTGACTGCTACAGAACTATTTTGAAATATCAAATTTTGTCCAAAGCACATCCCATTCTTGGCTTACATACACATGAAACTGCACTGCAGGTTGTATTCAGCCACAAAACACTGGCCAAAGTACTGTCATGGTTATAACAGGCATAGCCAGGTAAATATGAAATACTTCTGTGAAACTCCAAATAGTTACTTTGTGCTGTAAGTCACACCTTTTGTATCTGAACACAAAGTTTAATTCCAAGTAGTTACCGCAGCATGAACTGATTTTAGTAGACACATTTGTTCTTTATCAGAAAACACAGTACTGGAGAGAGCACAGAGGATAATGCTTCCCTTGAGGTAGGGGATATCTGAAGTCAGCTCAGTCAGTGTTAATTGATGACAGCCACTAGCACAGAAAAGAAATACAGCTGTTTCCTACTAGAGTAATAGCAGCTTCCATATCTCAAACGATCACTTCTGTTTGCGTAATGTTTCTATTACCTGTAGTGGATAGCTAAAAAAGCGGGGGGACACACATCTTTGAAGTGGTGTTTATCATTGATTCTCCTTTGAAACACTGGAGAGTGGTGCAAATTCATAAATATTTTGTCTGAGTTCCGATCTAAGGAGTGGTTGGCCATGGAGAGGTGGAATCTCCCAATGAGCAATTATGCTCATATTTCATCTGGTCTTTACCTAACATGCTGTCTCACCTGGCTAACAGGAGAAATTAACTGCCAAGCACCTGCAATGTTGTGTTCCTCAGTGGGATGGCTGCCTCATGCCATCTGGCTTTGCCCCTTTCATTTCACTGATGGATCACACATGATATTTGTGTTGAATCCTACACCACAACACTTTCAGAGCTGTTTGAAACCACAAACCTTAGAAGGAAAATGAGCAGAAAAGCTGTGCTTTTTACTGCTCTATTTTACCTGCCAGGAAGCTGAGGCAACGGGTAGGCTATAACGGACTTTCTTACAGCATCTCAATAAATCAGTGGCCAGGTTTGCTCTCTGTTCCTGTACTCAGCAGTGAGTGAAGACTAGGGCAGAATGTTAGACATAAGCATCCTGCTTCAAAATCTCTCAGTCTGCTTTTCCTTTTTTCCAGGTGAACCGGCCTCATCTTTGGGATAGAGTAGTATCTAAATCTTCATTCCTCTGCCACACGTTTTGGATATTCATTGAGACAGGGTTATTTTTCAAAGACTTGAAACTGGAATTTAAAAGCTGCTGACTTAAGAAAAAGGAGCCAGAAAGGAGCGCAACAGAGAAGGGATCTATGTTCTTGGGCAGAAAACATGGAAACAGCACCTCCTTCAATTTGTAAACCACCCTCTGGGGTCAGGGTGGGGTGATCTGGCAATGAGTACAAATGTACACAATCCTGGGCTGTCTGCACTCAGAGCACCGCTGCTGCCTTACTTTCTCCTACTCTGCAGGTTGCCTGCTGCACTCTGCAAACACATTCCTCTCCTGTGGTTATTTTTGAAGCAGCTCCTTAAAACAGATGTCCTGTTACATGTCTATTCTCCACTACATAAATAACAGTTTGCCTCATGCTCCTGTCATTCTTTTGAACTAAATAAAAAAAATAATAAAAAAAAAGGAGGGGGGAAGAAAAGTATCCCTTCTCACTGGTGATTTCTGTTGAGCTTTCACAGCATTGTTGCTCTGGGGCACGTGTTGCCTTTGTGCCCTTTTTAAGGTGAGCTACAATGGTTTTTTTCTTTCTGACCTTCTTCCTTGCTCTTCTCAGGATTTTTCCCTCTTTAGTCTCTTTCCAGCTCTCTCCCACTTCTCCTTCTCGAACTTCTGGAAGCACTGCAAACACTGCAAATCTCAAAGAAACATCCTCTTGAGTAATACTACCAAGGAGGGATCCACATGTACCAGTTATAATTTGTCGTCTTTGTCTTCCTGCAGCCAGCAATACCATTGTTTGCCACCCAGGCGTGCCTGTTCTGGGCATCCCAGACTAATTCCTTGGAAGAAAGGTATAGTTCTTCTTAAACACATTGTCCTTCACTTCTCTTGTCGATACAAACATCAATATATTCCTAAAGAAGTGAACTGAATGTGCTAGCTAGCTAATGGGCTAGCTAGAGATGCCACGGATGCTGATGTACTCCTGTGAACCCAATAGAACCAAACCAGTAATATCAACAAGAACCAGCCATTCACATAACTGGAAAGAGCTGAGCCAAACTAACATGCTTCCTCTTGGTCTCTCTTTAGAAACCAGATCTGGCGCATTGTTGCCAGCTCCCAGGAGATCCACTCTGCTTTCCTGCAAAGCAGCAAGCCCAGACTTGGACTTTTGACTTCCAAAGAATAGGCTGCAGGGCGCAGCCTTAGCTCCAAGATTATGTAACTTTTAAACATTTATTTTTAGGTGTTCAGTCTAGGAGAATCAGCCAAGCAATCGATCAGGCTGTCCATTCCAGTGATTACAGTATGCTCCGAGTCACAGAAAAACACATGAAGTAAAATATCTTTCATAGAATATTTGGCCTAAATGTCATTATCTGGTATATTTTATGCATACAAGGACTGATTCTTCTAGCCTTGCTCACAGAGTAGTCAGGAAGTATCCTTAGGGCTTTAAAGAGAACTGATCAATAAGGTTCTTTTCATGAGGGGAAGAAGCAAGCACAAACCAGCAAAGGTAAAGGCAGAGGAATTACATAGGCCTATGAACTTTGAGCCCACACATGAAAACCCAGCTCTGAGCAGATCAATAGGAGTTTTGTGATTTTGGCTGAGAGTGAAGAGGTTTGACCACACACACCTGCCAAGTACAAAACCAAATTGCAGAGCCAAGGGCTTAAAACTTTGTTACAGGTGGCAGGGGGATTATAAACAGACCATGATGTGGGACAAGGTTTAAATTGGACTCAGAAGGTTCAGAAATTCTTTTTCTGTTTTTTTTTTTTNGTCTCTTTCTCTTAACAGCTGTGCTCCCCCTAACGCTAGAAAAGGAAAATAGCTTTCTACTATTGAGTGCTAAGAGGAGATTCGAAGATGTTACACACAGAGACAGGCCTTCCTTTGGAGGTTTTTAGCCTTATGTCTCCCAGCATGTCTTGGCCAACAGAAGAAACTGAGAACATGAGCATTGCCCAGTAGACACAGCTTTGTGCCACGCTGTAAACTATTACACAGTTGTTGTTTTAACTTGAAAGACGGATCTCAGTTGTGATTTCAGGAAGAAGTCATTGGTCCAAATGCTCAATAATGGGAAAGGGAAAACTTTAGCTTCTGCTCTGCCAAAAAAAGCCCCACTGAAAAACCCAAAACCACATAAAAACCAAAAACCTCCAAATCCACCAGTGCGCCATGAGCCTGGAGATACACACTAAGGTTACACTGTAAAGTTACAGTACTGAGTTCCAGGTAGTACGTTGTTAAAAGATACCCCTAACCCACACCCAAACCCCAAATAAGCTGATTTAATTAAAGCAGTAAGATCCTCAATCCTACAAGAGCAGCTGCATTGGGACACACAGACTCTAGCCTCCTTTTGCTGGCACATGGAGCCCAAAGGCAGTGATATGAACATGGTTACACAGAATTAAATGAGTGTGCTGACAAAGGGTCAGGTCATGTAACAAAAACATGTTTCTTCTTCATGGGCTTGCAGGGTACAGGTAAGCTCATAGTGCAAGCCTTCAGAAGGCCAGAGAAATGTTCAGTATAGCTGCAGTACAGCACCCTCTGTCAGAAACATTGAAGCCCTTCACGCTTTAGCAGAAGAGCAAAGGAAGGCAGGCAGCAAAGGCCTCTTGGTGTCATCACCCACTGCAATGGGCAGAGGTTTAAAATCCCCAACATATCTGTTTCAACTACAACTCCGAGTAAATAGTTTACTGTCAACACAGTATAGGAGAGGCAAGGAGAGTGCCAACAGGACATTGTCTTTAAGGGAATATGTTGAGGATGGCAGAGAGTAGCACAGGACACCTGCTGTTGCTGGCCCTCCACCAACTCTAGTACATGCTTTCCCATTCCTATCAGGGTGACGCCTCTCTCTCTCATTCTTTCCCACCACAGCCCAGACTTCACCTCTCTCAAACAGCCATCCTAGCAGTCAGGAGGCAAGGCCAGTAAAACTCATCCATCCAGGGTGGACATGACACCATGCCTCTGGCAATGGAAAGAGCTTGCTGTAGATCATTTCCCTCTTCACCCTACCACAAAAGTCTGAGCCACATCTTCCAGTCACCTCGAGCACTACTACCACCAGCTGAGAGAAAAAACCTAGCACTGCTTTAGTTAACTTAAAACCAGTGAAAGCTGATAATAGCTTAGCAAGTGAAAATGCTAAGCATTTTATTTTGTCTGCTCGCTAAATACAAAGGAAAAAGTATATATGTTTATATAACAAAGAAAAGTAGACTGGATGAGAATCTCTTTAGGAATTATGAATCAGAGGACTTGATTAGACGCATCCAGTTTCATTCTTTTTCTTTCAAATTATCATTGCAGCCAGGAGCTGAAATTCTGCTGCCCTAAAGCTCTCAGCACAGCATGGTCAGCTGTGTGCTATCAACACTCTTGCCCTACAGGCTAACATACACATTGAAGGAAAAAAATCCTGCATGTCAGAAGCAGTAAGTTCCAAAAGCAGCAGCCAACAACAACAAAAAAAGGAAACTTAGGTAGCCACGACAGGTAGAACAAAGGTTTAGCATACATCATGCTGATTGCATCAAATGATGGGCAACAGATGTACTTTGACACAAAATCCTCTTTCTTTACACTTCGGTGTATTATCTGAGTGAGCAAGGGCTTCCTCCCACACACCTATTTTCCATCTCCCTTAATGCATTGCATTGCATTCTGCCACCCAGAGAGCAAAATACATTCACCACCTTCTTCAGGTCACGGAACTCCAGCCATGCTTGAAGCTAAGCAGTCTCCCATTTGTCATCACTTAAATCTCACATCAGTTGAAGCTGATTTAAAGGCAGCAGACAACAAATTCACATCAAGTAAACTGGTCCATTCCTCCCACAAAAATTACACAGGTAAAGGCAATGGCAGGCAAGAACAGTCCATAGACCTTGGGAAAGAATTTGGTGTGAGGAGCAGAACTGTACTGAAATGAAAACATTGCAGGGATAATGCTATGTTTCTACATTCCCTGGAAACAGGGGAAGGTAGCATCTTCATCTGCAACCATTACCTGTCTTGGCCCTCTGGCAATAGAATCAGAAAGAAAAGAGCGATACTTGCACTCCGATTCCTCTTCTCTCTTTCTGCAGATGGCAAATACTCAGTTTTTCAGACTGCATTTATGCCTTCCCATGCTTCATCACAGCAAATATTTGCAGGGGACACAGTGCTGCTCTGTTTGACCTGTCTCCTCATTAGGCCCAGATCCTCATCTGCTTTTTGGCTTTTCATTTTGCATGGTTTGCTGGGAGGATGAAGGTGTTGCGGTCTCCTTACCTCCGTGCAGTGGTGAAACCTGGCTGGTTTAACCTAAAGCCATAACTTCTCAATTGCTGTCATTCTAATGAGAAAAGAGATCTCTGCTCTTCTTCCCAGGGCTTTTATTACAGATGCATACCAGACAAACTTGGCCCACCTATACAAGGTTGAATGATAGTCTTAAAAGACTTGAGTCCCTTTGAATTTGATCTACAGCGCAATTTTTAAATAGCATAAAGACTAGTAAAATGGCACCAGCATGACTTATAATGAAAAAGCTTATATTAATCCTGCAAAGCTTAAAATCAGTTCCTGAAAATAGTTTGGAGTTAATGGAAGCAGGAACTCCACAGACCAGCTGCAATCAGTCCTGATGCCTCATACTAGGGGTGGACACCTTGTCTAGCACAGGCAAGATCTATATGAGTAACCCTCTGATAAGCAACACCCAGACTGGTCTGGAAGGAGCTTGGTGTTGTTTATTTTGGTGCAGAGCCATGGACAGCTTCTTGCAGGTTTGCAAACCCAAGCAGAGATTCTGATGACAATGAAATAATGAGCATCTGGGGTTTGATAACATACAGTGACAGTAAAAAATCTGCAAATAGGTGCCATTGTCAGTAGCAAGATGTTACAGAATCATAGATAGGTTAGAGTTGGAAGGGAAATCCAACTCTTAAAGAAGATCAAGTTTCAGGGACACCTCCCTGAAAGTTTCAAGTTTTGCAGGGACACCTCCCATTAGACCAGGTTGCTCAAAGCCCCATCCAGCCTGGCCTTGAACACCTCCAGGGATAGGGCCTCCACAACTTCTTTGGGCAACCTGTTCCAGTGTTTCACCACCCTCACAGTAAAGAATTTCTTCTTAGTATCTAATCTAAATCTCCCACATTTCAATTTAAAACCATTATACCTTGTCCTGTCGTTCCAGTTCCTGGAGTCTCTCTCCAGCTCTCCTGTAGGCTCCAGAAGGCTGCAATAAGGTCTCCCTGGAGCCTTCTCTTCCTCAGGCTGAACAACCCCAACTCTCTCAGCCTGTCCTCACAGGAGAAGCGCTCCAGCCTTCTCATCATCTTTGTGGCCCTCCACTGGACCTGTTCCAACAGGTCCATGTCTTTCCTGTGCTGATAATATAAATGTTCATAAGTTTGTACATGCTTTTCTTTAAGGATAGTCATATGCCAGATCAGTCCTAGTCTGGCACTGAGAGCCTTGTTCCCCTACAGACATCAGCATCTTCTAATGGTCTTCAGTGCAGTTGCTTTATCATTATCAGAAGGGCCCACAAAATTGTTTGCAGAGCAGCATGCTGGTCAGGTTATCTGGCAGCCTTAAAGCTGTCTCTTTCTGACAAATACCACAGGTTCTGCTCTAGCAATGGGCTACCCCTTCCTCAGAAGGGGTAAAACAAGCCTAGTAGTAAATAAAGCCAAAGTCACATCCAATTAATATATCCAAAGGGAAGTCTGGTAGTAAGGGGCAGCCAGGTGAGTAAAACCTGGACTTCCACAAAACAATACTGACAGCAGCTGATCAGATCTGTTATCTGCTGCGTGGCTCCAGACTAACAGGAACCATGTGCACTGTAAAAGTGGACCTTCTCTTTGGTTGTGAGCAAAGGTGGGATCTTAGTTTATACATCTCAGGGTAACTGATGCAAGGTAGGTGAGAGGGCAAGCCAGCTGTGGTTCTAACAAGAGCTAACAGGATGAAACTACTGATTGGCACCATGCACTGCTTAATCCAATGTGACTCATACCAGAAGTGCAAAGAGCTCCATCCTTGATAGGATATGAACTATCACACACTAACAATATCTTTTTTCCCCCAACCATATGTGCATCCATGAAGTCAGACAAGAGGAAGCACATCCTTCCCCTCTTGGCTAAACCTACCTAAAGACTTGGAACATCTGTCATTTCTCACAGAGCCGCTCCTTATGGCAGATGTACATTTGCAGAAGGCCATGCTGTGACAGATACCACAAACAATTGCTTGGGGGGCAGGAAGGGGGAAAACACTTTTGTCTTGTGATTTTTTCCATTGGCATGATGGAGTTTTAACCTGACTGGTTACAAGAAGTGTTCCACTACATTACACCTTTCTCTTAAACTTTATCAAAGATAAAGACACTAAACACACCCTATGCATTACACCTAAGTCCATAACACAAATACAGTTACTTCAATTACATTGAAGATCTGAAATAAAAATGCAAACTTGGTGTATGTATAAACCTTACAGTCTGCCACCTCCCACCTCCCTTTTTTCAAAAGGAAAGTAAATTGTAGCTGGAATTTTCTGTTATTTGAGCTTGTCTTCTATCACTTCATGAAAGGTTTGTATCCCCTTACCCTTGGAACATAAAAAATTATATTAAAAAAGTTATTATGTGGAATGGCTGGTATTTTTGTAAGCTTAAGAAAAGTTTTATTAATAGATTACAGTAAAGACATATGAACCTTAATTTTATGGAGGCAAGATGAGATATTAAGCTTCCCTTGTTGATAAAAACTTGCACACAAATAAAGAAATACTTGTGTTATCTTCAACTATTTTTTCCTAGAAAGGAGTTAAGTTTTATTTCAGGAGGCAATAGGATACATCAAAATCTGATAAAACATTTATTTGGCAGAGAAAAATGTTTCCACTTATGAAAGTTATAGCAATTATACCAGGGTGAGGCTTTTACTCTTTTACAGCCACAGACTCTCTCAAACATGGAAACTTTCTGCACCTGAAATTAAGTCTCCAGTAACAGATTCCCTAAAAAGAAAAGTTAATGTCTATGAGAAAGGTATGTGTGTGTGTGTACATGTTAGTATTTATATTAACAGTACTTCCTTCCTTTTTGCAAGCTTCCTGATGAACAAATTCTAAAACAATCAAAGAAAAAAAGACCATTCCCCTCAAGCAGATCCAATTTTTTCACTTGTGAATTCACTCTTTTGCTACATTTTCAGGTCTGCCATTCTGTCAGTGAGGATAGACAAGATCTTAATTGGTGATGTAAAGAGCAAGCAGAAAAAGTATAAATAATAATCAGGACATCCTCAAAGAACTCTCCCACTTCAGCCTATCTTCATATAGCAAAGTACACAAAACAGGACACAACTGACAGCATTTATTCCTTTGAAGGTCACTTTAAAACAAAGAGTTACCGAAGCTACCTCAAAAGCCTGTGAAGTATTTTTTTTATAGAGGAGGCAGGCTGAGCTCTGGAAGAAAGTGGAATGAAGACACAGACAGGGGCTCACCCTGGGAGCCGCCCCCACGGAAATATGCCTTATGCTTCCAAGCAAACCTGCCCTGCACCCAGGCCCTGCTGGTCAGGTCAGTGCAGTTCCTGGGCTGCAGAGCACAGGGAGAGAGGTGAACATCTAAAACTCCTTTGTCCTGACAATAAAAATTTGAATTTACACGATGAGTCATCTCTCTCCCAGTACTTCTGTTTGACAGAGTTGAGCCAGCTAATGCTGACTTTCCATGGCAAAATGCCTGATGTGAAGAAATTAAGCTGGCTTTGTTTATGGTGGTTTAATTTATTAGGTCACACGGTTCCTGAAGTAACCAAAAAAACCCATGGGGCTGTTTGAAAATAGCTAAACACAACAGGCACAACACAGGAGAGAAGGTTCCTTTGAAAGTACACACCATTTGAATTTGCTTATTTTTAACTGAAAGAGGACTTTCAGTGGCAGAAAAGTGAAAAGCACATAATAACTATGGTCAGCTCTGCCAAGCGAAATTCAGACTTAATGGTCCAACTATTACTAGGGTCAGAAAATAAGGCTTGCATTTGAAACAAGCCTGGTCCTCTTTATGAGGTGAGGTGGACTCAGAGCAGGGCACATGGTACTATTTTGGAAAAGCGCTGCTAATTATCAGAAAGAATTACTTCTAATTCGAAATCTGATTTTCTGCTTCTACAATTCCATTTTTTTTAAGGCACAGTCTGCTAAATTACAAGACTGTTATTTCCATACTGTAACAAGACTGTTATTTACATACTGTAACTGTAAGGTTTGCATTGCCCTAAATGGAAGAAATTCAGTTGTTAACCAGATTTCAGCAACTTGAAAACCTAGCAGAAGGGGAGATGCAAACTAAACTGTAAACAGGATTGGTAGAAAGCACAGTTAAAAGAAAAAATCTGAAGCAAAACTTAGTATCTCCACCTTCTTTTATGAAGTGGTAGTACTGGCATTTCTGCATAGTACTGGCATTTCTGCCACCAGGCTGAATTGGAAGGGGAGGCTCCATCTGAAACAGGTTTGTTTGCAGGAAGCTACTACTACGGAGGATACAGATGGAACTGCGTCTCACAATGCATCTCTAGACTGGAAATTCAATTACCATGAGACCATTTAAGACCAACACCATAAATTCATTCAGAAATGGACTCATCATATTAATGGAGATAGATCAATCAGTAGCTATTAAACACAATTGTCTAGGTGCAGGGATTTATTTTTGCCAAAAGTTGACACAGTATACCAGAGGAAAGATCACACTACAGGGCTTTCATTTCTTAAGCTGTTTTCTATTAATCTGATGTTAACCAGTTTTGGAAACAGGACACAAAGTTAGGTCAATATTTTAACCAACTCAGTAGATAGGAGGACACCTTTACTATTGGCCCCAAGTTTAAAATAAGCATGGTCAAGTGTACAGTATGTGCCAAAGGCAAGCAAACAGTAGAGCTCCCAGCTCACAACTGAGCCAGAAAAGCAATTTTCTGCATGGAATGTTCTAAATAAAGTAATTTTCTACTAGTTGTAATGAAACCCCCGTGCTTGGTGAATTTTTTTTTCTTTTTTTTTTTTTTTTTTTTTTTTCTTTTAATCTCTCCAATGAATAAACAGGCCCTGGATTTCACCACATGAAGTAAAACATATTCCCCCTTTTAATGACATTTTAGCCTACAGAATGAGTTTAATGCGAGAAAATTTCTTTAAGCCCAGTCCAGTGTTACAGTTAATTTTTTCTACTTATATTACAGCCTACAGTAATAGGCAATTAACCATGTGAACAACAAAAAAAAAAAATCATACTTTTGTCCTCCTGAACTTAAGGAAGAGCAACAGTCACATTAAACTGAATGCTGAAAACTGCTGTCAACGCTTTCAAAAACATCTACTATGGTTTAAGAGTTACCTTTCTGATCAGGACAGCTACATAGAACTGCTGTAACTACAGCATTTCCTGCTTTGGACTATGGCACAGCATGGAACATTTTCAGCTATTTTCCTCTTACACATCTCATACCACTAGATAAAAGAAACAAGATCTCTAAAGAGCTCAGTGCAAGAGACACCTCATGCCACATCCCCCTGCAGCTGGAGTCCATCGATTTCTCCAAATATGTCCTTCTTGCTGGGGCAGATATGAAAAGCAGTACAGGAAAACACAGCGAAGGTTTTATATGATCCTTAGCAGGTGACAGATAAATGCAATACTGACTGTGGGGAAAAAGTAAGGCACTATTGGTTTCTACCTTGCTTCATCTGTGCTTCTCAGCAGAGTTCCATTTGGGACACGCTGCCTACTGCCATAGAGCAGAATGCTCACCTCCACATGTGCTTACCACTTGAAATTTTCTATTTTCCTATTTTATTACAGCTTAATGGCAGACAATAGGTGAAGGCCAGCACCTGGAAAATAGACTCTTGCAAGTATCTGAATTAGCATCCAATCATTTCAGCCAGGAAGGAGGTGGGAACAGGCTCAGCTGTTACGCCCTCCCTTAGCATATCTGGAGCTGATACACACACCTGGTGAAGTTCTCAAACACTCCTTGGTGTGTGATCCACAGGGAATTAACATGGCCACATTCCCTCAGCAGCTCAGAAGGGAGGATGCCCTAAAGCCAGGGATGGCACTAGAGTCAGAGAGGGAGTCTGCAGCCCAGCTGGACCGTAGCTGTTCTAGCCTGTGCTGCTGGCAGAGCATCACCCTGAGGGAGCACATCATCCTGCTAGATCTTCCTCATATCTGCCTGTTTTGTGCCACTGCAGAGTTCCTTTAACCAGGGCAAAATTCTTCACTACACGTTCCTATCCCTGCCCCTTTTTATAGCCTCTGCAGTAAAATCGAGATCACAACAGACTGTCCCCATGTTGCTTAATGACAAAGCACAAAAAAAAACAAAAAACACCTTTGCTGAAAGGAAAAAAACTAACCAACAGGCTAAGGTTTTTACGCTGTTGACAACTGTCTTCTGCATGGGTAACAATGCGGTAAGAACAGAACAGACTATACAAACTTGAATCCACAGGGCTGAAATTACTGGAAATCAAGAGTCAGCTGTCAGCATTAACTGATACTTGTCTCACTAAATAACCATAACAAAAGGTTTAAGTAGCATTTTATCTGAATTGTTTCCTGTTCTACAAGATCTCAAACTCAGTTGAGTTACTCCTCTGTAAAATACCACAAGGACACAGGTAGGGAAGCCCACGGATTTGCTACCTCAGCACCCCCCCCCCCCNGAAGACTGGAATGCACTTAGGCAGGCTATCAGGAAGTCACAGGAAATTGTTTTTCTCTGCCTTTCCTACTTTCATGTCACCACAGAGCCATCTGCTAACACCCAAGGAGCACACTGGACTAGTGCTCAGGCAAGCTCTGTCCAGAGAGCAAAAGCCTTCTCCTTTCTGGTTTAGTATTGATGTGTACACAGGGACTTTACAGCACAGAACTACAAGCTCGTTCTTCCCCACCTCCCTGTCTTTTGCAGTTAAAAGGCCTTTACAGTCAATTGCCTCAAGCTCGATGCAAAGTTCATATTTTCCAAGTAGTAGCCTGAACCACCTCGTTGAACAGAACCATTTCATGAACTGATGCCTGTCAGCTTTAGTAAGGGAGCAGCATGGGGCAAAGCAGAAAAACCTGAAACATTGCATTAAGTTAGGGCAAGCAACTGATAAAAATGTTTCATTCTCAATAATGACCTCATAGAACAGCTGCTGTATCAGAAGGACTTGATGTTGACTGACAATGAGTTGTAAAGCT
Source organism: Nycticryphes semicollaris (assembly GCA_013400055.1). Lineage (NCBI taxonomy): Eukaryota > Metazoa > Chordata > Aves > Charadriiformes > Rostratulidae > Nycticryphes > Nycticryphes semicollaris. Next base: position 208,935 of record VXBJ01001575.1, read on the forward strand.
TGTTCAATCTCTATCATGTATGATTTCGGGTTCAGCATCTGCCCAAGGCCCAGGGAAATGGTTTGGCTCAGCTGCCTTCAATTTGTCTTCCTCACCATCATTAATATATGTTCCCTCACTAGAATGAATGTAGGGACAGTACTTGCTTGGTGAATACTCAGGCACAAAAGCTACAGTGAGTCATCCATCCCCCTAACACCATTATACAGGGCATGGAACAGCTCAATACATGCTGTCCCTCTGAGCTGTTTTGAAACTTTATGTCCAGTGAAGGACTTTTTTATTGCTTACAGCCCAGCAGCTGTACTTGAAGCAAAATACTACCTGATGAGAAAGCGCGCAGCCAAGGCAGTGGGAAAGGGGCCAGTGCTGGAGGCGCTCTGGCTGGCACAGACTCTCTTACAGGCAGCTCCCCTCGTGCAAAACAGCCCCACGCTGCTGCTGCCCAGCTCAGGCTGCCAGCTCTTCTCCTGCTTGAGCAAAACTCCACCAGTTGTGAAAGCGCAGCTTATACCAGCCTCTGAAACACGCAGAGCAAGGTATGAAATGCTTCCTTGACAAGTCAGCATTCTGAAGTATTTAGGCTGAAATCTATAGAAAGGAGGAAGTATAAAACATTTGGGACAAAACCTACAGATTTTAATAGCGTGTTGGGTTGATCTCTTAGATCCAGCAGGAGCTGTTCCACTGCCCCAGCAGCTCAGTCACTGCTGAGTAGTAGTTTCATTGCCCTTTGGCACACTCCTGTGGACCTCCTCTTTCTGCTGCTGGCCACCTCCCTAAGACGACATTCATGGGCACAACTGAGATGCTACCGTAACTACATGCATCCTCCATTTTAATGTCACAGCTCAATTTGGGGGAAGAAAAACCCTTAACACCACAACAGAACAAACAACAAACCCAAACCTAAATAGATGCACCAGGCAGCTAGGAATCCCCTCTCTTCCTTTCCAAGAAAGCTAAGCCCAGATGCAGCCAGCCCAGCCTGCCTGCAGGTGCATTAACCAACATGCTATTCAAGAACCATTCAATATTTTCAGTGCTCTGGGTGTTGCCAATGCAATTATCACCGAGCTCAACTCAACAATGATGGGAAAACCCTTAGAAACTGTTAGAAAGTAGACACAAATAAAGCCTCCCAAAACCATCACAACCTCGGGAAGAAACCATGCTCTTTAAGCCCCAAGAATATCCAAGCAAAGCTTAAGGGTCTGTGTGAATCCCTTTACAAACTAAGCCCAGCGCTGGCAGGAACAGGACAGCCAGAAATGATCTCACTGCAAACAGCTCGCTCTGCCCAAGCATTTTATTCCCTTCCCAACACATGCCAATTTTGGTCACCGCTTCCTTGAGAGGGCAGGAAGGCAGATCTAGGCTATAGCTGAAACTTATCTCTATTATAATGAAGGTATATATGCTACAGCATTTTGTAAAAGCTCTCTGTTGTTCAAGCCTTGAGATATTATTAAAAAGATGAGTAAGACTGAGTTTCCTGAAGATGATTTTACTAGAGATGACCCTAAACCATACACTTCAGTACAATTAAGATCTAGCCTCAAGAGCATAAAGATAATTGGGGCTGTGTTTGGTTCAGAATTAATCATGTTCTGGCAGAACACCTGGAATTTTCACATGAATTCTCATCCCAGATTGCATCACAGTATGAAACCCCATGCAAGTGACAGCATTAGTGCAACAACATCGGCTGCACCAGGAGTGGGAGCATGTTTTTACACTGTGATGCAAGCACAGTTGGAGATGACCTCAGAGCAACAAAGTTTAGAAAAATCTTAATTTGAGGATTTGAAGCTACATTTGCAATATTTAAAGGAATACCAATTCCTTGTAAAGGGAACTGATCTTAAAATGACAATGATTTCAGCTATACCTGTTGGTGCTTGAGTTTCACCGTCAATTTTTCTTTCTCTCCAAAATACCTTTGAACAACCCTCAGGGCCCAAGAAAAAAAGTTCTGCCCTTTTATCCCCACCTCACCCCCACCCCAGTTTGTGTGTCCAGGAAAGACACACCTCTATTGGTGAAATCAGAAAGACTTAAAAGGCTTTTTAAGCTTTTTATATTTTACCCAACTTATCTGGAATGCATCTGTCCCCAGATGGCAGCCTGCAGGTATTTCTCCCGTGCCTCTGGCAGTTAACTCATGGATGAATTATGCAGGTCCAGGGAAACTCTGAAGCAGCATCTCCACCACTGCAAGTCAGTGGTCACCGTCTCCTCACCACGCAGGAGCGCTCCCATTTCAAACCCATGAGATGAACTGAGGTCATGTGGTGGAATCAGTTTACAGCAGAGTCATCTGCTCTTGTATCCAAAGCATCTCCAGTGTTAAGTGTACCACTGTGCAGTTACGTGCCTACCAAGAGTTTCTTTCTGCCCTTAAAGCCCACAATGGATAGCACACAGACTGAAACCCCTCCTGCCAGTTCAAGGTACTGTCTCCAGCTATTTCACATCAACAGGGTGACACAACTGGAACACATCAGCTCCTTGTAGGAGATCACCTGCAATTTTCTGCCAGCTGGTACCACTAAACAAACACATTTAGACTGCTCTTCCCTGCTGGAGAAACTACGTGAAACAAGGGAAAAGTGGTCAGCAGTACTTTGCCATCACACTACACAGGCTTTGTTTAGAAGCCGATCTGTGGGCAAGAGGCAGAAGCCCTGGCTACGCACAAACGCCAAAGGGAAGAGCGAATGCACATTTCGAAGCGGTACCCTACTCATTTATCTTCGATTTGGGTTTCTCTACATCCCACACAGAGTCAAGAAGCTGAGACAGTTGGTTCCTCAGAAGCTTTATTTTCATTCAAGCTACAGAAATATAGTACCTTCCAATTTCCCATTATACTTTCTGTGTATTTGCACGGCTCAAGGTGAGATGCACTAGGATAACTACCCTGTACATACGGAGGAAGATAAGGCTCAAAAACTAGCTTTACTTCAAAAGAATGCCAAACCTTACCTATGAGGCTGGCTCCAATTCCTTAGTAACATTTACAGGCACAACATAAGGAAAAAAGATTCTTCTAGACTACCTATTATAAGCAAAATCCAATAATTAATTACAGAGAGTCATCCAAAAGAAACCTTTTAGGAATAACAAAACAGTTTTCTACTTTGAAAAAAATATAGAAAAAATAGATGAGTCATTTTTGCTATATATATGATATATTCACACACATACTTTCAAGTATTGTTTTCACTAGTATGATACTTACATGGCTAGAGAAAAAAAAAAGTGAAAATCCCATAAACAGATTATTATGCCAAAGAAGTCACACGGTCTTATCTGGGTTTAGCAACACCCGGAATTCTCCACAGTTATCATAATGACCAAAAAAGCAGTAACTAGATTCAGTGTAATTTTTCCCTTTGCTAAACGTGTTTTCATAAGGCTTGAAAAGTATCAGGATTTAGAAAAATGGGGAAATCACAGGCAGTCATAAACCCCACAAATTCACAGCTAAGCTTGTCACACACTCAGTACTAGCAGGGAATTAAAAGAAAAACATAAAAAAAAAAAGTCAATCTGTGTTCTGTTTGGTTGGCAAACTGACACCAACAGGCTGACTTCAGTTTGGATCTTTTCACATTTAAGGCATTACACAAAATAAGAAGTTAACGCTAGGAAGCCAAACAATCATCATGTGCTCTGCCACAATTCACATTTAGCTCTGGACATCGGAACCTGCTTAATTTCAAAATAGGAGGGCTAGTAGGGCACCCCACAGCCTTTGGGAAAGTGCCAGGCAGCCACCAGGCAAGAGTGGAAGCGACCATGTTTATTTATCTCAGGGGAAGGAATTCAAGTGCTTATGAAAGGCTTTGCTGCAGTGCCAGAACTGGACACCCAAAAACAAGTTCTGGTGGAAAACAAAACTATAAGAGCTAAAAGGAAGAAAAAGCCTGTTCAAGTAGCTACTGTGACAAGTGTCTCATAAAGAGATCAAAAGGGAAAGTCTTCAAGATGTAACAGCCTCTAGAGCTTTGAAATCATGGAGAGGTCTAGCAGGTGCATTGAACAGCCAGGACTGGGACTGCACTGCCTGCTCTCCAAGTCTAGTTTGGATTGACAGGTATGAAATGTCTCAAAGTGAAAGAGCTATAAAATACTTCCTTAGTGATGTTGTCATTTTCATTTGTTTGTTTCTTGCCCAATATGAAAAGGCACAAATTCTGCATTAAAAAATAATTGTAAGATCTAACTAAAACCTACTCACACACAAAAAACCCCCAAATTACAGAAACCATTAACTGTTCTTTAAGAGGGTAATCACCTAAAAGATAAGTGCTAGGCTGCCTGAAAACTATTAAGCTCAACTATTTGGTTTAGTACTTCAATGCAGGATGTTCTTATAATACAGTTTTAAAACCACCAAGCCCAGACTCAAAAGTAAAGCTACTTGGTAACAAGAGAGGTCACACATATCAAAGGGAAGATACATGTCACTTTCCTAGGCTGAAATGCAGGTTTTTCTTTTAGTAAGGGGTCCATGGAGTCCAGAGTATTTTTTCCAAGCATTTCTGTAGGGAAAGACTTCATTAGGAAGGATGGAAGCTTTGAACTCAGTCCAAGCTTTGCTAAAAGCTACTATTCTAAGTTCCCAGAATTTGAGTAACATTAAAAACTTCCTGAGCTAGAGACAACGTGAAACACAAGACAGCAAGGGTGAGCAGAACAAAGCAACAACAAAAAAGCACTGCACAGCCTGAGACTTTGCAGCACACCCAAAAACTTAATTCATGAGTATTCCTCATTTTTTACCCCTTCTTCCCAGGCTGTATTTTGGCACATTTTTACATTTCTTTAAACACAGCAAGTTTCTGCTTTCTGTCCTTGCTCCACTGGTCTTGTACCATCTAAACCCACTTCTGATTAGATGCTTCAGACATTTATNGTCCTTGCTCCACTGGTCTTGTACCATCTAAACCCACTTCTGATTAGATGCTTCAGACATACACACTGACAACGGTCACCCATTTAGCTGCAAGTTGAGTGAGGATTTTGTATCAAAACTAGGTATTTAAACTTGTACTACTTTTTACTCTTATGAGCCTGTGTCTGTTTTATTAATACACAGAATGGAGAGTTCCGCTTCCTCCCATAGTATAAGAATACAAACTACACTGTTATAAACAGAACAACATTAGTATGTAACACAAAGTGATTTGAAGTTGGAGAAAACTGGGTTCATGGGCACTTGCTTCCTCTAGCAATGAATTAAAGGCATAGATTAGGTATTTGATAAAGCAAGTGTGTAATTCAATTTTAAATCTTTTAGAAACATAGCAATTATTTGAGCAGTGAAGTGCCTCAAATCATACTTGAAGTTTTCATATTATGATGCAAGTCAGCTGGCTGCTTAAATAGGCTCCAGCTCAAAAAACTGAGACCATACCAAAAAATCCTTATCACCTTTCCAGATCAGGAAAGTTCTGCTACTCTGAACAATATTCCAGTAACACTTGTAGTGAAATTAAAGAAAACCAATACTTCTCACAACAGCACTCAGTTTAATCTCATGCTCTTTATGAAAAGGCAGCACTACCTAAATTTCTGGATTACACGTTTTAGTAAGCCTTGCCCCAGTGCTCCCAAATTACACACACGTAGACAATCTCACATTACCACTCAGGAAAGTGATTTGTCTTTACCTTTCCATGTATACAAGCATTACTAGTTTACTCAGAAATATCAAATAGAACAGCAATAATTTGAAGTAGTTCAACAAGCTTACTTTCATTGCAAAGATCATTAGCTGAAGGAAGCAGCTGCAAAACAGGCAAGGATTGCTATATTCTGCTATGAATGGTCCTATTAAACCTGACTGGCTTTGCACACCTGCAGAATCAGGGCTGGCAACCAGTTGCACCAGAATCCACAAAAGCCAGCGTACAGACAGCCTAATAGCTCTCTCCACATCCACCATCTAACCCTTGTTAGTGACCAATACTGAAGGCTTAGTATCATTAGATGTAGATGCCTACTATGTGTTTCTATTAAACAGACATAATGATCCAGAAATTAATATACCACCTTTTTGGTATAGTCTGATACTGTTTACAACAGAAGTTTCTTACACAATGTGCAAGTGTTCAAGTCTATCTTAACATATAGAAACACTTCAGTGCCTTAAATCAGGCAGATTTAAAAGCCCAATCCAACTGAAGCTCAATTGTCACAGTGACTAAACTTGCTTTTAAGGAGTTATCACAAAGATCAAAACCCCAATAAGCATCTGCCTTTAAGTTTACCTGAAGAAAGGCTATATAGTCCTGGCAAGATCTGAAAATACATCACACTAAAAAGTAAGAAGCTGGCAATAAAGCATTAATTTTGCTGCATGCTCTACTTTTTTTGAAGAGTAGAAAGAAAAAGCCTCTTACACTGTGCTCTAAACAAGAGGTTAAACTCCATGGCCTTGGAAGTTTTCTTCCAGTCTAGTCCTGTCAGTTAAGCAAACTTACAGCTCCCACAACAATTTAAGCCAATTAAAGTTCCATTTCATTGCAGACATACACAATAGCAGACTACCTAGATCATCATAAACTTTTATTTTGTCCATGTCTGTAGTGCACTTTACTTGTACTTCATGTAGCAATTGGGTACTTCAAGTAGAATTGCTCTAGCGCTTTCGGCGTAGTTCGCACCTGAAACTAGATGTCTAAGTACTCTTTGAATTTCTTGGCTGGCACAAACCAAAGTCAGAAGAGAAACAACACAACCCATGAGCAATTAGACCAACTACTAAGAAGAAAACCAGTAGCCACTTCAATATAATTTCACTTTGATTTAGGGTGCTATCTAACAGATTTATTACAAGTTTCAACAGACTATAGCTCCAGACTTTATCTTTCTTGGAAGACACTACAACAGAAGCCACAGGAGAGACTGCCTCATCACAAGAGGTACAAATACTTGCTGTATAGATGGAGAAATAAAAGGACAAATCTAGTTGTCTAAAAGACAATTCACTGTACACATTTTATTTACAGTTTTGTACACTGTCTTAATATGAATGGGACCGCTTTTCTACTTGAGCCATTTTAACCAAAGCAAAATAACCTAAGTAATACAAAGTGTTAAAATACAGCATAAGATACAAAAACAGACATACTATTTCTAGTAAGGAATGTAAATTATGGTGTTACATTAAAAAAAGAAGTCCACAATTATGTTTAGGAAATCACACAAACAGATCACTGAATTGACTGAAATGCATAAATTTGTAGCAAAGCTTTGATGTTACAAAAAACCAAAAAATTACCAAAGAATGCACAAAATTAATGTTTATTCCACCTTTGTCATATTCCCAGATTCTTCACCAAATGTTACATGAGCAAAAACAACTGAAATCAAAGTATCACTAATGTTATCAAAGAGGGAAAACAAATAAATTAATCTAGCAGCCATCAGCATAGGTTACAGCACAGATGATGCTGTATAAAAAATTGCTAGAAAACTGTATGCACCATACTCTTTTCCAAACCAGCAAAATGTTACTGCATACAATGCAAATGTAAAACAGAGGAATTTCCTGCAGGTACAGAAATGTAACTTTTCTGAATACTGTGGATAATTAATTTTTTTTGTAATAGTAATGTTTCTATCAAGCTATTACAGAGTGGGCCAGGAAAACATTTATGGATTCGGGGAAGGGAGGGGGAGAGGTGAAGTGTACTAAAATTCTGATTGGTAATGGTTACTTCAGCCAAAATAGAAAAAATTGAACACAGAAGTACAAGACAAAGGCAAATGAGACTTCTCACAAATCTTAGCAACACTTAGATGGAAATCAAATTTAAATGTAGTCCACTCTGCTTTTGAAGAGGCTTTGGTTCAGCTCCCAAATCTCGATTGCTTGACGCAGTCTCCTATGAAAGAATACGCAGAAGGTGTCTTCTTAAACAACAAATCTATTTTTAGTGGTGGAGCCGCTCTTAGTAGCTGTGTCTGCATGGGACTGATAACCAATCACTATCTTTGGAGGAAGTCCTAATCTTTCCTTGTATACTCTCCTGGAGAAAAGAAATAAAACAACAATTTAAGCAAAGCCCATAGGAAGGAATTAGTAACAGGACACCTGCTTTTAAGATCTGTTGACACCTGCATGAAAAACAGCTATTAAGAAACAATTTCTCAGGCATGAGTAAAGGACTTGAAACAGGATTTTTGCATCTAAAACCAGCTTATAGTTCCATATGAACAAAGACTTACCGTATAAATTAGGAAAAGCTCTTGCCAAAAAATATTTAACAGGCCTACATAAACACAGAAGACTGGATTCCACTGCATTCATGTGAATATCATTAGTACCAGCAATCTATATTCCCACATACAGAAACAAAACAGCTATGAAGTAGTCACCGTCCATGATTCCAGAACTACTGAGATGATAAAGTCACCTGAACCAAATCAAACAGCAATTACCTAGAACAATCAGTTTTTACTGATTATTCACCACACATCTCAGCTGCACAGACTTGCTGTCTTTAACTACTGATACAAAGTAGACTCCCACCCCCCAATTGATTTCAGTACTGGTCACAGGCAGCTAAACAACAGGGGCCTTCAGAATAATCAGCTTGGATCTTATGCCTTGAGAAAGAAGCAGCAGTATCTGCCCTGCACACACACACATGCTGTGTTCCTTGGCCTAAAGTGAGATGCAAGCCACTAATGGCTCTGGGCTCCAAGCTTCTACTAAACCACAGAACAAGCCTGTTCAACTGCAGATTGTTAACAGAACTACATATATTGTTCTTTTAACTTACCCTAATCATAAAGGAGCAGTTTACAGGACCATAGCCTACCTCAATTTTAACTGGTAAATATAAACTTGATATATTGTCTTTGGAGTTATGGCAACAAGACAGCATGTAATCAGCATAACTTACCTTAGTCAGTGTCAGTCAGTTTGCAAAATATTAACTGTTTGTTTTAGACTTCTCCAGTGGAGTCATCTTAGCTTGTTAATTAATGGTTAATACCATTCTAAAAATGCTCTCTGATGCATCCTCAACAGACATGATTCTGCCCCTCCACTCGCATGACACTCCACCTGGAGTACTGTATCCACCTCTGGGGAACCCAACATAAGGAGGATGTGGATCTCTTGGAGCAAGTCCAGAGGAGTGACACGAAGATTGGCCTACTATCCGCTATTACTGGCTACCCACCATCACAAACTTGCATGTTGCAACAGAACCTACACTAACTACAGTTATTAATTACAATGCCTCACTGTGATATGAAAGACTTCTGCTGAGATTTCTATCCAACACTTCATTATTTCTAAACTACAGTTAAAGTAGTGCAGCAGTACAAAGAATATACTAGCATATGCTTGTATTAAAAAAAACCTACACAGTAACATAAATAATTTGGCATTCAGTTACTTAAATTTGGGATACAGCTCTCCACAGGCTATGTTTGCCTGAAGTGCATTCTATCAAGTTTGCATTTCATATATTCAAGACACCAACCACATTACTTACCCTATATGCGTAACAGCATCCCTGTTTTCACATTCAGTTGTCCATATTGCTATTTTATCACCCTTAGTTCTAACATTAACAACAGCACCACATACATCATCACTGTAGTCATCAAACGACTCCCCAATAAGGCACAGCAGCTACAAAACAAAGATTAACCATTAAAAAGAGCAGTTCAAAGTCAGAATCTTACTCCATAGGCAGCGTACACAAAGAAGTGAGGAATTCTACACGTTACAGCTTATAGCCACTTCCCATACAGCAATCATTTCCTCTTTCTTGCAATATCTTCTTGAAGCTCCAAATGTTACAAGTGAACAAAACCCAAGTTACAGTAGGGTATCTTTCTCCTATTTTCAGTTTTCCATCTTGCCTCCTGTCCCAGCAGCTACAAGTTCTGAAAATAGTTGATCATTTATGTAGTGCTGCCACCCACCCCATCCTCCAATCCAAAGCCAGGTAAGAATTAGAGGAATTTATTCTTTCTAAAGTGCATTTAACACAGGTAGACAAATCAAATCTGAAATTTTAAGTGTTTAAATTCATTATCTAGGAAGAACCTGGTGAGAACTATTTGGGCAGTATGTCAGCTGTGTAAGGTCCAACTTCAATCCTGAAGTGTGTCAGTGGCAAATCAGACTGCAACCTGGATGAAAAGTGCTATTTAATAAAGTGTTACTTCCTATCAACACACTCAGTAAGCCTCAGAGCTCCCACAGACTCTACAGTGGGAACCAGTCATCCTGAGCAGCGTGTAATGCAAGTACACCACCACAGCTGTACAAATTACACAAAATTCTTTGCCCACCAATTTCTAATGGTGAAGCTTGGAATTGGCAGAGGTGGTAACACTTCAGAAACATCAGACTGAGTTAGGGCACATCCCTGTACAACACACTGTGGAAGTGCTAGTTAAAATCTTCAAGTCCCAGTTTGTAAAACAAGCAATTTTCAGATATTGGAACTTAAAATTTCTTGTGGTTAAGACAGATTCATCTAGTCCAAGCTGAATTAAAAATCCTTCTGCACACATAAGTATTAATCTCCAAATGCACAATTGTTTACTTCACTGGCACAGTATGACATATACACTGCCATTATATTAGTTTTCCAGAAGCACTTATAACATTTGGAAATCCACACTTGCAACTTTTAGAACAAAGCAGGTCTTTCAGTAGCCCTGAGAGCTGCAAGGGCTGACTTCATCAAGGAAATACGAAAAGGACAAAGTGTGCTACTGAATAAATCAGGTATAACTACACATACTTTAGATGTTACAGCTAATTGCAGGCTACACACATGCACCATGTAATGAAAGCCATAAGTGTTTAAGTTTAAACCACACAAACATTCAAAATGTTGATATGCCTTAGTACATATACATGCAAATATAACTACCACACTCAAACACTAGAGTCAAGTATATTCTTCATAAATGCTGGAGGAAGAAAGTCTTCTCAAATGAAGTTTACTTTACAGTTACGAATTGTAAAGATCCTTAGATTATAAAAATCTGTTCTAAAGGACAGTAATAAAGGAAGAGGGTTTGACTTTTGTTGGAGGAAGTTGGTTACAAATAATTACTGGAATTAGAAGTGACAGGGTTGTTTTAGAGCACATACTCCAGTCACCTGGGTATCTGGGCTCCATGCCATTGCTGGCTGCTCAACAAAAGCAAAGCCTTCCAGCCTCAACTCTACATAGACTGTCTACAGGTTTCCAATCTATATGTAATGGTTATTAAGAGTCAGAAGGACTCCTATAGGCATCTGAGGCAGAGGCCAAATGCACACAGCAAAGATGTTTATTTACTTATATAATGGCCATCTTTTCTTCAAAATCACTAATAGCTCTGGCATTCTGAACATCTCTGCTTTGACCCTGAAGGCCGTCTCTCCCTTTCTTAAGGGACACAATTCTTGCCTTCCACACAAGCAGGAAAAAAAAGAGAGACCAGAGATTTTATAAGATTGCTTTGCATTGTACTGCCTGTAAATGCCCCTAAAGCCCAGATCCCATTAGACTCTTTACAGCTACTCTGAGTCAGTTCGGTGAGAGTACGGTTGTATCCTTTACTACAACCCACATAATCTCTGGAAGTATATTTATCATTCAACAAATCTATTGCAGAAAGGTAACAGCAATGGGAAAAAAAAGCATTTTTATAGCGCACAGAAAGAGTGTGCTATTACTTGCCTATCTTAGTGTTAAGGTAAGTACAGAAAGAACAGAAATAAATCTGAAATTCCTCTGTTTTGGCAAGACCAAAACATGAAAACCATTCACTTACAAGAGTATTTGTAAAACAAATTGTTGAATTTAAGCAGTTAAATTTGGAAGTCACAATCAAGACAAAGTATTATTTCCCCAATAGCTCAACAGCTCTTCTGTACATTCCACAGGAAAAGGTTAATCTGTCCTGTAGAATTCTCTACTGCTGCCCGATTTAGGAAAATATTCAACAGAATACAGCTACATTGAGCACTACTACTGAAAAATCATGTTTCAAACACAGTCTGTCAATAAAAACATACAGGACACTATGCTATCAGAAGTCTAGCATTGCACAGAAAGAACAAACCAGTTAAAATATTAAATACAAATGAAAGATTCTTCAGTTGCAGTTTGTAAAGCCACAGTGCTTACTGTCTCTAGCCAGAAGCGATCAAGGTCACTTCGTCTCTGCTGTTTGTTTAGTGTAATTAGCCATCGTCCTCCTCGTTTGTTTTTTTCATCTTCCCACATGGGTTCAATCCCATCCTGTAAAGAACAGCCACAAGTCAAATCAGATTCGATCTGTATTTTTCCTAAATAACCAAAAGGCCCATGATAACTGAGAAACAGCAACTTAAGAAAGTGTATAGTGTTTATATAGAGTGTATATAAAAAATACCTGTCCAGAAATACTGTTCTCATACCAATACCAAGTTCCAAAACAGCGTAAAAAAAAAAGGGCACTTTGTCTAATGAATTCTTATTTCTACACAAGAATCACAGCCCTGGTAAAAGTCCTGGCTACACAACATTACATAAAAAAATATGGGAACAGGCAAAGTCAAACTTTGTCCCTGGTATGAAACCAGATAAAATTAGCGGCTGCATCCCAGAGTCCTTATTTTAAGTCCTGGCCTCACTGCAACATTGGCCAAGTGCTTCACCTATGCATAAAAATTACTTCAACTGAAATGGACACCCTTGGCAGTCCATTGCAATGACTTCCTGCACACATAAGGTGACAGTAAGAGGGGTTTAACTGCCAGGGCCACAAAAATCAACACACCATTTAGAAGCAAGTTTCATTCCAATTCATATTTTACTAGTGGCCTTGCACTGAATTCAATTACTCTGGGCACGCTGATCCAGCAAACCAGCCAGCTTCCACTCCCATATCCACCAGCTACACTGCACTTCAGTGAAGTCAATCATAAAAAAACCCCAAGAGCAGGTAACTGTCTAGACAGAAATTTGGTTAAGAAATGTCTTTAGAGAGCCACAGTACAGAACTCTGGCTGAACGCTAATTAAGTGTTCAACATGCACGATGGAGTGGTGTCAGCTCACTTTAAATTTAACACCCTCACTGACAGCTGCACAGCTCAAACTACCTTTAAGAGGAACTCTTACGCGGTCACGATTGAAGGACAGGCAAGAGATTGCTCAAAAGCCTGGAACAGTTGCCAATTCTGTACCTCCCCCATGCATTTAAAGAATTATTTGGTTAATATGCAAAAACAGATACGCACTACTTAAAACACAAATTCAGGATTAAAGCAAAAAATACAAGCATGATCCATAGACATCCTCACTTCTGAAAAGCCTACATCTTAAAATTTACTAGCAAGGTTCCTCAGTTACCTAAGATATTGTTACCTTCCCACACCCAAGGTTCACAAACTTTGTACACAGTCTACAGGAGTCCCAGACAGTAGCTACGTTTTATAAACAAAGCACCACTACTTTGGGGCTTATTTAGGCATCTAAATCCAAAAAGGAAGCTGTATGTTAGAAGCACTACGGAGAGATTAGGACTTAATTTAGAGCTCCAGTTCCACTCCATCTGGGGCAGGATTTCACCAAATCACGTAATGGTTTGGGTTGGAAAGAACCTTAAAGATCATCTAGTTCCAAGCCCCTGCCATGGGCAGGGACACCTCCCACTAGACCAGGTTGCTCAAAGCCCCATCCAGCCTGGTCTTGAACCCCTCCAGAGATCTACAACTCCTCTGGGCAAGCTGTTACAGTGTCACATCACCCTCACAGTAAAGAATTTCTTCCTAATACCTAATCTAAAGCTACCCTCTTTCACTTTGAAACCATTACCCGTGTCCTATATTGCTACACACTGTGATAAAGAGTCCCTCCCCATCTTTCCCACAGGCTCCCTTTAAGTACTGAAAGGCCACAATGAGGTCACCCTGGAGCCTTCTACTCTCCAAGGCTGAACAACCTCTGCTTCATCTACACTTTCTCATCAGCATTTCCTGTTCACTAATCTGAGCACTTCCTCAGCATGCTTAAGTGTCAGTGTTGGGTACAGTTTTTATTTCATGTGTAAGCAATACAGCACACTGCTGGTGGTGTGAAAATTAGTGTTGTGCACCAGCTAGTCGTGCTCATAAAGAATACTGAAGAACATTGCAGCCTCCCACAGACCTCAGACATCTTATTTCATGTCACACCAAATAACAGAGCAGGAAAATCTTTCATATTTTATAAATTGAGACTTAATTATTTGCACAAACATTTCAAACACAGAATGTAGACAAATAGAGCAACAGATTAAAATGTACTGTCTGTGAAATGTGTTAAAGGGTGTACTTGCATTTTCAGAGCTAACAACAGCCTGATTTTCAGCAGGCATATGTTTCAGACTTCTTAAAAAAAATGTAACACCTTTATGACATTCCCAACCATGTTCCTGAACTGAAGTATTTGGACAGTGTCCCACTTAATCAGGAAGCCATACATCAACATCCATAACTAAAGAAAAAGGGTTAGCAAGCATACCTTAAAGAGCGAGTAGTCACAACCAGGCATTAAATTACTAGAGAGCTGGATATGGTTGTATAAACTATTGGAGGGAAAAAAGCAGGATTAAAAACTAAGCATTATTTTAAGGTACAAAACTCTTAAAGAATTCAAGACATATGACTGAATAAAACACAAAAATTAAAAAGCATTGAGATACTTCAGAAGCAACCCTATTTCCTAAGTATTTTTCAGCAGTATAAAAGCATTAGCTTTAAGATGTTCTGAGCTTAAAGCAGCAGAACGGGAACTGGTTTATGAATACTTTCTGGGTTCCTATACAACAGTATTTTCCAGAAATACCAATGCTTCTTTTAAACCTAGTTCTAACAACGTTATTAGAAACAACTCACTCAACTTTCATGGCAGCAAGTTCGGTGTGCATGTGTATTCTGTACATGTACAAACATGGAATTTCTAAGGCGACTCTCCCTACTTTCTTGGAGAAATATTCAGCATTGTTATTTAATACAATGTTCTAGGGATAAAGGCTGTAGGGCCTAGTAACTCCAACTGAAGTAAGGACTCAAAAGGCAAGAAAAGGTGACTGAAACAACAATAGAAAATATATGCACTCTGAATTGAATTTACAACTATGCAATTCAAAGAAAATAAAAACAACTATCAAAGGGGTACATACTGTCTCCTCCTCTATCAATAAGTTAGACACTTTTTTCCCCCCTGTACTGCTAAGGTCAGACTTCAGAAAAACACCTGTCCATACCACAGTCACCTGTAGTCCAAGACTAACTAGCATTCAGGAACGGTCCAGAAAAATAAATTAATTACTATGATGTTCTAACAATTAGAAATAGGGCATTGGAATTTACAATGCCAGTTACAGATTTACCAGCTTCCCTCCTTTAGGTTTACCTTAACCTCAATATTTTCTCCCCAGGAAAACACACCTTTTTTTCCCCCAACTGTGACCACAGCAGAGACGTAAGTTTTCATTTTTTTGTGACTACTTTTATACCTTGGCTTTATACCTTGGCTGCAGACATCTAGATTAAGCACTTCTTTTAATTATCCAGGCTATCTTGGTTACAGGAGCTCAAAAAACATACTCTTAACCAACTTCAATAGTGAGCTTGTAACCACAGAATCCTGTTTTCCTCCCTCTGCTGACTGCACTGATGAATACTTTTCCAACGTTTTTAGTATCCTTTTTTTCTTTCCTGTTGGTGGTAATGGGTCAAGACACCATCTCTCCCTACTGATCACATCCAAAAGAACTCCACCACTCAATGTAGCATGAAACACTAAGGAAGATCAAACATAGAATGCATTTTTTTTTTTCACCTTCAATTTCATTCCACTTGCATTTTTGCCATATTTCAGATTTTATGGCAGGCAACAATCTTCCAAGGAAGCCACTTGAATCTGACTGCAGCAAGTGTCTGGAAAACACAGGCCCACCTTCAAAGGCTGTGTTCTTGCTGTTTGGGCCTAACTGCTTTTGCAGTCTTTCAGTTTAGGACGAAGGTAGCTTTTTCTGTAACCTCTAACAAACTTTCAAGGATGCTTTTAATTTGCATTAATCCCCCAAGTACTATGCTCAAGATTCAGGCACTGTTTAACACTTCAAGTGAGCCAGATGTCTGAAAGTTTAATCAGCCAGCAAAATTTGGGGCTGAGGAACTGACAATCAGTTACAAGTATTTACAAATTTGTGTTACTATGAAATAGTTACTGCACAGATACAATTTTCTACATGCCACACATACATGAATATAAGCAGTGTTGCAGTGTTAACAGCAAGACAATGTGCATTTAAAGGACTGAAAACTTCTCCAATCACATTTTCGCAAAGTTACATTCTACCGCATTCTGAATAATGTGGTAGACCTCACCTCCAATTTCATAAGCATTTCAGATTATACTCCAAAACCAAAGAGTCAACGGAGTACTTTGTTTTTCTGACAACGCATAAATAAGCTTTGCCAACATATAGCAGGATAATAATGCAGACTGAAAAAAAATCTTTACTTACGCCCAAAAATCTTCAACAGTATCAAACTTTGAGATCAGACGAAGATTTGCTTGCCAAGTTTTGCTCTTGTCATTTTTAAAAAACCAGAGTGCCCATCTAAATGAAAACAAAATAAAACAGCATCTAGAAATTCAAGTGTATTAAAAGTATAACTCATTTGTATTGTTATATCCAAACTAATTGAAAACCTTAAGATATTATCAATATGGAAGTCAGTTGTCATCAATAAGCTACATGAGAAACTCAGTTCTCAAATCCAACTCTTTGTAGATCAATTTTATTTGCATTCCTACTACAATAATCATGGCAGACAATATCAATCTGTTTAGGTAAATATTTCAGACAGTTTTGGAACATTTCTAAGACTGTAAGTCTCATACATTTGTTCTTACTGCCACTGCTACCCTGTAATCCCCTACCACAAATAACTGATCATGGTCTAAAACACCAGCTATTCAAACTAGGAGCACCATTCCCTTTCCAGTAATTGCCTTGTAAAGGTTACAAAAGTTAATTATATCACTCCAAAAGCTATATATGACATGAAAGTTTCCCAAGCACTTGGAGAGCATAAGTGTTAAAATGAAAGCTGCGTTAAGCTTAAAGGCAACAGTCTTAACTCCCCACAACTTCTACTGTTTCAAGTTTGTAAATCTACATATATAAAAGACAGGACTAAATTAGAAGTTTACCATCCCATTTTCTTCATCTCTACCCCTGCTGAGCATAAATTTCAACATATATTATAAATTGAACCTTTCACACAAAGATGCTCTCTCTGGATCTAAGTAGCGCTATTTGAAAAGCTGGAACAGGATACGCAATGAGGCATTTAACAAAGCAGGCTTATTTTTCATTCTGACAGTTACAGTAGTGTCAAAATCACTCAGGTTAGCACTAGAGTAGATTTATCTTCTCACAGTGGAGTATTTTTAAGTCACCAGGTGTAAAACTATTGCTTTGAGACCTTTCCTGCCATTTCAAACCTTATTTTAAAAGTTCAGTGACACATGGGTACAAATGTGTGCCTTCACACTTTAGAGGGTTTCTTCTGCTGTGCTTCCTGTAGACAATGAAAACAATATACTGTAGACACGAACCACTCATGATCAAGTCTAATAAGCTCTTTGGCTGATTAACACAGCTTCTACTGTTATCACTTCCACGTAGCAGAAAAAAGCGGTAAGAAACAAAGTAGAAAACTGGTAAGAAATAAGAGTGAGAATTCTTTACCACTGGCACCTTAATTGCCTGAAGTACAAGGCAGAATGGAAAGTTTTCCAGTTCTGCTTGGCAGCAACTCTGTCTCGGTGTCAGTCTTGTAACACACCAGACAAAAACAACAAGAGCTCTGCTTGCCTCCAACTAAAAGCAAAGCCATGTTCTTTCCTATTACATGGATGCATCATGAAAATTTGTGAAGATTTTCATCTTCTGTAACAACACTATATGGAAAGGCTCTAAGCTACAACAGGTTCAGATTTTATTTCCTCTGCAACCTCACTGCAAAAATCTTTAAAAAAAAAAAAAAAGAACTCTCAAAATGCTGTTAGAAAACGTAAAGTAAACAGAGCTGTAAAGCCACAGGCATTCTTCTGTCTTTGGCAAAATTATAATCATACTTCTTTACTATTTACCTGTTTTGTAGTGGATGCTTAATATACTGTTCAGGGCTGGCAACCTCCTGACTAGGTGCTGGCTCGGTTTTCTCCTCTTCTGAAGGCTGAGGATTGGGATTGGTTTCCTGTTTGAAGAAAGGAGTTATTAATCCATTCCTCCTCAACTTTTATTGAAGTAATTTAGTTCTTTGAAGTAACTTCAAGAAGGTGAAAGCTAGAAGTTCCTTTAATTCATCTTGTATTAAGGGCCCAAGTCACATCATGGAAGTAGTCTGCATCCCTTTATTCTTCAACATCTGAATAGGTCCTACAATAAATACTAAGTGCAGGAATTCACACTCTGCTGTTCAGTGGTTTGCTTCCTGTGTCATTTGATTTGTTTCCAGAATTGTTTACTTAACATTTATCATATTTTGAAACAGTTCTGAGTTACAGAAACACAAAACATGCTATGTTATCTAGAATATGCAAATCTAAAAATGAATTCCCAGAATAATAATTTCAGAAGGATATGCTTTAAAAATTAGTTTCTGACAAAAGTATAATTGGAAAAGATGCACAGGCCCTGTTTATTTAGAAGAAGGTTATTAAAATTATAAGATATGCCTACAATTTCTGAGGTCTGAAATCAGCTATTACAAGCAGCTATTAACCAAGTAGTTATCTTACTATTTGCAACATCACTACTAAGCTTCAGGCACCTAACAGCAGAACTTAAACACACATCAGTTCTCAGTTTTCTGAGATAAATATAATTACACACATTTACCATAGAGTAGACTGAATCTAAGTATTATTTTTTCAAATCTCTAGACACAGTATATGTCAAATATGTAACACAAAGTAGTGAAATAATATATTCCCTTTGCACGCAAACCCCCTCCAGCTTGCCATTCAGTCTGAAAAGCCACTATGTCAGGTTTGAAATTCTAATGCCATTCCTTCAAACCAGGGAACAGAAAGCTTTATTGTGAGGCCAAGTGTCCCTGCCAGTTACCACCATCTCTCCCTAATCTTCAATCCTTACTAGATTATTACAGGGACAAGGACTGGTGACTAGAGCTCATTCCCATACAGCTAACAAAAACGTGCTGGTACAGCTGAACCTGAGAAAGAAGCACTTCAGTAATATAAATACATGCTAACTACAGCTGATCCAAAGAGCCTGGACATTCCTAAAAGCAGCGATACAAAAGAAGTACTAAAAAACTAATTTAAACTTTCTGGTCTTAAAGAGAGCAAAGAAATGTAGGGGTGGCTTAACTAATGGTAAGTTATCTAATAAATGGAACAGCTGACTCCACATCTCCATGTTTCTCAGTTTATCATCACCAAATCTGCTGAGAAGTAGAATGGATTTGTAGTGATAACAAACTAACACTGTTTAGCCTTCATAGTCCCAGTTGGAAATTTCTGATAACACCCAAAGACCTATCTTAATAGGCATTTTTCTTTTCATTATCAATATATTTAGCATTATTAAGCATGGTATTATGTTTTATTTCCTAGAAGTTATACCCTGACACTTGAAAATCATCAAGTATGCTTTAGTTTAGCAGCTCACCTAGGAAAAAAAAAAATCTCAGTTCAAATGCTGGTTTACATCATGTTTAAGAATGCTTTTGTATGCTCCCACATGTACAGGGAAAGGACTGAAATGCAAAGGCCTGATAGGGGCGGTGACAAGTAGAGAGTGCTTTGATTTACACAGCACAAGGGGCAGGTAAGTCCCATTTCCTGCCTCTCGGTAAAACTGAATGCTTTCTGAAGATTCCCTAGTGGTGAACATCACTGACAAACCCACAGAAGCAGAGTGTTGGACAATCTGCCAAATCTCCTTCAGTGCAACACTATGAAGAGCTAAATGGATCTTCAAAAAGCTTAGTAAGTGCTTCAAACTCTCTCAATAATAAAATTTCTAGTATTAGCTCCATTTAAGTTGATGGGATCAGATACACACCTTTCCTTTTAATCACATACAAGAACCCCACACAACAAATTAAGACAGTCAATGCACAAAGGCTGTAAATTACACCAAAGCAGCATTTTAGTAGTTCAGCCTCTAATATATTGTCAAGTACAGACAGTACAACTTAAGTGTTGCCCCTTCATGGGCTTCTAACAGAAGAGTTAGAGATATTCCACATGCAAATACAGGAAGCATGCAAGAAAAATCTTGTTGATATTTTGGAATTCAACTAACTGCTAGGTTTTGTGATAAAGCTTGTTTTCACTCACAGTACTGTGCAGTTGTGACATCCAGTATTTATAATTGATTTACAAATGCTAATACACTGAAGACTTCTACACCAAAAAGACCTACTCTTGATGCATGCAGAGCATCTTCCAAAAATAGTTTGTGAATCTCACTCAATGTTTACTCTGCATTCAACATATAAAGAGCTAATCCTGAAGTCTCCCTGGACAGTCTTCCAAAAGTATAATGACTACATAAAGTGAAAGAATCAATAATACTACTACTAATAATAATAATAAAAAAATCACTAAGCACTTGCAAGGCTATGCCATTTCATAACTTCTAATAGAAGACATCAGAAAGTATTCAGGTAGCACCTCCAGACAACTAAAAAAAAGTGCCAGGAGCCTCAATACCAGTGGTCACCCTTCACATAACTACATGAAACTCCATTTTTGTACAAACAGAAGACATCTGAGTCAGCACAAGCATTTTAGTAAAGTCACCACAATTTAAGAAATCCCTCAAGATATTTTGACATTTAACCCAGCTTTGATGAAATTCAGACTAACCATTATTTCAAGCTCTTGTCCAAAACACTACAACTCACCTCCAAGTCTGGATGAACTATGATCTTGACCCAGGATTGCCCTCAAAAGCTACCCCAGCCAGAAGATATTTTTTTCCCCCTTCAGTACCTGTCCTCGATGCACAGCCTGGTGGAGCTGTACACCTTTCTCCAGGTTTATTCTGGCTTGTAAAGTTTGAAGCAGAGCTTTCTACCACAAGAGTTTTACAGCTGGTCTCAGGCAGAAGCCTAAAGCGGCTTCTTTTCACCACCTTTTATTTCCCACTTACACCAAGGAAAACAGAGTAAGAACCACTATTGACTCATTTATCATATTAGCTCCCATTTCTTTTCACCTTAGCTTTATCTCATTCTGATCACCAAGTTACCTATTTGTAGAGCAAAATTCTATTCATTATTATTCAAATACAATGTATGTACTTTTGCTAATTGGCATTCAAAATCCATTTCTTATATCCATCCCCTTTCCAACTACTGAAATTCTACCCCAAAGCACAAGCATGCAGGTTTTAAAAGATTCTATAAGCTCAATATGAACTCAAATGATGTTTTACACATTTTACCAATTCACACCTTGAAATCTTGCAATTGCTACACTATTAACTTACTAAAGTTAAGCTGTCTCCATGAGCAGTTTCTGGACTACTAAATTTGAAGTCCTCTGTAATACTTTACGATTGCTCATATCTAATGCATTCTTTAACCTAAAATTGACTTTGCATCTACTATTAAACTAAGCCACCACCAGGTTTGCTGCTTTTAAAATAGATGTAATAGAACAGGTAGTATTACCAGATAAACTGGAAAGCTTCATATGGCCAATCCTACTCCTCATACGCAAGGCAGCACATAATTAAAAGTGACATTTATTCACTACCCACAGGTTTTTTTGATGTAGGAATCAGCTTGCAGAAGTCCATGAAACATTTGCCTACTCAACACTTAACAACTGTGCATATCTGCACGTTTCTTGGATCCTGACACTTACAGATTTAATTGGTGTTATTTATTCTTTCTCCACAGCATATAATGACCCAACATATCAAAGGAAGGTGTGCGTGTCACTGGGACAGGAAACACACAGCAATTACAGTAAAAACTGCTTAATCAGGTTTGTCTATTGAAGAGAACAACTAGCTTGACTAGGTTTCACCAGGTATTTTTAGGTGCAGCTGAGACCACATACATGTCATCTAATTGTCTACAGACGTCATTTTAGGAAGTCCAGTTGAGAGCACAACTTCTACATACCAAAAGAACATAACCTAGCACTACCACACCTTCTTGGTCAAGGTTAAGAGAATCAATCAGTGGAAGAAGGTTCAAAAGTGTTCTTGCATTAAGTTCCATTTCAGAGTTTCCACCTTCTTGTTTAGGTCTTACAACAGAATGAGAAAACTGCACATCCCAGTTATCAGATGTCTAGGGGAAAAAGCACGTCAACTATCTGCTGGTCCCTCTGTTTCTTGCAGGTAACTGCTAGTACATTCCACTTACAATAACAGTTCACAAAATCAAGAGCTTTATTTCAAAATATTCTGGACAAAAAAACCCACTCATGAGAAGCAAGTATTATGTGCTGTAAGAAAACAATCTAAATTACAATCTGATAGGCAATTCTAAGGAATGAATATAGAGGTAAAAATCCTAAGTAGCATGTGAAATACTAACTGAAAGAGATGTACCAATAGCTACCTGGTACCAATTAAATAGTGTTAAATAGCTTTTCAGACACCAGGGCAAAGAAAAATTTTCTCAGCATGACATAACAAGGTCTAATACAGACCAACTATCCTAACTGCAGGCATTATTACTTACACTACCATAGATTTTTAGAAAGGCATCCACCATTAGAACTCAAACACAGAACCCGATTTTAAGTGAATGACACCCCACCAAATTAGAGCAGTAGTACAAGACATACAAGAGGACAGGAACCAAAGACTGAAGTGGAAGAGTCACACACTTCCTCCAGGGTCAGAGGGGCACACTAGTTTGTTGGTTTGGTTTTTTGGGGTTTTTTTTGGTAGGAAATATAATCTCAAGTTTTAAAAGACAAAGAATATTTACAGCCCTTTCAACTTCTGAAAAAAAAAAAAAACAGGTTACATATGTTCAACAGTACTCAGATTTTCAACATTTAACTCATAGCATTATGACTAGAATTAGCAAACAAGTTACAAGGTATATCAAAATACTTCTACATCTTTGTGTTTTTCTAGCTTCCCATTCTGGTCTACACCCTACCGCTCTGAAAAATCTATCCATGGGTTATGATGACTTTCCACATCTGACATTGCTAGTTCTAAGACATCCAGACAAGAAAACAAAAAATTCCCCCAAACCCACTGAGGAGAACGGTTCAGATGACTCAATGGACAAAACCTATCCTCTAATCTCACCACACACTTTTACACAACAGACACAAAAGCCCCCCAAATCACTGCAAACATATCGAACCACTCGCACAACCAAGCATAGAATTTTACATCAGCTGAAATATTAAAACAGTCAATCTTCAGAAAAGAATTTTAAACAAAATTGTATAATGTATGGGTGCTCAAAAGGTCAGTCTTCAACCAAAAAAAAAGTCCTGGACATACCACAGGTATGCCCCACTATTGTACAGCATGTCGTGTATATAGACTACTTTGATAAACAGCACTGAACACACAAAAATCCAACCACTCTTTGTAAGATTAAACAACTGTTCTGCAAATTTAAAAACAACCCACTTTTAAGCAGTTACAATTTTCCTGCCTTACATCCCAATGTAAGAATCAAGGACAACCACCACTTTCAGGCAGCTAACAGAACACTTGTGTTACAGAGCACACTTAAATCCATAGATCACACACTTTGTACCTTCTTAACGTGAACATTTTAAGAGGAATAGGTTTGGGGACTCTAATGAATGACTGCTTTAAGATTCTGTGCTAAAAATAGTCTCCAAACCCTGAGTTTAGAATATTGCAAAAGCAAAGACAATTTTTTGAGGGGAAAAAAAAAAAAAGTCACAATAATTGAATTTTAAATCGTGTTTCTCTTTCACAATACAAGCTTGATACCAACATCCCTCATTTGATTCTCTCCCTCTCCACCCCCCAAGATTCACACTGATTATATAGCTGCAAAAAGCATCACATTTTCTCATCAAAGTTCCCCATGTACCTCCACACCTGCAAGTGGTATCAGTAAATGAAACAACCAAGTCTCATATGCTATTTTTATGCATTACCTTGAAATAGGCTTGACATTTTATAGGCTGTGTGAAATGCAATTTTTTTAAAAAAATCCTGTCAGAAATATGTTTGCTT
The DNA here is from genome assembly GCA_013400055.1 of Nycticryphes semicollaris. NCBI lineage: Eukaryota > Metazoa > Chordata > Aves > Charadriiformes > Rostratulidae > Nycticryphes > Nycticryphes semicollaris. The sequence continues at coordinate 233,201 of VXBJ01001575.1, forward strand.
CAGAAAATGTACAAGCTGTCCAACATCCTCCTCCTCTTAGAGGACACATTGGATTCAGTCAGAAATGTAATTTACAATTAGAAAGACCATTTATGATAGACACTCTCTGGTATTAAACAGCACGCAGGATACATTTATTCTGCATCGTTTCAGAAAAACATAGTAAGCAACTGTGTGCACAGTACTACAGCTGACTACTACATTGATTCCAACCACATTACAGCTTTATGTGGCTACATTTTGAAGTCACCTTTGGTAAGCTACTGTTTACTAAAGCATTACTAATTGGTTTTGTTGTTGACTTTGTGGACTTTTGCACAGTGTTATCTGATCACGTTTGATCCTCAAAAGCTACAATATGAGCACATTCTAATAAATTAATCTAAAATAACCTTAAAAGAGAAGCAATCTGAATAGCACAAGGAAAAAAAAAAACCAACAAAAAAAACCACACAAGTTTTAACCTGTCAGTGTTGCAGAGGGTTAAGTTTTTCCCTGCAGTGGAGAAACACCACCGTGCAACAGGTCTATATTTACTTTGAATAATCTTGCTTCTCTTAGCAATTTCCATGGGACTCTTTACAGCACTTTAAACTCTCAGTATTCCTAAAGTTTCAAACGTTTTTTCCAGCCTCTTAACAAGACTTAAATTACATGTTCCATTTGAGAGCATGGAAGTAGTAGATACATCACTGACTTTCATAGAGCCTACATTAAAAAAAAAAAAGAAAAAAAGGGGGACATTCAGTAGTGCTTTGCACTTCTTGAGGCACATTCTCACACTAGGGAAACATCACAGGTGACATCTGTACAAGCCTAGGTCCAGCTTTTGAAGGTCAGCAACAGAAAAGTTTCCCTGTGATCAAGGGGGGAATCCAATCCCTAACCACCCATGCAATTAAATTGGTCAACAGAAAAGCACGTAGTATTTCTGCAACATTAGCATCCATGACCTCAATCACTAAGCAAGCCTAACTTTAAGCTTGGGTAGGAGAAGAGTGAACCACCTAAAAGGACAATTAACAAAAACTTTATTATTTAAATAAATTTGAAACTAAGCAAGCATTGTTGATATTTCCTAAAGTCAAACACGCTTCGACAATGGCAGAACATTTAACAGCAGCATTCCTTAAAGTGTTGTGAACACTGCCCTGTCTTCCACTTTTACTGGCTCAGCACAACTGTGACTGCATGGTGAACTGCATTTGGGAAACAGCAACGCAAAATCAATTGGGTTTTTTGCTAAATTAGGCCCCAGATTTAGCTCAACATGCCTTTAGAGTAATTTCAGTTTCCAATTTGTATTACAATTTATCAGAACCCCTGCCAAGCTCCACAGTCATCAAAAAAACACTGAGCTGACAGGAAGATGTCATCTTCAGATGTGTGGGTTGTAACTCAGAAAGAACAACTTTTGAATGGGGAAACAAGTGTTTAACACTGTGGCTGAAGAACATGGGAAGGGTGTTGCTGGTGGTCCAGCTCAATGTCTTAACAATTAACATTCTTCCTGCTCAGAACTGCTAGTCAAGCAATTTGTAAGTGCTGACCAATTTCAATCTCTTCCTTGTACATCAAGGTGCAGGTTTTTTGTTCTTGGAAGAAAATCTTAAGAGGAGGATCAAAATTCCTTGGATAAATTTAATCTTTATTTAAAAACGGTAAAGTGATTTTGAAATTTAACCTCTTTTTGTCTAAATGTTACAAAGGCCCTCCAAAATATGCACTGGTTGTTTATTCCCATTTGGTAAGCAGCAGGAAACTAGCCTTCTATAAGTTTCTCCATTTCTTGAAACTTTCATACATAGTTCATTCCTCATGACACACAAGCACATGGGATTAGAATAAAAACTATCCTTGGACAACTTCCAGCTGCTTCAGTTCTTTATGGAAGTGCAGGCTGAGACGATACTTATAAAATAAAGCATAGTATCACACACACAACTCATTATCTAGAAAAACAAAAAAAAAAAGTACTTAATTATAACAAAAACTACAGAAAAGCTTGAATAAAAATATCTTTTTGAGCCAGAAAGATGACATAACCGGAAAAAGGCAATTTCGTTTGCAACACGCCTCGAGTCTTACCGGTCACACTCTTTGCTTGTTTCAGCCGCCAAACTCCCCAGCAGCGCATCTTCCCACTTACCCATCCTCGCACCCCCAGCTGGCGACCCCCGTAAGGCCCCTCTCACCGCCAGCCTCCAAACGAGCCCTTCACCGCCCCCCGCCTACCAGGAGGGCGCTCGCCGGCCGGCGAGGAAGAGCCGCCCCCTCGGTGACCGGCGAGCCTAACCCTCCGGGCGGAAAGCAACATGGCCACCTCCACCGCGCCACATGCGCCCAGCGCGGCGAAGGGCCGCCCGCCGAGCGGCGAGGCCGGCCCCCCGCCGCACAGGGCTTCTCCGGGTCTTCCTCGCCCCGTCGTCCGGCTCCGGCATTCTCCCCCGCCGCCGCGTCGCCGGGGCGGCGGGACCGGGTCGAGCCGGGCCGAGCGGCAGGGG
>VXBJ01001575.1:235823-404062 GCA_013400055.1 Nycticryphes semicollaris
AAAAAAACAGGTTCGAACACGGTTGGCCGCCTGACAGTCACGTGGGCCCGGCGGCCGTTGGGGAGTGAGGGGGAGGGGGGGGAAGGAAGGTGCCGGCCTTCGGGCGCCGGGCGGGGTGCGGTGGCTGTCGGGAGATGTAGTCGCCGGGCACGGAAGAAGGGGCGGAGCCCCCTAGTGGCCCAGGCGGGCGCACCGCCCTGTGGGGAGTACCGGCTTCGGCGTGTGTACGTGTGTGTGTGTGTCTGTATAAGTATATATACGCGTACGAGGTTTCTGGCCCTCGCGTTCCCCCGAGCAGCGGGCATCAGGGTCCGTTCCGTGCATCCCTGCAGGAGGGGACAGCTCGGGAGAGGCGGTTTCGGCTGCCTGCCGCTCCTCCGGGAAAACACGACGGTGCCTGGGCGCCACTGAAAAAATGCATCATTCACCCCAGACCATCAGCCCAGTTTCAAGATAACGCCCTTTATTCTTTTCATTTAATTTGCTCTTTTGCCAATTCCGCATGTAATTGACTCGGCACTCTCACGTGCCAGTGATCCAGTCTTGCCAGGCAAAAAAAAAAGGCAGCAAACGCAGAAAAGAGCTGCTTCTCAAACCCGATGGCCAGGAGGCGGCTGGCCTTTGGCGCTGTCAATGCCGGCGTGTCCCACCGGTGCCCTGGTAGGGCCTGGCTCCTCACAGGGAGATGCAGGCCACCGGAGAAGGAAGGCAGGAGGTGGGACATCTTCCCTGCGTGGGGAAACGAGGGTTGGTGGGGTAAGAGGAAAGTGAGAGGCGCTGCCCGTCTTTCCCCCTCCCTACCCCAGCTCTGCGGGAAGGCATCTTGCAGCAGAGACCTCCTTTTTCTTGTGAAAGGATGCAAACATGGACACCTGCTCAGCCACCAACTGTCAGCAAAGCTTGTTCAAGGTGCACAGGAGGAGGGAAGGGAGAGGTGGTCTCCAGCCAAGGATGGGTCAGGCAGGTTTAGATTAATTGTTGCTGAAGCTTTGAACGTAATGAGCCAATTGCCGAGCTCTGGGCACCTCATCCAACCGCCTACAGCTGAGACTCGGTGCATGTGCTGCAGATCACTCTCAGCTCATGTCCCCCGATCTTCTTCCTGTACCGCGGGGAGGAGAAGGTGGCAATACTCATCTGGACCTCTTCCCCACGTGGAAACACAACACAGCCAGGGTGCACGGGCCGGGCCAGCACGGGCACACAGCACTACCAGCTGGGTGCTTCGGTTGTTGGCAAGTGAGGCACAGAAATACACAACTCTCAGGAACATCTCTCTGGAATTGTGTGTCAAGAATTCTACTCAGCTCTAAGGACATGTTTGTACCAGGGCTGCAGGGGCACTGCATGGCTTAAGGATGCAAAGCTGGACAGGAGCTCACCTCACCTGGAGCACTATGTGCAGGTCTGGAGCCCTCAATACAGGAAAGACATCGACCTGATGGAGCAGGTCCAGAGGAGGAACACAAAGATGATTAGGGGGTTGGAGCACCTTTGCTATGAGGACAGGCTGAGGGAGCTGGGGTTGTTCAGCCTGGAGAAGAGGAGGCTCTGGAGAGACCTAAGAGCAGCCTTTCCAGTACCTGACAAAGGCCTACAGGAAGGCTGGGGAGGCTGTTTAAAGGAGGCTGTTTACAAAGACCTGCAGTGACAGGACAAGGGGCAATGGCTTCAAGCTGGAGAAGAGGAGATTTAGACTGGATATTAGGAATAAGTTCTTTACAATGAGGGTAGTGGAGCACTGGAACAGGTTGCCCAGGGAGGTGGTTGAGGCCCCTTCCCTGGAGATATTCAAGAGGCTTGACAAGGACCTGGGTAACCTGGTCTAGTTGGGGGTGTCCCTGCTGACTGCAAGGAGGTCAGACTAGATGACCCTAGAGGTCCCTTCCAGCCTGGACTATTCCATGATTCTAAGGACAGCTCCAGATACTGTCAGCTCCCACCTTCCTGAGCACATGGGACACTGCCACCCTAGGGCCCTCTGGCAGCTAAAGCGCTGTGAGACTCACCTGGGCACCCTGTCCTCTGGCCAAGTGTCACCTCTTGGTGGGCCACAGAACATTTTGCGTTTTATCTGCTGTCATGCCTGTGCACAATCTGCCATGCGGACGTGTCCTCTTCCCTTGGTCACTATGTGTCTGAAAGCAGAGCAGCAGGCTTACATTCACCATTTGTGTGTCAGCAGCAACTCTAAAGCTAGTTTACCTCAAAATGCTGTTTCTGGGAAAGCAATCACTTCTGTTCCTATTTGCTCAGGAGACAGTACCTTGACCTACAGAATCCTGGGAGGTGGAGCCGTCTCAGAGAGGAAAAGACAAAGATAGAAGGGTTGTTATTTTAAAACCAAGAAGCCTTAACGCTTGACACTGCTGATGTTTTTCTCCACTGTTTCATCTGTCTCAGTCTCTTTCCACCACCATTTAAAATTGTATTTCTGACCATAATAACCACAGGGGTTGCAGCAGTCACACTTCCCCCAGCCCTTGGCCGTCAATCAAACAAATTAGTTCTGAGGAATTTATTCCAGCCACTATGGAAGAAAACTATTGCTTTGCTGTGTGTAAATAGCAGGATGCAGCCCTGCAGGAATCAAGCACAAAATGAGACCTACCACAGCTGAAATTTTTTATGGTTCCACAGGAGATCGGAAGGCTGCAAAGGATATCTGAATTGCCACAGCACTCCTAATTTACCTAAAGGGTCTAAAAGTAAAAGGAGCTATTATAAGATCTTGAAGCAGTATAGTGTAGCCCTTATTTTAGATTGCTATTCATGACCAAAATGATGCCCAATCAGATGAACAGGAGAAGCAGAGCAGTATGAGAGGAATAACAGTATGTTTCAGCTCTGAGACGGCTCCATGAGAAAAGGCTGTAGCACTGCAGAATTCCTGTGAACATCCAGAGAGAGGCATTTCATTTTCCTTCTGAAATGTTCCTGACACAGAATGTCTGGAAGGAGATCTGCATGCACCCAGTCTGTTGTACCTGCGAAGGAGTTCGTTAGCAAGCAGCGTGTTTTCAGGCTTTAAGACCATGTTCATTCCTGAATATTCATGCAGAATCCCTTCTTCGGGGTGACCTAGAAATGGAGGCACAGAGCAAGGAACAGAGTGTTTGCCATTATAGTGGTTAAAATGCTTTCAATTCCCCCTAGAAATCTACCCTTTAAAGCTCTCTCCCTTGAAATCACTTTTCAGAGTCAGGACAGTATTGCTGTTCTCGTAACAGAAAGGAAGTAAGAAATGACATTCCTGAGAACAGAGGAAGTTAAAGGAGGTGACAGGGGGATTGAGACGTTTTTAGTTTTAAAGGAACCAGGTATCTAAGGCAGGTATTGGGAAGATGTGAGAGAACCAGCTGTTTAGGGGAGAAACTTGTGATTGGAGGTAAATACTCCCGATGCTTCAGCCAGGTGTGCATTCCCTTATCTGCCCTAAGCAGAAGAGTTATCCCTTGGAAATGCACTTAAGACTATTTAAGCCACTTTTCCCCACATGTAGGCTGACTCTTCAGGGAATTCAGTACATTTGTAAAGTAGAATTTCCCTCTACAAAAGTCAATGTTGAGCCTTCCAAGTAGATTGTATTTATCTGGGTGTCCACTAGTTCTACTGCCCACCATAGTTTCTACTGATTTGCCAGGGAGAGAGAGCAGACTTCCTGTGCTCCTCCCATCAGGCACCCTGTCTGCCAGGGAACTCTTTAAAAACTGGCATCCCATTTGCCATCCAGCAGACACCAGGCACTGGTACACTTTTAGAGCTGTAATTATATGCACCTATTAGCAACTTCCATCTGGTCCTAGTGGTTTTATACTGTCCATTTTATCAGTTTCATCAATTCTCTCTTCAAAATCCCTTCCAGTTCCAGGATATCCACTGGTGAGCACTGCCTCAAGTAGTTTATGAACTTCTCTGCAATGGCCTTGTTTTCTTTGAGTCCCCCTGTCAATACCACGGCTATCACTTAGCCCAGCAGACTTCTGGAAGCCTTCTTGTTCCTAAGGACTGAACAAAGATTTATTATTAGCTTTGATACCTTTGAGGGGGAGCCAATCCAACTGTTTTCTTACATTTAATCTGCAGGAATACAGGGAGGGGGGTGTGTGTTCCTTTGTTGTTTTTTTTCTTTTCAGTATTATTTAATCTTTTTTTCAAAGAAATCTTCTTGTTTCCAATAGCCTCCTTTAGGCTGTTTACCTGTTTACAAGCCTTCATTAATAAGCCAAGTGTGTATAAACCTTAAATTTCTAAAATGTGCATCTTAAAATAGCTTTCTTGCTGCTTCTGAAAAATTAATTTAGCTGCACTTTTTAAGTTAGTTTTTAACAAACACTCTTATTTTTACATAGTTCCTCTTTATGAAACGGAGGATCAATTTGGTGAATTTTTTGGCTGCTCCTGCTCCTGTAATGAGTGTGTTAGGGCGGTTGTCACAGAATGGCTCCTGAAACATGAGATTTCAAACCAGATCCTGAACGCTATTCGGGGTGAAGTCAAAAGCTGTCTGTCTTTTCTAACAAGCTGTTCCATGGAAGAGACACTGAAAATGTCTAAAATGACAAGTCTCTGTGTTATATCGAGGTGTAACATTTTTACAATCTACACACAAGCAACAAAATCTCCTGTCCTGCTGTATTTTCTGCCCTTGTCAATCAGCTTGATTCTCCTTGGCGTTTCACTATTGGTAAACCAGACACAATATTGAGTTGGTTAATTATGGAAGAAGTCGGTAATTATTTGTACTCCCCTAAAATCTCCCTACTTGGGCTTGACATGTTAAACTATGCAGACGTCATTTGATTTCTAATGAGTTTGACAATTGGATTTGATTTATATAGTGGCTTTTTCAAAACCAAAATGGTTTGAAAGGGAGGTGAACTTCTTGTCACTCTGAAGTCTGGCCAACACAGACTAAAATGTTGCCCAGCTCAATAACTGCTACGGGGGCTGTGGTACTGTGAGACTGTTACTGGAAGAATGTTTATTAAAGTGCAAGTAAATCCACATCCACAGAGACGCTGCGCCAGCAGAAAAAGTGCCGGGAAGGGTTTATGGTACCTCAGGCAAAGGTCTTTGCTTCAGGACTTCAGAATTTTTATAGGACTCCAGACAGGGGATGGATATGTGAATGTTTTAATAAAAAGTATCTATTACTGGCAGTTTAAGTACACAATCCTGAAGAGAGGCCATAGTTTCCAAACCAACACACTGGTGTTGGGTATTGCATTTGTTGTTTCATTACTACAGGGAGATAGAATAAAGCTGTCTTCTACTGTATTTCTTTGTAGATCACTGAATGGCCACTGGTTGTAATGAAAATGTATTGGAACAGTAGATTTTCTGCTGTGTTCTTTCTGCCATGGAATTAATTTTAGTGTTATGATTTGATTTTTATTTAACCAAGGCAGAGGGTTCAATAAAGTAATGTTTTATCTGCCACCTGACATCTCTAAAGGAAAACACAAGAAAAGTTCTTAACCTTTTACAATATTGTTTTATAAAATGAATAGTGAAAAAGGTTTCAAAATAAAAGAACTGGGACATATCATTCTAGTGACAAAACAGAAATTAAGATGGAAACTATTTCTCCCTATGCAGTATAATGCTAAATCATGTTATGATGGCAAAATAAGAACATAATCTATTAAATTTGCACATTCAGAAAGTATGTCAATACAGGCAGAAGCATTATTGCTTGCCCAGTGACATACTCTTTTTCTATTTTATCAAATTTTGTTCACAATAATTCTTTACAGACTGTTTAATGTGAATACAGAAATTAATAAACCTTCCTATTTATTTGCTGTCACCAGATGGATTGGATATTCCATTTTACTTGTTTGGCAACCACACATGTTCTTCACCTGCCTGTTTTAATCCTGCCTTTAAGTCTCTTAACATAAATAAAGATAATCCATCCAAAATCCTCTTCCTCTTTATTTTATCTTCAGCTTGTTCTGTGTTTAACTTTACATTTTTATTGTCCATGAACCAAGTGTACAGACCTTCATTTTAGAGCTTTAAATGTCATTTTACCGAGAAGAACTGTGAATGAGGGTTAACCACCAAATGACAGCGAGTGTCATATAGCATTTGGCTGGATTCTCCTTTTTATTAGGCATCCCGGGGATAACAGCATAAAATCCCCTATAAGACAGGTAGGCTTACTAACAGTGTTTAATAAGATGGATGAATATATCATATCTGACTTCTGAACATGGCCTACCCTACTAGTGCTAAAATAAGAAGTAAGCATGTGTTGTGATTTGGCACTTGTTCTTCTCTGATTTGTTGAGTTACAGAGGCACAAAGCCTCTAAAGATGACATCAGAAGTTATCCAACAACTTGTAATAGCAATGAGAGGATTATGAGCTACAGTAATATTTTCTTTGAGTCACTGACACACATAAGCAAGATCCTCAGAAGTGATGTGGCTGCCTTACAAGTGACATCACCTTCAGACTAACTAAAAGGAAAATCAAGATAGAAGACAAAGAAGTATCACAGATACATCCATAAAATCACACCTTTTGAAATTATAGTGGAAAAAGAGAAGGGTCTGAAGTAAAGAAATCTCAAGTGTCTCTTCTTCAGTAATTGTTAATCTGAACCGTGGCTGTCGCGGGCCTTTCAGTACTTCAATTTATGCCTCCACCAACAGAAGGAATAAGAGCGATGCAGGGGCTTACAGTACTTTGCAAGCTGTTTTGACTTGCATAATTAGACACAATTAGACACATTTTTCTTTAAAGAGGTGTCCCGGTTTGAAGAAAACAGAATCGATTTCTGTAATTTTACATCTTAGGTAGGCATCTTTGAAACTCTCTGAAATTAATGGCATGTTGTGGAGAAAACTGCTCGTTCTCAGAGGGGTAAGACCAATGTCTGTAATTCATGCCAAGGAATGGTATGCAAAGGCTCTTGATTACACCTACTGCTGTAACAACCAAGGTCAGCCAATTTTCCTTATTTGCCCTGCTGGAGGGTTGGAAACAGAAGTGTAGAGGGGTCACACCTGTGGGAAGGACCAGACAAAACAGGTGACCCAAACATGACCACCTGGGGTATTCCATCCCATCTGCCCCACGCTCAGTATAAAAGCTGAGGGATCAAAAGATCAGTTCTCTTTCTTCAATGGCTGATGTCTGGAGGGGACACTGTTTGTCTGTCTTTGATCCTGATCTGTGTGTTCCTGACTCCAGATCTGGAATCCAGTTTCCATCCATTGCTGAGTCCAGTCTGGGACTTTCCCTGTGCCTGACAGTGGTGTCATTGTTGTCCTGGGATCTTGATATGGTTTTGTGTATCTTGTATCTATTTCACTACTTTCTTCTTTTTGTGGTTTTTTTTTTTTTTAATTTTAGTATTAATACTTCATTAAAGTAGTTTTGTTTAGTTTATTCTAAACTAGTAAATCTTCCTCCCTGCTCTTTTTGTGGGGGTGGGGAAGGGCCACATGTCAGCCTGCTTTTGGTAAATTTGGCTGAAACCATGACAGGAGGAAAAATGCAGACAGGTATTTCTTTAATGCAATTGTGTTCATTTATGAAGGATGTTTATAAAGCCTTTTTGTTTTTCCTCTGGCCATACCAAGACTTATTTTGTTTGGACTACAGGTTTGTCTTTTCTTCTGGGTACTGCTTCCTACAAGGGCTCTCTTTCATTCTTATTTTTCAAGATCATGCTATATATATTTTGTGGCCAGCTTTGAGCTATTCTGTTTGTGTGCATTTGTAATGGTTTTGAATTTATCTTTTTCTACACTCACGTACAGACGTACAACCTACATAACTGTTGCATTGGTACAAGAATCTCAGTGCCTGTACCATCTGGCCAAGCCACAATAGTGCACATTTGCATGTGGTCTAGCTCCTGGGTGGTATTTTTGCATTGTTCTAGCTATCACTAAACAAAGAGGCATTTAATTGTGCCTTCAGTGAGCCTGAAGAGAAGACAGCTACTACACCCAAGAGCTTCACTGGGAAAGTGCAGTTGCCCAGCCCCCACTACTGCAATGTACAGAAGCAAAGCAAGGAGGGGGAACATGAGCTAAGGCACTCTCTTAATTAAGGAATGTCAAATTCAGTGGCCATTTTCTTCCTGACTAGCAGCTGTCTTAGCTGCCAGCTGCTCTAGCTTTTTTGCAGCAGCTATCTGACCCATGAGATATTGCTGACCTCTCCTTCTGCCCTTGTTTGCTAACCTCATGCACCCCCAGCCTTACAGCACTTTTAGAGAAGTCGGGGAGGACAGCAGGAATACAGCACTGACATCAATCAAGGACCATGAATGGGCTGTAAAACTTCTGACTCATGCGTCTCTGTGTGTGTTTGTCTGTGACACAGGGGGACAGGCAGCTAGAAAGTGACATGAAAAGCCTGACAGAGAAAAAGGAGCTCTACTCAGGGAAGGTCATTGCAAAGGTCAGTGAACTTCCTTGGTGAGAATGAGTGTGCCACCAGATAATGGGAAATGGCAGTGGATGGACCTCCAGGAGGCTTGAATGGGTTCACTCACCAAATCAGAAAATCAAGGCCAAATTGGAAAACAAAAGCATTGAAATACCACAGAATCCACATAACTTTATGGGAATGATAGCATAGGGCTCTTCAAACCTAAAAGCTAGTGCAGCAACAATAAAAAAAAAATAATCTTAGGTCAAAACTTTCAGAGTTAGTTACTCTAGGTTGATCCGCTAATGCAGCCTGTGTTCTTTCCAAACACTGAGGATGACAAACAAGTTTGTTAATTCCTCGGTTAGGGGCTCCATTGTTCTTTAAGTTACAGATAGTTTTTAATTGTTTAATTAATATATGCATCCTTGCCTTCTTCAAATAAGCAGGGAAACAGCATGCATTTACTTTGTACATCAGAAATGCAGCAAATAAATGAAACTGCCTAATAGAAGGAAATCTGTCTACTTGTTAGAAATTCTCTTTTTTTCTAATGTGCATCATTATCAACCGCTACAAAATGAGCACAAATGAAACATATACCCATGTTGTCCCAGTAAGGATGCTGAAAAGATACAAACAGAAATAAATTGTAAAGTTATACTCGGACATGAAACTAAATGTAAATTAAATACTCAAAATTACTTAGTGAAGTATCCTAAATTATTAGTGATTATACTGAAATTGCATCAAGAAGCAGACGATGACATTTCAGCAGAAGACGCTAGACTAGACCAAGCAGTTTTTTATACCAAGGGTTTTTTATACCATGTCAGTGACACCAAGTACTCATAAACTCTGCTTCACCAGGTAAATGATGTCTACAGCTCCACACATACAATCTTTTTTATTATTATTAAAGAATTCCACAGGGAATAGAACACAATTGCAGAAAATGCTGAGATTATAGTTTGGATTTTGAATCACACTTTCTGAAGACTTACCTGGATGCCAGGAAATCAGGAGAATATTTTATGTATTAAGATCAGAACAAGGAGTGGTGTAGTTTCATTGAAGTCAATGACCTCGAAGCAGGAAGAAAGAATCCTGTCCTGCCAAGTTTCTGACTGAAATCATAGGCTGTGCCTGCTAGCTAGTGGGAAAACAACAGATATTTAACCAAGGAGTGGAATCCTAGCACTAAGGCTGGATCTAGCAGACATACACCCTGAAGTCTTTTGCAACTATTCTTCTACTTGGTAGACATCTCCCTGTTGTTTTAAAAGCAACCTCCCCTTGACTCATGAACCAGTAAAAAGTGTAAAAGTAAAAATAATTAAGATGTTTTAGTACCATCAATAGCTTTGTCATCAATACTCAGCAAACCTATGCACAGTTAGCTTTATAGGCACAGGTAACATTTATTTGAAATCAACCCATGCAATTGGGAGAAACACAATGTATGTATTATGTATGTATACCCCATCCCTGGAGGTGTTCAAGGCCAGACTGGATGGGGCTTTGAACAGCCCGGTCTAGTGGGGGAAGTTTTCCTGCCCACGGTAGGGGGATTGGAACTTGATGACCTTTAAGATCCTTACCAACACAAACCGTTCTATGATTAGTCGCAGTTGTTTTTATTACAGATCACTGGTATCTAATCCTTCTCTTTCCAGGAAGAAAATTAGCATCCTTCCTGTGTTAACGCCACTGCGACTCTGCAGCCTGTTTTTCTAATTCTAGTTATGGCCTTACTGAACATTGAATTTGTGGTGGTGTTTCGGATTGGCTTTTTTTTTTCCCCTTCCAAATGACAGCTAAAAATAGACGAAAAGATTAATTTAAAGCACAGACACAGACTTACAGGCCAAGGCCGCAATCCGTAACAAGGGCGATACGCTTGATGTGGGATACGGCCTCACTGAGGTAAAAACACGAGAAGGCAACGAACCTCCTTCTTCCTGGCAGATGGAAACACACATATTTAAACCCGCATTCCAAGGAGATGGGGTTAAGCGGGAGTCTGGCTTCTCTTCTTACCTCAGTTATCCTGTCATCTCCAGCCCCCAACTCTCCTTGCCTGCCCTTTCTGGGGCGTTATGGGTCCTAAACAGGCAGCACCGGCTCCAACCACCGCTTTCCCGCCTCGCCCCGCGTCTGTGGGGAGGGATGGAAGGGCGGGCGGGGAGAGGCCTCGCCGCTCCTCCCCTCCTCGTCTCTCCCCGCCCGCCTCAGCCGGCGGCACCTCCGGGCGGCGGCTCCTCCCTCGCCGCGCCGCGCCTGTGGCAGCCCGGCAGCATGGCGGCGGTGGAGACCCGCGTTTGCGAGACGGCCGGCTGCAGCAGCGAGGCCAAGCTGCAGTGTCCGACCTGCCTCAAGCTGGGCATCCAGGGTTCCTACTTCTGCTCTCAGGTGAGGCGTCGTCCTCCCCCTCTACCGCCCTCCCCCCCACCACCATGCTGCCGGCACCGCTGTGCCGGGCTCTGGGAGGGCGGAGGAGCCAGCTCCCCTCGCCTACCCCGGGCCTGGCCCTTCGTGCCCGGGTTTAGCTCCCGGCAGGAGCCCTTTTGCCCCTTGTGGTTAGGGGTAATTTGGGATTTGATTTCATTTCCAGCCGTGGAGGTTGTGAGAGGGTGCGCGGTTTCTCCTCAGACTGAAGGTTTGGGTGGTCCTAGTCCCGTCCTCCTCCCCCCCCCTCGGCCCATCCATTCCCTAAAAATAAGGGCTTACTGGGACAAAATGAGACGTGCTCATCAAATTCCAGCCTGTGCCTTTCTGTGTCTACATCGGCTCTGGAGTTGCCTGGCTTCAATAAATATTGGGATACTTGTTGCTCTGAAAGCAGATTTTTCTGTTTCCTTGAACTAATTAAAAGCTTTTGGGAAAAGGGTTTGAGATTTAGTGCTCTACTTCATTATTGTTATATATATGTATATTAATATCTTGAATATTCTATGGACTATTCTATTCCATTCCATTCTTTGGGCCATTCTATGGTATTTTACTCTAAGGGAACCAGGCAGGGAGATTCAGGTTAGGCCAGTTGTCACACAGCCGTCAACTCCTGTTAAACATACTCTGTAGGCCTCAGCTATCCTCACTTGTTACCAACGTGGTAATAACCGTAGTTTGGTTCTTAATTTAAATGAAAAAGGACTGTTTGATGGCTGATGAGCATTTGGGGGTTTTTTTGTTTGGCTTTTTTTTTTTTTTCAATACCTTGAAAATGCACAGTAAAATACATAGCCTTATTACGAGCTTTTTGTATGTGTAATTTCTGTCAACATCAGTGAGGAAGTGCATGTTTAATTTAGGGATTAATGATGAACTTCAGAGTCAGAATTATAATTCAGAGTAAAATCATTGAAGTTTTGTAGATAAATTTAAAAAAAAAAATCACTCAATCACATCAAGTAGATTACCTTGCTAATTGCACAGATTTTCTTCTGAATCAGGATGTAGACTGATAGTTATGGTTTGCATAAGAGTAGGAGAAAACTTCCCACGTGCATAAAACGCACCCACTGCACAGTTTCTGGTAATTTCCCCTGAAGTCTCTGATGCCACACGCTGGGAGTCAATCTTAAATTACATCCACTGCAACTCAAAATTATTCTGACAATTCTGTCTCTCAGGTTTCTGTGTGCTGCTTATAGCTGGTTTGTAGGATTTGCTCTGCATTTTACTACCAGTTTTGACATGTCTGATGTAAAACTCATCATAAATGTGCCTTCAGTATATACAAATATTAGTTGGTGATGACAAAGCCATGTGTTAGCAGACCAAACAAGCCTGTGTGAGAAGTCCTAGTAACATCTTGGCTCCCCTTTGTTCCATCCCCAACTCAGGTAGTTTTATATAGGATGCAGAGATTCTTATTATCTATCTATTAGGTTTTGTTGTTTTGAAGCATCTGCAACTGTTATAAGGTATAAGGGGAATTACTCAAAACATTTATTAGCTTGTTAAAATAGGCTGCTGGATAACTGACTACATGCTTGTAAAGCTGTCCTGCCTAGAAAATAAAATATTGAAGTGGGAATCCCAGTCACCTTACTCTGAGTGACCTTGGGTGTGTTGTTCTTCCTCACTGTGTCTCACTGTCCTAATTAGTAAAGCAGGTGAGCATAGTTATTCCCCCTAAGAAAGGTGCTTTGAAGGTTTTGGGGTGACATGTTACAGAAGTGAGAAAAATAAGAGCAGCCTGTTTTCAAGGTGTGGCCAAAAATGTCATGTGCTAAGAGAAGAGTCCTCCTGTTCAGCCTGCAGTGAGGACCTTCAGCCCCCCGTAGCACCTTCGGTGGGGCCCAGCACAGGGCTGCCCTGAGGTTCCAGCTCTCACCATCATCAGGTGTGTGCAGTGGGTGGTGGAGGAGACTCAATGCAGTGCTCCACTGGTGTCTTGTGAGCACCATCAGGTCAAATATGCATGTGACAAGTGAAGGATTCTTAAAAGCCAGGAAATTTTCTCTGAACTTGCAGCAAGTTTCAGCTGACAGTACATGACCGGTTAGCATTTGTGAAGCTTTTCCAGAGCTCTCTCTTTGGCGGTTTTCTTTCCATTGTGGAATTAGATGCATAAATAGCTGTTAGATAAGCTAGTGAGTTAACCTGCATTATAGGTGGCATGGTCCTATTCCCTCCCTCCAAGGCTACACGTATCTACTCCTTCCGTTAAGCTTGGTGAGCCACTTCTAGGGGTTTGGGGGGTTTTCTTTTAATGGGAGGATGGGAGCTACAAGCTACCTGGTGTCTCTGTGAGGGTAGAGAGCATCTGCATAGATGTGCACGCCAGGTTAATCTTCTTGGAAGCCTAAGATAAGTTGTTCATACAGCCAAAACTCTAATCAGAGCTAAAACCAACTTTGTAGAAGTTTTTCTCCAATGGTAAGAGTAAACAGTAGAAAAGTGTGAACTACTGTAGTGGGGTGATGGTTTTGGATTATAAATAGCAACATATAATTTGTTAAGAAAAACTAATGCAGGTGGTATAGGACTGAGAACCTCAGTGTAATGAGGAAACTGAGTAAATATTTTTCTTCACTGCACGTAGAGAATTCAAAGTGAACTTTTCAAGTAAATTTTATCGAGACAGTGATTTTCCTGGTGGATTTATTATTTGCGTTTCTGCTTTCCTTGAGAAAGAGCACTCTTCTTCTCATTTGTTTTTTCCCCCTTTCTGCATCAAAAAGAGTACATCTCAGCAAAATGCGCTAAAAATGCTTACTCTGAAGTAATTTGCCATCCTTTGAAAGTCTTTTGAGCCAACACTGTTTCTTCTCTGGGTTTGCACCTTGGAACCTGGATACAGCTGTGGGCTAACAGTTGTGCTTGTAGGTCATGGGTGGAAAGGGGGGCCAAGGCAGCTGACTTCTGGCCTAGCAGGGAGGTTTTGAACTGGTAACGGGCATGGGTTAAAGATGGGTTTTAGCAGTGGATGAGCTCTGAGGTGGTGCGTTCAACTCTGGCGTTATTCTTTTTCTTTCACTCCAAGGTGTAACAAGAGGGAATGTTCTGCTGAGGAACTCTGTCTGCTATTAACCTTTAATAATAACTTCATTTAGGCTGGTAAACCAGGTACTGTCACTGCCAGCTCCCTCCTTTCCGCTGTCTTGCTTTCTCTTTTTGTAAAGGCTTGCTAGAGTGTTGCATGTGTTTTATCATCTAGGACTGAATTACTGTATCTGACTGTATCTTCTGAAGTGGAAACAAGACAGATAACCAGCATCACATCTCCAGCGTGCTCTTCTTCTTCCTAAGATGAATTTGCTATTGTGAAATCTCCTTTTATAGATACACCTCACTTGTGTGTAAATTTTATGTAGTGTACATAAACAGTTTGTATTTAAATACACAATTTACATTTCTTCTGTGCCTTCTACAAGCTGTTGAATGATGTACAGAGGGAAAGTCATAACTGTTGGAAAGTAGTAGCTGTTCTTGAGATCTCCAGCTACTGCTTTTATATGAGCCTTCTAATTGTAAAGGGATCTCTTACTAATAATTTTGTGTTGCTTTCATGAAAACTTTCCTTTCATGCTATTTATACCTGTAGAAGTGTCTCAGATGAAACAGAGTAGTCTGTGGTTTTCTGTGGTGTGGACTGGATGCTGGTGTGGGTGCATTTCTCTAGTCAAATTCAGAAATACCTCTTTCTAGTCACATACTGGAAACATTCTCATATTGTAAAGTTAGTGGCCTGTGCTGCTTTTTTTCTTCTGAGAGGTGGAGGTCACAGATCACTCTCAGAAAGGTTGTCTGAGCTTACTCAAGAACGGTTGCCCCTTCCTGCTTTGCGTGCCCGTGTGTTGTCAGTCCCAAAGAGGCCCAGGCATAATAAGTGATCTGGTTTATAGAGTTATTTCTCTGAAATGTACCTGGGCCTTTGACAGATTTGGATACTCAAGGTTGCCAAAATTTGTGAAGAATTGTGGTCCTGAAGAGAAGAGTGGTGGTGTCCCGTCCCCCACTGTGCTGTCTCCTTTCACCTTCAGAGTGTTGGGGGTGGGAAGCGGGGAGCAGTGGACCTGGATGAAACTATTTTTTGTCCTCTCCTGTGTCAGACCGTAGGACATAAGTGCCGTATTTCGTTCTTGGTTCACTGTTCTTTGCTGTGCCTAAAATAGTCCAAAACTTGCTGCTTGTATCTAACTGCAATGCATGTGGGTTTCTTTTGGTATAAATGGCATTCTGCAGATACTGCCTTCTAGAAAGTCCTTTGACAGATTCCCTTAACTAGGACATTGACATTTTTCAAATTGACTAAAAATCACCATACATACCCATCTCTGTGGTAAATGTCTGGTTGTTGTTGAGGCACAAATGCTGGGCCCTCATAATTCTCTGAAAGTAAAACTTTAGGAGTCTTTCCAAGGTAGTGTTCAATATACTGAAAGGATGGTCTGGCTTGAATTTCTCTAGTCTTTTTCCTTTACTGCTCTCAAAAATTACTTGTATATCTCTAAATCTGAAGGGTTGCAAAATGCAGTCCCTTCCTCAAAGGAAGGGCTCTGTCATGTGGGACCCAGGAATCTTTGCATGAGATCAGGCTTTAGGTGAAGGAGGAGGACAACGTTGCTGATACCAAGGTGCTGTATGTTAGGTGCTTCCCTTGGATTTGAATCTGAAAATGCATATTCAACTCTTGTGAAAAACATACCAGTCGTGTATGCTGCTTAGGTGAGTTTGGGTGTTCTGTACTGACTTTTTCAGGCCTGAGGATATCTCTGTGGACTTTTACCATGCCTGGAAGAATAGGGTTCAGCTTGCAAAGAGAGGCTGCTTTTATTTTAACATCAAATGTATTAACAGTATTATTCCTCAACATACGTAAAATGTGCAATTGTCCATGTTGTATTAAATGTATATTTTGCTGATAACTTGATATTTTTCTTAAGCCAAATGCAATACTTAAGCTCTTTTGTCTTCTGTTTTGTGTACCTTCAAGGTGGTTTGGTGAAAAACCAGTTCTCATTAAGCAAAAATATATCTCAGAGTAAGCCCTAGACAATTTTACATTCCAAAGGATGCTTTAAAATTCTATTAAAAAAATTGCTCAGAATATTTTTTAGATATGGTGTACTGCTTGGCACTGTTTCCTAATTGTTTGCCCATTATAATTCAGGGTATAAAGACATGCAAAAAGACAGGCAGTTTGTCCCCACTGTCTTGATTCCAGCTGTCTTCCCCCTCCCCCCCCTCTAGAATAGGTATTTTTGGAAATTCATCTCAGTGGGTCTAAGTAATGAGCAGAGTGGATGGAGAAGGGTAATTTTGTGGAAGCCAGACATGAATTGGACTTCTTCAGTAACTGTACAGTGGGCCGTTTTTTGCATACCTGCTGAAAGGTGTTTTTTCAGTGTCAAATGCCAGCTTGTGTAAAGCAGCAGTACCTGAAGGTTAAGGGGAGCCTGAAGAAGAGAGTTGGCAGAGCTAGCTTTAAATGAGCTGCTACCTTGCAAAAGGCAGTTCAGAAACACAGTCAATGAGTATGCCTTGAATTCAGTATTGTGGTGCCTGCATAGCTTCCCGTACGTGGGAAGTTCATGTAAAGCTAGCTTGGTTATGTCTGTACTATACAGAGGTTTGCAATGTAGTTATATCCTAATCTGGGTTGATTTAGCATCCTTTTCTCCTCTGGAATTTGCAGTTGGCTGTGCTTTTCTACCTCTTTATCAGGTTGCATGGATACATGAACTGAAAGAATAAGCAGCTCCCTCTTATTACTGTAAAGATGACAATAAACATAGGAAAAATTCCTTGTTAAATAGCTCAATAACTGTTCTAAAGGGTTTTGTTTTGTATTGTTCTTTCAATGGCTCATTAAAAGAAAAAATTCCAACAACCTAAGGTATTTGGTAGTGATAATTGTGTTCGTAGTCAAAATGCACTCTACTGTAAAACAAATTGTGCTGTGCTGTGTAATTCTGTCAATATTTCAAGAGTTCATGTTGGGCTGAGTCCTTAAGGTAAAAATAATTTAGGGAAAATAACATGGCTTCCACAAGGTCATCTGAGAGGAATCTTTCCAGATCTTGAAGCTGATTGTGCCTTTGGTTATCTTTTGATAAATGAATGTTCAGGCTCTGGTGAACACTCTGTTGAGTCTGTCTCTAAACACAGAATCAGTGGGACCATCTTAAGAATGACTTGAAGCCAGAAATGTTGTTAACGGTGTAAATGTGTGGATGGCCTCTGCCTAAAACTCACAATTGTATTTTTCTTGCTGATAGAACAGTTGCACCCAAGTTTGCTCGAACCAAATTGAGGATTATCCTTCCACCCCTTGTCCTTTTTTTGGTCATACATTTGACCTCTCTTCTTGTACAGTCCTCTTCAGTGTTTCCAAGTCAGTTTTTGATTGCTATACAAAAAATGCATGCAAAAAAAAAAAAAAACCCAAACAAAAAAAGCTTTAGGTGAGAAGGATGGGGATATTAGTATCAGACACAGTAATGGATAATGCAATGTTTGAAAGAAAATCTCAAATGTCTTCCAAGAAACTCGAAGCCAAATTCATACTATTCTTGTGTTCTTCCCCCCTGAGGCTGATTAATGTTTTCAAGTGTAGCCATGTGATGTCATGTGTTCTTTTTTTAACCATATATATAAAAAAAAAAAATCTTAATTTTAATACTAAAAGTCACCCTGGATATTTTTTCCTGTTTTTTTTTTTTTTATTGAAAATTCTGTCCTGATCTCTAGATGGCATAGGAACACGGACATTAGAGGAACAAGAGGAACATTAGAGGCAGGAATGATAATAGAAAGATTAGAGAGAAATAAGTGAGAAATAAATGTCTCAGCAGAAAAAGCTCATCAAAAAGCAGAACTTTCTCCAGAAAATTCTCCAAAGAGTGCCCCAGATGGAGGGAAAGGGTGGCTTTCTTCCATGGCTTGTCAGGAAGTCTGCTGCATAGAAGGTGAGGGCGTTTGCAATATGCAGCGGTACTTTCTGGTAGTGCTTTGTTGCCAGAGCTATGAGTCTCCAACCTGTGAAATCACAGCTGCCATATTTTTGTGTGGAATTGTCAGGCAGAGCTCCGCAGGCAGGTGCAGTGCGGTGCTTGTGCAGTATGTTGGTGAATATAAATAGTTTGTGTGTACCCGGTAAGTCCGGTGCTTACAGGAAGCATATGACTGATCCTACACAGAATACATGGCTCGTAGGTGGATGTGCAGCATCTCCTTTGAGTGCCTTCCAAAAGTGTCAGACCAAGGCAGAGATATTAATTGATCACACGCTGCATGTGTAACAGCCCGTGCTTACAGAGACGCTTGGGACTCGCTGTGTGCCCTGGCTGCAGCTGATCGATGGTGCATAGAGTGCACGTCTCTGGGGTGTCCCCCTGTACAGCAGCTTGTCTGGGGCTATGCTGTAGTAGTTCTAATGGAGCTGCTGGTGCCAGAGGAACTAGAGGGCCAGTAAAATCTGGAAAGCATGTTTGGGAAAACTCAGACATATGGCAGCCTTATGCTGGATCCTCTTAGGTAGGTTGTTTACAGCTGCAGGAAATAAAAAGTCACAATGGAGCCTGTCAGTTTATGATACTGCCAGTGGTGCAGTGTTTGCCTGGTGTTTTCAGGTTATGTGTCAGCAAAGAGGAAAGACTGTTGGTGCTGGAGAAAGGAATGACATTGGAGAATACACCCCAAAATTTTCTGGGGAAGGAGAGATGAACTACAACCAGTAATTACCAGAGCGCATGTGTGCCCTCATTCCCCCAATGCCCCTTTATATCCCAAGAAGTGAACTGTAGATTTGCAGACTTGGTACCTGCTCTTAAGTCCTGAGTTGTGTAATCCTTTTTCTGTTTTAGGGCAGAGCCCTGGTGTTTAGGAGGTGATTAAAAGCGTACTGGTGCTTCTAGTCTCCTTGAACTAGGGTTTTTAACTTTTTTTTTTTTTCTTCCCCTTAAACTTAGACCTCAGTTAAAACCTGCTTGTCTTCTACCAGCCTTTCAACAGAAACCAGATAATAGAGCAGTGCAAAGGTCTGTGTATGCAGCAGGTTATAGAAATGTTACAGTAAAACCTTCCATTGCTTGTTCAAAAAGACATTCTCTCTAGGAATCTTAAAGTGTTGGTTTCAAAGCCTCTTGCTGCCCAGACCATTACGTAGCACCGTGGCACACTGAGTACCAGTCCAGAGAATGTGAGGTAGGAAGACAACAAACAACTGGTTTTGGATAATGAGGGAGATAGCAGACAACAGGGTCTCTTTGAACATGAGCATACCTGTGCACCACTTCACTGTGGTCTTATGGATACAATTTGATAACTACTGGTTGTAAGACTAAGGAGAAAATGGGGAGATGATGGCTCTACAGGAGTGCACGGTTAAGACTGCTCAATAGAGACTGTGAAGCAGGGGTAGAACGTTGTATGCTGGGCTTAGTTACAGATCTGCAGTCTTGGACTGGTTGAGTGTTGTATACATTGGTTTGAAGCAGTTGTTGGCTCTGGATGGTAGGTCTATGATGATGAGTCAGCAGTAGTATTGTCATGCCTTATAAAGGAAAACAGTTTGCTTCCTGCCTCTTTCTTCAGAAATTCAGCTGTTATTGTAAATTATTGGAATTAGCTGTTTCCTAATGGTTGTTTTGAGTGCACATAGCTATTGAATTAGACTTTCTGCTACATAACCAAGTAATTTCCTAATTAGCACCTTAAAGGATCACCTTTAATGCTGCCTTCTACAGCTTTTCTACTTAAATTTCTCCTTATTTCATGTCTTTCCTTCATCTAAGTCTTTCTTTATTTTTCTCCAGCTGCCAGCCGTTTCCATCTGCCCCTTTGCTGATTCATTGTTCATCGTATGACCTGCTCTATTTGTTCTTGGGAAGAAAAGAAAAAGACAAACTCATTCGCGTTCACTCTTCCCTTCATTTCCATTTCAACTTTCTCTTTTTTTCATTTCCTATTTCCATTCAGTAACCCTCACTCCTCCTAACACTCCCCCTCTTTCCCCTTCCCCCCTTAAATCTCTTTCTCTTATTCACCTGGGATCATGCTGATTGGCCTCTGTTGCTTTCCTGTGCTGGGGAAGGAGGCAGAAAAGATGCAATTAGCAGGAGGAGGTGGCTTCTTACAGGAGCCAAGGGAGGACCATCCTGCCCACTACAATGCTGTAAGATTTGGTGTGGAGGTAGACCAGAATAACTCATCCCTGTGCTTCCATGAATCGCACAATGTTTCAGCAACCTGGAGCAATCATGGTGTTTAGTTACTCATTAAAATGATAAGGGGACAATATTTAGTAGATAGGATTAAATCGGTGTGTTTCACTGGGATGGGTGCGTCTGGTTGGCTATGCTTTCTCTCTCTTGTGGCTCGTAAACTGTTCAATGTAGTAAGTACTTGCTGTTTTTAAGACTAGCAGTTACAGTAGCATTTACTGCATATTGCTGCAAGGGTTAATAAAACCTGTATTTTAGTTTTCTTTTAAAATACAATTGCTTCTCTATTTTGTGGGGATGAAATCTCTGTCCAAGATAAAGCTGCTTAAAATACATTTTTGTTTGTTTGTTTACAATTCTAGGAATGCTTTAAGGGAAGCTGGGCCACTCACAAGTTATTACACAAGAAAGCAAGTAAGTGCATTTTATTTAACCCATTTTAATATTGTTTTGAGTTTGCTTTGTCTTATGCAGCTGGCTCTAGGTGCCCCTCCTTGAGCAGGAAGTTGGACCAGATGACCTCCAGAGGTCCCTTCCAACTTCAAGTGTTCTGTGATTCTTTATCTAAGAATGGTATGCATTTTTCCAAGATATCTGGCACTGGATTCAGCATATCTGAAATTTTGTCCAGTTGCTGGTTATCTAAAGATCTATGTAAAATTTCAGAGGCAGTGGTACAGAAATCTGTTTCTATTTCCTTTTTTATTTGTATGAAGTATTCCTTGAGCTACATTGCCAGGCATATGAGCAGAGAAAAGGGATGCTGAAATAAAGGACAAGGAGAAACATAAACAATTAATATAAGGCATTGATAGGCTTGTTCCATCGTGGCATTTTGATGCCTGATATAGCAAAAGGCAGTAAAGTGGGAAAAGTTATTGTGAAGTCTTTGTGATTAGACACTTGTTGAAACGTAAGCGCATCAGTCACAGTGCAGCTGTTCTGTGCATTTGAATTTTGAATTTGAGGTGTACCACGTTTTTTTGACAAAAAACCATCACTAAACCATGTCCCTGAGTACCACGTCAACCTGTCTTTTGAATACCTCCAGGGATGGTGCCTCAGCCACTTCCCTGGGCAGCCCATTCCAATGCTCGGTAACCCTTTCTGTGTAAAAATTTTTCCTAATATCCAACCTGAACCTCCCCTGGCACAACTTGAGGCCATTTCCGCTTGTCCTATCGCCTGTGACTTGGGAGAAGAGACCAACCCCTGCCTCTCTACATCCTCCTTTCAGGTAGTTGTAGGGAGTGGTAAGGTCTCCCCTCAGCCTTCTTTTCTCCAGACTGAACAACCCCAACTCCCTCAGCCTCTCCTCATAAGACATTCTCAAGACCTCTCACCAGCTTCGTTGTCCTTCTCTGGACCCGCTCCAGCACCTCAATGTCTTTTTTGTGGTAAAGGGCCCAAAACTGCACACAGTACTTGAGGTGGGGTCTCACCAGTGGCAAGTAGAGGGGGACGATCACCTTTCAAGTCCTACTCACCACACTGTTCCTGATGCAAGCCAGGATGCTGTTGGCTTTCGTGACCACCTGGGCACACTGCTGGCTCACATTAAGCTGGCTGTCCACCAACACCCCCAGGTCCTTTTCTGCCGGGCAGCTCTCCAGCTCTTCCCCAAGCCTGTAGCACTGCCTGGGGTTGTTGTGGCCCAAGTGCAGGACCCAGCACTTGGGCTTATTGACCCTCATCCTGTTGGTCTCAGCCAATTTTGACTTTGTTCATAGTTGTAGTCACTCTCTGGTGCAGTCCTCTAATGCTGTTATCTGACAGCAAAAATTTTTATAATACCAATAAATCCGTGGTCTTGTTGGTTTCCTGGATAAACGCTGAACTCAAGCTGAGTGGGCTTTGGTTCTGATAGCCCTCAGGACCTCAATGTAACAATCTATTGAAGCATCTTGAGGGAATCTAAAATACAGCTTCATGAAATCTTGCGATTTTTAAACTATTACTTGAGGGAATCTAAAATACAGCTTCATGAAATCTTGCGATTTTTAAACTATTACTTCTCAGTAGTTCATCTAAACTGAATGTCGTGTGAGCACGTGGCTCAGGTGTCAGCCACAGAGACTCTGAGGAACTCACAGCAGACCTTGTGCCATCTCTTCACTCTTCTGAGATATAAAAAGAGAAAGCAAAGAAGTTACCAGGTCATGAGTTAAAGATTAATGCTACCATGCTTTTTCTTAACCCTTGCTTCATTTCTGAGTAAATATTTTTTCCTTTTGGTAATGCTCAAGATCTACTTGCTTCAATCCTTTATGTAAGCACTTTCAGCCTGCCCTGTTAGGATTGTGTTATTTGTGAATGAAGGCAGTCACTAGACCATGTCAGACGTGAATTTCACAAGTTGAGAGAGCTGGGAACCTCCAGCAGTTTAGGGCCATCTGGTAAGGTGCCTGTCCTGAAATGCCCAAGTGGCAGCACCTTCACTCTCCCCATCAGATCTTGGAGGGGTAGCAGGCTCCTTCCCACCCCAGGTCATTTCTGTCACCGAGTCCTAAAAGAAATCACAGAAAAGGAACGTTCTTCTACAGTGCATGACTATTAATTAATTGTGCAGAGTATTAACTGAAGGGATAATAAGTGTTTCTGTAGAAACATACTTTTTCTGAAGGATGAAAACAAGCACAGAATTATGTTTTAGAACTACAAACAAAGAGCAGCTTAATTACTATACTTCTTTTCTGCATTCAATACTGCTCTCCTGGTATTCCCCAGTTTGCTATGGAATAGAGCTGTCAGGTTGTGAATTTTTAATGCGAAAAATTTAAGGGCAATACACAATGATAACCGTTACTTACACATTCATATATCAGTATCTAAAATGCCAAAAAGAGTGAAATGTGGACTTAGGTACTTTCCTGGACTTCACAATTCTTATTCTTAGTAGGACTGATTTTGTTGCTGCAATTTTTTTCTCTTTTTAAAAAAATCTTTTCAGAAGATGAAAAGGCTAAGCGTGAAGTTTCCTCTTGGACCCTGGAAGGTGACATTAACACAAATCCCTGGTCTGGTTATCGATATACTGGTAAACTCCGGCCGCACTACCCACTGGTAAGCAATAGGTGCCACTCTGTACTCCAGCATCACTGCATTCCGTAGCAACTGATGGACCAGTCCTGACCTGATTACTGCTCATGTTTTAGTTGAGAGGAAAGTTTCCAAAACAGTCTGAACCTGATGGCAAGAACATGTATAACTGTGTCCTTCTTGTGGTTCGCTTTGATTTAACTTGATCTCTTGGTATATTTGAAAAGAAGGAAGAGCCTGTGAGGTAACATGCATCAGTACCAGGCTTAAGATCCTACCTTCTGACATTTAATCTGTAAAAACCTGCTGCTGGTTCAGATGATGTCTTTTCTTAGCTGTTTACCATTCTCACAAATAATGGAGCAGTCTGTTTCAGAAAAACTCAGGTAAATTAATATAGAGTTTAAGTAAATGGATTTTATGTAAATGGTTTTAAATAACCTGGTGAG
Organism: Nycticryphes semicollaris; assembly: GCA_013400055.1. Lineage (NCBI taxonomy): Eukaryota > Metazoa > Chordata > Aves > Charadriiformes > Rostratulidae > Nycticryphes > Nycticryphes semicollaris. The sequence continues at coordinate 259,387 of VXBJ01001575.1, forward strand.
TAATCTGGTGAACAGCTCTGCTGAAGGAACAGAGGTTACAGTAATTTTCAGCCCTGGAATCGTGAAACTGAGGTCAGTAACATCTTCAGTGTGAAAGGTGGATTTAGAAGACAACCTCAGTTACAGCTGCATTTTTAAATTGGTACAAGTTTGTACATGGAATAAGGCAAAGTATTGACGGAAAGAATGGCATTCTATTTACATGTGTCTTCACTAATTGGCCAGTGCTAGAAATGCTGCCTTTGTGGTGTCCTCCCTGTGGTCTTTTCCGTCTGTTACGGGCTCATCAGAGAACAGTTTAACACCTGAACCTCTGTGTGTGTTAGTGTCACTGGAGAAAGGGTGGTTTGGATATGTCACTGAGCAAGTAATTTAGAAGTGTTATCATTGAACATTTGCTTTTTTTTTGTCTTCTAACTGCTGTAGGATTGATAATGAAACTGTAATAAAAAGTGCTAATGACTAGGGTGACTGATTAGAAATAACTATCTTGCTGATAGGTACTAATAAGCAGAGAGAGGAAGGATGTATTTAGAACCAGTGTATTTGCAGTCTGGCAAGTAGCAGAATAAACACTGAAATATAGCAGCGATAATGTATTATAAAGCCAGTTTCATTTATTTGACACATAGAAATTTGATTTTTTACAAAGCTGTGACATTGTCTATTGGAGGTTGTAGAATATGAAAGCAATAAAGAGTAATAGGGGCAATCTTTGGAGAAATGAAAATTGGAACTGTTTTGGAGTGTTTGCATACTTTGCAACTGTTTCTAAGTGGAATTAGCCATATTTCACTGTGTTTAATTTTACTGCATGAATCTCTGTGACCGTAATAAGTATTCTTGCAACATAACTAGCTTTGAATATGATCTTTTTAGACGCCAACAAGACCTGTGCCAAGTTATATTCAGAGACCAGATTATGCTGATCATCCACTAGGTAACATTCCATAATTGTGATTTGTTTCAAGTTAAGTTTTCTTTCTGTTGTTCTTACAATTGAAAATTCCTTTAAAGCGTGACGGAGATAGCATGGAGAAGGGAACCTCTTCTTTTATCTGTTCTTCTCTATGTCTTCATCCACCAGTTAACTTACTGATTTTTCAGAAATAACACTTACAAATATTTTTTGGAAGTCCAATGTTTGTAATGCATTATCTTCCAAAGGTACTCAGGGAAGAAATTAAAAAACCCACAAACTTGCAAGTTCTGTTAGAATTATTTTTAAATCTTCAGCCGTTCTTTATGGAATGTAAATATTTAAACAACACAAAGTACTGTCTTTTAGGGGGTTGCTCAGCTATAAAACTGAGCTTGCACAGAATCTGGTGGGAAGAAATAACATGGTTTTATCAGCTGATTACTACAGTAGTGTAACTAGAGATAGTCACAAGCTTATATAATCCTTTATGACTCCTTTAGGATATTATTTATTACTATATAATCTCAAAAGCAGCTAAATAAAAATCAAAAATACTTCTTAATGAATACAATTATTTTATTTTAAATCTGATTTTTGAGGCTGTGTTTTGACTAATTGGAGGTGATGGTTTTACGCAGTAAGTGAACAGGCACCCTGAGCACATGTGGGCATTATGTTAACAGTGGAAGGCTTATGAATTCAAATGAATCTGGACAATATGATAATGCTATGATTTGGTGTGTTCATTTTCCTTTGGTCTGTGGTGAGAAAGTATGTACTTTTATTGTCATTGATAAGCTAAGTAATTTCCTTGACCGGACACGTGTAGCAATTACCTCTTCACATAACATGGTGTTTTGCTTTCTTTTTTTTCCCCTCCCCATTTTTTCGTTTCAGGAATGTCTGAATCAGAACAGGCTTTAAAAGGAACCTCCCAAATAAAAATACTCTCATCTGAAGATATAGAAGGCATGCGAGTAGTGTGTAGGGTAAGGGGGGTTTGGTTTTTGTTATGAAGTACCTTTATTCTTTAAAAATGTAGAGTGATTTTACCAGTTTGTGATAGCACATTTTGGAGTACAGACTTTCAAACCATTTTGAGCACTGGAAGTTTGGTATTTTCTTGCTCTTTCGTGTCCTTGTGACTCCCAATTCACAGTTAATTTTTTTTGCAAGAAGGATGACTTTTATCTGTTTTCTGGCTTTGTTGTTACTCATGAGATAATCTGTGGCTGAAACGTTACTGTTAAGAATAGATTTTATAGTGCATAAATGAGAAGAGAATTTTCTGCTCCCCTAGAGTTAATACCAAGTGAAAACTAAAAAGCAAAAGCAGAACAGCCCCATCCCTAACAATTTTTGAAAAAGAGCTGTTCAGTTGTAGTCACTTCCTTGTGCATAAAGTTACACTTTGAAATGTATCTGGGAAGTCTGATTTAAGTTTATGGTATTGAGGGAAACTGTGGTCCAAATCTTAATTGGGTATTTTAAATCCTACAGAGGTGGCTTAGTAATACAACCTGTAGACATCTTGATGTCTTTTTAGAGCCCAAGTCTTCCCAGCTTTCATAGCAATCTTGGTGTAGCTGTAGAAAATGGGTTGCTAAACTTCTAGGACTAGTCCTGATCTTACTTTAAATTAGTACTTTCAATTCTTTTGCAGCTTGCTAGAGAAGTACTGGATGTTGCTGCCATGATGGTCAAGCCAGGTGTAACTACTGAAGAAATTGATCACGCTGTCCATTTAGTAAGGTTATTTTATTGTTCTTCTGGTGTTTATAAGTGCTTTCTTCTGTATCTTTATTTTTTTCAATGATGGCTGTGTGGTTTTCTTTGTTGTTGCATGAATTCCTTTTCTTTACTTGGAACTGTTTCCCAATTTGAACCTGTTGGGCAGCGCAGATGTTAGAAACACGTTACAGTGCAGCGGTAGGTTCAAAAGTCAGGAACTCCTGGGCCTTTCTGCATCACCTCCCGCCGTGATTTCCAGCTCCAGATTCCCTGTTAATTTTCTTCATCTGTTTTCTCAGCTAGCATCGTATGATTTTCTTTCTTCTAAACCCTTTTTTCTCCACAGATACCATTATATAAAGACCATCATATGTAGGCCATGGCCTTTTTGTCGTCTGTGCTGTTGGTTAAGAAGTACAGGGGAGAAAGTTTAATTATTTATGACTGGGAATCAGAACTGAGGAGCCTGGGGCAGAATAGAAACAAGATGTTTGATGGAATCAGGCAAACTAAAACCACAATCCAGTGACGTATTTGAAATAAGTGTTCAAGTATTTTCCTGGCTTAACTATTCATAGATACTTGAACTGTGTAATTTTTGTTTTTCTTTGCTGTCTTCTCTATAAGGCATGTGAACTGATGGTTGAGGATCCTTGTGTGTGCTTGTGTGGGGGAGGGCAACAGTTTTAGTATCGGTTGTTAGAGAGCTTTCTGGTTGCTGTTTGTCTTGTCTGCATTTGCAGCTGTTGAGCCAAGTGTGTATATGTAAGTATATATAAAATGTTTGTGTCGGGTTTTCAAAAATCCCCCAAAAGTTATTAGAATGAATGCAAAGGAAGTAGCTTAAGATTTTAAGGCCAGGCCTGAAAGAGTGGTGCTAAATGATACTTTGTTTAGCTCGTGTCTTTTGCAAAAATATTTAAAGTCTTAGACCAAGTGCTTAAAAAAATGGCTGTTTTTTTAACCAAATAAATATTGCCAAGCACTGTTCTAACCCTGAATATTTCAGCATTGTTAGTTGAACATAAAAATGGGTAGAAACAAAATTAGTTTTACTATCTTCCTGTTAAGAAATAGAAAGTATAACAAGATACCGTAATGACAAGAAGTGATTGAAGAATCTTATGTTCAAAAGTCACTGCTTTTCAACTTACGATTCTTACTACTGTAAAGCTGTTATGCATATGTTTTTCCTTTGTTCAAAATGTACTAATGTAAAGTGTAAATTCTATTTCCTAAATTAGGCTTGTATTGCAAGGAATTGCTATCCCTCCCCTCTGAATTACTATAACTTCCCTAAGTCATGTTGTACATCAGTGAATGAAGTGATCTGTCATGGAATTCCTGACAGGAGGCCATTGCAAGAGGGGGATATTGTTAATGGTAAGTGCTATGAAAATTAATCTTCCATATTTCTACCTTCTGGCCAGTTAAACCATGCAATAAGGTGAGGTTGCACTAGCTGGCAACATGATTGGAGTACCTTCTTAAAAGAAACTTTTGTTCTCATTTACCAACTAACCTCTGCTCTTTATTTAAATTAATGAGTTTTTATTAAATTATTTCAAAAGTTTGGCCCACTTTAAAAGCTTTAGGATTATTCTGCCCTGGTCTGTGCATCAGCATAGTGCCTTAGTGGCACTTGGGGGCTATGTTGCAAATTATACAATAGTGAATAAAATGTACATTGAATTATTCAAGTGGATTAGCTCTGTGTGAATTCTTAATCAGATGGCTCTAGATCCTTAACATTTTGCTACGGACGTGATGATTACGATGATTGTAAAGGATCCTAGTGGTTAGGCATTACATAGGTGCACATTAAAAAACATACCCCAGTTTTTTAGCATATAGCAGCCTAACAGTAACACCTGCTTTTTGTTCGTAGTACTCAAGCTGCTTCTGCCTTCTTGAGTAGTGAGGGATACTTTTATAAATTACTTGACTGTTTTTTGTGTTCTCATTCATTTCCTCTTGGTTTGGCAGTAAAAATTAATGACATTTGTCTTGTACATGCATTTACACCTTTGTTTACTGCTTTGATTTGCTTTTCTCGTATCCATAAATAGATACCCAGTGTATCCTACGGTTTGGCCTGCCTCTAGAAGCAGGTTGGAATCGCTTCATTTTGTCAGATGTGTGATATATATTAACATGCAATAATAGCTACTAAGCCTAGAGCTCAATGCTGTGCGTACCAGGCTGTTTCAGAACGAGCCTCACGATTGTTGCCCCTTTCCAGGGTCAGGCTTGGTCTGGCTGATAACTCTGAACTGTAGCATCTATGTAACCATGTAGCCAAAGCTACTTTATCGTTCTTTAAATTCAAAGATGATGTTTTTGCACACCTCACTGTTGTTGCCAGGTTGTCCGGCATTGCTGGAGTCCAAGCAAAGAAGCCCAGTTAAGCTTACTGGGTTGTCTTCATCTACACAGTGCCTTACCCTCTCCTCTATTTACGTGCCAAGGCTGTACCTCAGCACTAGAAAATACCTTTTATAAGAGGGTTTAGTCATACCTTTGTTCACATCCCTGCCCTGGCTGCACTTGCCCAAGCCTTAAGTCTTCTGCTTTGTTATGATGAGTAGTAACTAGTTTATTCTTTGTAGCTGAGTAGGTCTTGTTACTAAAAGGTCTGTATTTTGTGGATCCAGCGTTCCCCATGGGCTCAAAAGGCTTCCAAGTTTTGTAGGCTTCCTTTTGGTAAGGTAGTGGATCAAAAGCCTCTTCAAAAGAAAGAACAAAACAAGGTACAAAGGAGGATATAAAGTGCTTTTCAGGGAATGTGCCCATCTCTCTTTAAAGCTTTTTAGCTTGCTGGAAGTAAAAGGTGACCAAGTCAGAATCCAAAACATAGAATCACAGAATCATTCAGGTTGGAAGAGACCCTTGGGATCATCGAGTCCAACCATCAGCCCTACTCTACAAAGTCCTCCCTTACACCATATCCCCCAACACCACATCTAAATGACTCTGAAACACATTCAGGGACGGTGACTCAACCACCTCCCTGGGCAGCCTGTTCCAGTGTCTGACCACCCTTTCTGTGAAAAATTCTTTCCTAACGTTCAGCCTAAACCTACCCTGCTGCAGCTTGAAGCCATTCCCTCTTGTTCTATCACTAATTACCTGTGAGAAGAGACCAGCACCAACTTCTCTACAATGTCCTTTCAAGTAGTTGTAGAGAGTGATGAGGTCTCCCCTCAGACTTCTCTTCATCAGACTAAACAGTCCCAACTCCTTCAATCGCTCTTCATAAGATTTTATTCTCCAGGCCCCTCACCAGCTTTGTTGCCCTCCTCTACACTCGCTCCAGCACCTCAACATCTCTCTTGTGTTGAGGTGCCCAGAACTGGACACAATACTATCAAAATCACAGGAAAACATCATCCTGAAGGTGCTGGCAGGTGATGTCTAGTCTAACCCACTGCTCTGATCAGGGCATCATAACATTTTTGTTAGCATACTGTTCCCTGAGAGCAGATTCTTAAACAAAGTCGATAGCCTCTTTGCAGCAAGTAGTCTGGATGCTGCTAAGGAGCTGTGATAGACAGTTCACAAGAAACTTACTTGGATAAGTTATCAGGATTCTGGTTTTTATACAGTTCTCTATAGAATTCCAGTAGCCCCATGCAGTCATGCAGTGAGCACAGTGAAACCCCACACATGTCTGCATCCACAACAGGCAGGATTGGTTTTGTGTGACGTTAACTTCATGTTTACTGTTGACATGGTGGGTTTTTTTTCCCCCACCTTTTCCTCTCCGGATCATACAAGTGTCTCCAAGTGGCTCATATACCATATTACGAAAGTGTTAACGCTGAGTACAGTTTCCATCGTGGCTATTTACATGTGAGGGCATCTGCGTGTTGATGTCTTCAGGAATAGCAGTCCAATAACTATCCTAGAGGTCTGGGGACTCTAGCAGCTATTTGACCTACCAGACGACTGACAAAGTCTGTTAAACACAGAAGTACCCATTTTACCACAAGAAATCAACTTGATATGCAAATCTAGAAGATTTTGCACGTGTTTCCTATAAATATTGACTGTATGATGGCAGGTTTTAATTTTTTACTTGTTTGCTAAGAGAGACAGGATACTAGAACAGATGACAGCTCTAAGATGGTAGGCCTGTTCCCACATTTTGTGAAACAGTTATTTGCACCAAACATCTTGTATGCATGTTCTTAATCCGAAAAAGCATATCTCATCTGGGAATGAATTAAGCTAGAAAAAAAAAAAAAGGGCAATTTTTTAATCTCATTAAAAGTATCTAAGGTGCTATTTGTGCTATTTTTCAAGAATGAGTTACGTCACTTCTAGTTTATAGCCAACTTTATGCACAAAGCAAACAAGTTAGAGTTTTGCTGCAACATAATTCTGATTTCTTGCTATATGTTCTTCTAAACTTTGGCTGTTTGAACATGTTCTTCTCATTCTTGCTGTTTGCCTGATACTGAATGTTTAAATTCTTTCATTTTGAAAGAAAAAAGCTTTAAGTAATTTGTTGTATTTCTCTCAGTTGGGAATACTGTTGAAAAGTTGCTGTGTATTTAATGTTCAAGAAATTTTACCTGTTTGGCTGGAATCAATTTTTGACATTACTGGTTTTGCCAAGGTGTGGCTTACTATTCTAAACATGCATAGAAATTACTAAAATTGAAGTATGGGTCAAAACATGATTACATACCTTGTTAAATTTAATTTCCCTCCTATTAATGATGGAATTAATTCTAAGAAAATATTTTGACCAGGTAAATCACCATTGAGCATAGAGCTTTTATTTCCTGTTTTTATAGCTACCAATTTGACCAATGAAACACTATTTTAAGTAATTCTATAGAACCTACAGGAGAAGCATAAAAGAATTGGTTCTGCTGGAAAAGTTTACATCTGGAAATCTTCCAAAGTAATCTTATAACTTCACAATTACAATATTGTATTTTTTCCGTGCATTTGTTGCCCTTTCACAAATCAAGAGACAAGAAGTGAGAAATCCAGCACTAATACTACAATATGTCTGGCATTTTTTTGCAGTGGATATTACTGTCTATCGTAATGGCTACCATGGAGATCTGAACGAGACGTTTTATGTTGGAGAAGTTGATGAGGGTGCAAGGAGGCTTGTCCAAACAACTTACGAGTGCCTAATGCAAGCCATCGATGCAGGTAAACCCTTTGGTTTTGGTTCTCCCAACTTGAGCGCTCGTATTTGCTGTTATCCCAGAGTGACTTCTGTTACAGAACATGGAAGCACTAATGTGTGTCACCAGCAGGTGATGGATATTGTATAATACAGTGATTCTGCAAATGGCACAGTTCATGAGGGGTGGTTGCAAGTTTTGTTTGAACTATGCAATTGACGCTGAGCTGATCCACATATTTACATGGAAACAGCATTTTTGGACTATTAGTGGGAATCCTTGATCTGAGTAGTTTAGGGAACGTGAAGAACAAAGTGTGTTTTGGAAAACCAAAGTATGGCTTCCTACTTTTATAATTTGCGTGGTGTTGCACAATGAGCTGGTCGGGTAAAACACTGTTTGAACACTTAAACATATCTCTTTACCCCTGCCAAACCTGATGGTTATTTCATAAAGTTAATAGTGAGCCCTTTTCAACTGTGGGAGCGTCCCAGAGAAGCCAGATCCATATCCTTCAGTACCCCCAGAACTTCAATTATTTTGCTTAGGTATAACTCAGGACAGCTTGAGACATAAAATGAGATACAAGAGTAGATAGAGAATGTCATGTTCAACTTCATTCACAAAGAAATATACTGAGTTCTCTTAGGCATACAGAGAAAACAAAACAAAAATCTCCCAAGTCCCTGGAAATATTTGTATTGTCTGTATCTTTTATATCCTGCAGCTTCTTAAAATCCCCAATAAAATGTCCCCATTTCAAGGACTGTAAAGTCTATCTGCAGCCTATGAAGGCTTTAAACTTGGATTTAATCAACAGCAAATGGAAAAAAAAAATTATGATGAACTTACTTTGGTTAATAATTTGGAGATAGCTAGCCAAGCTGCAAAACCAAAAACCCATATGAACAATGTCTTGCTTAACCGTTGTGTGATCAAGAAAATACTGCAGAGTTGAGCTGTGAAGAATATAGATTACCTGTTTATGTGGGATTACTCTTCTGAAATGACCACTTTGTTTTTCAGAGCTAAATCAGATTGATGTTCACCTTTGCTCCTGTACTTCATAGCAAATGTTATGTGTGTCCTCTTAACTTTCATACCATGGCTTTGATGTATAAACTATGACTGAAATTCACCTTTATGTTCATTCTAATGAGATTTATATTCTCAGTGGAAGTTTTCTTTACCAACTTTTTAGATGCGCTAACAGGTTTTAATGGGTTTTATTCCCTGTTAGTAGGAATTCTGGCAGCAAGTATCTCAGCTGTTAAATCATTTTAATTTCTTGGCATTGGCCCAGCAGAGCTCTAACGAGTGGAGTTGTATGAGAGAAGGAAGCAGAGGGTTCCTTGCGGCATTGAGTATTGTCAGGCCCCAAGGAGATGGTACTACTTCACCGCTTCTCAACTTCTGTTTAGCACAAAACCAACAGATTAACTTTTACTTTCTTTCCCAGCATTCCTTTTTTTTATTTTTTTTTTTTTGTAGTTTGGGAAAAGCATGCGTGTTCCAGCAATCTAATTTTCTTGTTATTTTCTGTAACTTCATCTTACGATTTAAATTGTGGTTGTTTTACATGAGCAGAGAATTAGAAAATTGAACTAAATGGCTTGCTTCACGTAAACTTTTAACTATGTCTGTGACCTCTGCTTAAGGTGGCTCCACATAACCATGTAATATCTGACTCCTGAAGAAACAGCATGCATTGAAGGAGTCATGATTGATCCTGAAATACCATTTACGTTCTTTTTAGTGGCTGAAGGTTGTTTTTGGTATGCATCTTCATTAGCTAGTGATGAGGCATTGTTACTTTCAATGGTATTGTTATTCCCTTGTCCTAAATGCTCAAAGTGGTTCTTTCACTCCATTTTGATCTAACTCTTTAAGGCTTTGAAAAAGGATTGTCAAAAAAGTTAGTCCTCCCTTTGAACATTCTTATTTGCTCTAGTGTTGTCACTAAAAATCTTGTTGAAGAGTAGAGATACTGGTTTTGTCTTTTTTTTTTTTTTTTCTTTTCCCTTATGGTCCTTGATGTATAATAATCTCTCCTCTTTATTTGTATGCACTTTTCACATGGTAGAGAGGTAAGCGTACATTCAAACATAGTTCCTACATTCATTGAAAGAAGCACCGCGACTCTGGGTATGAGAAGTTGTCACGTACTTTGAAAGCCTTTTCTTGCCTTTAATTTCAAACTTCAACATCCTTTTAATATGTGAGCACTTATATCTGTGAAAGGAAGACAGCAGATTTCTGGTGAAGATGGAATTTTCTTCTTTATCTCTCATTTTTTCTCTTTTTTACGAAACTGTTTTGTCTCTGTCCTGTTATTGCACTCACTTGTATCCTTAGTGTGGATTAACTGATCATAGGATGTTGCACACCAGAAGAGATGGCCATAACAAAGCTATGAATGCTACAAAACAATGGCCTGACTGGTGTTTGATGGTTAGTTACGTTGAAAGAAAGCTTTATGAATTTTCACCTGTGTCTCTTGAATTTTGCAGTAAAACCTGGTGTTCGGTACAGAGAACTGGGAAACATTATTCAGAAACATGCTCAAGCAAATGGATTTTCAGTCGTTCGGAGCTACTGTGGGCATGGAATCCATAAACTTTTCCATACAGCCCCTAATGTGCCACATTATGCCAGTGAGTATTCATTCCCTTTGGGTTGTCCTGTAGCTTGCAGTGAATGCACTCACTTTGCTTCTTGCTTATATTCTAATGAAGTAGCATGTTGCCTGACAGCCATCACATGAGCATTTTTGCACATTTTTTTCCTAACCTCTGGCCCATACCATGTTTTATGAACCTAAACAGGGTGAATGTATTATAGACTGAGACAGTCTGCAGGCTACGCTAATGCTTAGCGTTAGTTCTCACCTGTACTGGGTTAAGTGCTCAATGTTTTGGTATGAATTCCCAACTAATCCCTTAGACATCCTTGTCAGACATGAATGGGCAAATGTTTGTATCCTTAGAAGGTCTAAGAAAAACCTTACTGCCATTTCCAGATGTAAATAAATGGCTTTTTGAGTGGTATAGGTGGGTGTTGTACCTGAATCTGGATCCTGTTACGTTTCACTTAGTGTTGTGATGCGGTGTTCCTGGAAACTTCTTTGTAGTGTGCAGCAGATAAGGAGTGACCCTTCCCTCAGCAGGTTCTCAGCTTTAGGTTTTGGAAATGGCAATGTCCCAGTGACAGGTTTTGCCAGCAGGACAAAGAAGCAGGATCCGTAGAGGCAAAGGAGAGAAGCTTAAGTGCCAGTGGAAAACTAAGGATAGCATATAAATATTGTGATGCAGTGATAAACAAATTCACACCCGCTTTGGCTGGAAAGTTCCCCTGATAGGACACTTATTTCCTCAGACCTGACAGTTGCCTCCATCTTCCCATCTCCTAATGAGTTTTAACTCAGGTTATAGTTACAGATCATAATCTAGCAATCCCTGACTCTTCATATTGTCATTTCCCTGTTATTTTTTTCAGAGAGAAAAAAACTATTAATCATAGGGTAGGAAGGTGTTAATTCCTGGTATTTACTTTTTGTTGTGTAAAATGAAAAAAATCTGGATTCTTTGGAGATGGAGGGTGTTTTATATGAGTTTAGTGCAATCCAAGAAAAAGGAAAATTCTGTCTTTCCTGGTTGTTGGGATCTTTCAACTTTTTTTTTCTTTTTTTTTTAGTGGAGCCAAAATGTCTGTGCCCAAAAAGGAAGGGTTTTGGTTGTTTTTTTTTTTTTTCCTGGTATTTTGTTGTACAGATTTGGAGCAAAAGCAAAGTGGAAAGACTTGAAGGAAAAAAGCTTCTTGGAGGAACAAAAATGAAAGCTGCTGCTTGTTTCTTGCTTACTATGAAGGAATTTTTAAAAGCAGAAATCTCATTTTATAGGCCTTTAAATAATTTAACAAAATTATGAAAACTACAGGGAATAAAGGACAAAATTTGTTCAGAAAGAGAAGACCAGTAACTTAAATGTGTTGAGAATAAGAAATAGCAGCAGATGATGGAGTCGGAGGCAAGACCTTTCAAGTAAAAGAAAAGTGGTCTGACTGCTGTTGTGTCACCCTGATATCTGAGATTTTTAAAGCATCTAGGTGATTTAGGCAATTTAATAAGTTTATGTAATTGGAGTAGACCAGGGAATGGGGACTCTGTAAGAACTGATGCAAGTTGTCTACAGCAGCAAAGTATCTGGGAGCTAATGGTTCCCGTGCAGAACTGGAGTTATTCCCAGCTCTCACCTGCTGGGCTGAGTCAGATCTGAGCTGCGTGGCCACCCACGGTGACACAGGGCAGAGCAAAAGGGCTGAAGTGTTTTCTACAGTCGAACTAAACTCCTGGAGACGTGCTGTGCATCAGTTCATCTGCCTCCACGTAAACATTTTTGGTGCATGTAACATCAAAAAGTTCCAATATTATTGTCCTGGGTGCCTTGAAATGCTCTGCCTTTTTACGTTACCTACAGAAATACAGCATTAGCACCCTGGTGCTACTATGAGCCCATTACCCAAAGTGACGAGGGGGACAATGTGTCCTTCATAAATGAAATCACAAGATTCCTTAACCACTGTCAAATTTTGACAATTTACAGGAGCCAACAACAGGGGAAACAAATTAAGAGGTTTCAAGCATTCTCTGAATATCTTAGGGGCTTCTTATTTTTATTGATCTTTGTTAAATGATGTTTACCATCATAGAAGTCTGCAGAAATTCCTGTATTGCATTTGGTCAGTGTTTTTATAGAGCTGGAGTTGAACTCCATCTGTTGGAGAGAAAGATAGCAATTAATTTCAAACTCCTTGGGTAAATATTGCAGTGTTGGAGGAGGGGGAGAAGGAAAGAACTAGGGGAAATCTTAATGTAGAACTAAAAATGGACAAGGGAAAGGGTCACGTCTGACAAGCTTTTCTGACTTTACAGTATCCCTAGTGTATTCTTCTAGGACAAGGATTCATTCATTTACTAACCCGAGTGTTTATTTCATTGCAGAAAATAAGGCAGTTGGAGTTATGAAGCCTGGTCACGTATTTACAATTGAACCAATGATCTGTGAAGGTGAGCAATTTAGCAATAGAGTAAAATGGTTACTCTTGTTTACTATTAAGTAGTGATGGAATACGACGCGGGCTCTATTCTGTATACGTGATAGATTTTTTTCATTTCTCATTGAGGAGCTGGTACCTGTTACATAAAACCAGCCAAAAAAGTCCTATTTTGTATTTTTTAGGCGGTTGGCAAGATGAAACGTGGCCGGATGGTTGGACTGCGGTTACAAGAGATGGGAAGCGATCTGCCCAGTTTGAACACACGCTTCTGGTCACCGATACAGGCTGTGAGATCTTGACCCGGCGGCTGGATAGCGTTCGTCCCCATTTCATGTCCCAGTGATAGTCTCGACTGGGCAGGTGGATCTGAATGAAACATATGCATATTTTTCTTTTGTCTCTGTACTATGCAGTTTTTTAAGAGTACAGAATAGAGAGGGAGTTCATCATTTACTTTGTTCTCAGTGATTGTAGATAAGAGGAGTATCTTGAAGGACCTGAACCAATGTCTGGAAAAGCAGAGAAAAATTTAAAGAATTTCCTGCTTTCCTCCTCCTAGCACTCATGCTATATTTTTCTTTTTTTCTTCAGTTATCTCTTTAGCACCTTTCTTCTGATTAGACCCACAATCGCTTCTGTTGCTGCCATGATATTAGCTAGAAAAGTGTGGGTAATCTTTCCCACTGGGACTTGATATATTGGGATTCCAGGTTTTTTTTCACCACTTCAGTGTGCCCTGTCACTCTTGGTTTGTGAGTGGCACCTGAGATTTTAACCATTTCTAGTTCCAAAGACTTGCTCCTGCTTCTGCAGATACTGTTCTAATGGGCTGGGCCTTGTTTGTGTATCGGTTGGAAAGGGGGCAGAAGGGATAGAGAGGCGCACGTTGCCAAGAATGGGCTTCCCTTACCTTTAATTCTGTCCCCATCTCTCTGCTGATGGCTTCTGTGGTGATTGCAACTGTGGGTGACACGCTGTGTAAACGGCAGGGCTTGTTTCTCTCGCTGGAGATTTGATAGTACGGGCTTCCTAACAGGGAAAACGAATCAGTTCTGACTTATATGCAGCTCCCTGGAATAAGCCGCTTCTTGGTGAGGTGGCATTTGCAGGCAGTCTCCTGCCCCAAAAGCTTGGTGAAGCTTTTGCCTGGGTAAAGGAACGAAACAAGAACCAAAAAGATCCCGTGATTCATGGGATCCCTGCGTGTGTTAACTGCGGGGCATTTTGTTAAAGGTACATCCACAGTAGCTGTGGGGCACTGGATGTGCAAGACTTACAGTGAAACGAGTGTGTATCTCAAAACAAGTCTGAGTGTGAGGAAATGGAACACCTTCAATGCTATATTCGTTTTCTTTTAGCAATTTTTAAACAGGTCATTTTCCCCCCCTCCTTGGTTAAATGTTTCGTGCTTTTGAAAAGTCTTGGTGGGGGGCAGTTATGGAAACTGATGGTTCTTCCTCAGGCTGGGTATAGAGTAGGCAATGTTGGTATAAATACCCCTTTATTTCTGCTAATGGGTCACCATGAGCTGGAAACTGTCACGTTCAGGGAGTGTGGACTGATAAAGCTCTCTTCTCTCTGCTCTTTTTCCCCCGTGCCCACCTCCTTTCCATCATCTTTGGTGTCTCCGCCGAGGGAATTTACTTATTCTTCTGAAGTGTAACAAAAACAATTTCAGACCCCGTTGCAGACTTAGTCTTAACACCACTGTAATGCAAGAAATAGTTAAACAAATACAGACATTAAGTCATAGGATCATGGGTATAAAATGCACCTTTTTCAAGGTGTCTGGTGAACTTGTTGCCACAATAGCCCCAAACGTATGAGGTGCTGTGTCCCCTTGGCTCCCCTCGGCACTGCAGAATTTAGGTGGGGGAAAAGGGGTTAGTGCTTCATAGAACTGGACTTGTGTGTAGTACCAAATACCAAATCTGCCAGAAAGTCTTCTCTGCCCTGAGTGCCTCAGACCTCTGTTGCTGTATCATTGCAATGTTTTCTTTACCTTTATTATTATTTTTAATTATGCAGTAAAGTGACCTGAAATGATGCATATAGAGGGCGTGTGTGCGCGCGCATGCGAATGCTTGTGTGTGTGTATAGAATTTTAACAAACCAGACTGCAGTACTTGAGTGGAGTTACCTGTGGTGAATGAGATGTAACGTACTGAGGAGATGACTGTCCTGGAGGTTTGCCCACCATATCATTCACTTGAATGGTTACAGCGGTCTTGCCTTTTCTGTATGTGTGTGTATGATGGGGGGTGGGGGAGCTTCATTTTTGGTCTATAAAATAAAAGTTGCGGCTGCTTTTAACAGAAATAACATTTATTTTTGTGATCCAAAAACCAGACATAGCATCCTCAATTATATCCAGGTTTGCTTGCACTAGTGCAAGCCCTCCTGGTTGATGCACACAACCAATTAAAACCTGCACACGTGCCGCTTGAATACCTCTTTGTCATTGCACCAATACAACCCCATTTAACACTGCACGTTTTTAATACAGGTAATGTTTGATGCTATCTATTTCTGCCTAGAAATTGAAATCACAGCATGGAAACTGTTTAGACTGACTATCATACTACTGCAGTACCTTTAAACAAGTGGAAAGCTTATTCAGCCTTTACACCAGTTTTTTTTCAACATGAGACAAATTCAGCCTGAAAAAAAAATCTTATTAAATAAGAATACTGTCAAAGGCTGTTTTTTCACCTGTTTAGCTCTAACTCTGCTTGAACATGTTAGACTTGTGCTGACTGAATTTGGGAAATTACCTGGTTTTGATTCTTACAGAAGTTGCTGTCCATTTAAAAGACAGTTAAAAAAATCACACACTCACCCCACCAACTTACATCTACTTTCTCATGAAATTTTTAGAAAACGTATATGCTTTTGCCAAAACCACAATCCTGCAATTAGTTCTGAAACAATCTTTTAAAGTATTTTCCCTTTATTACCATAGCAGAGACTGTGGAAACTCTTCATGCTGTTTCTGCAAATTTACATGAATATTTAAGGAGAGAGGATTCGATAGCTAACGTTGAATAAAACTGAACAGCATGAGGAGAGGGGACAAGCTGCATCTTTTACGTGACAGCCAGCAGAGTGCACACACGTTTCACCTGCAGGGAAACTTCTTGTCCACTGAAGTCCTCAGTGAACTGTATCATCCTGGCAACTCTGCAGTACCTTGATCACCAAGAATGTGGTACAGGCTCTCCTGTTGAGTACTTTTGTCAGCTGAGCAGCTTCAAAGCGACTACTTCAGACATGCTGTGTTCAATCCACTGCTTTGCAGGACAAAGTAGCCTGAAAACCCTGCTGACTAATGGCAGGGCATCAATTCTCCAGGCTGGGAAGAAACCGTTAAGTCTTTGACCTGAGCGCTCTGGTGTCACTGAATGTCTTTGTTGGTGACTTACCCTGCTATTTCAAGACTAGCTTTCCACAGACACTGGAAGATTCCTTAAAGTAATAATGTAATGCAGACAGCATAATTGTACAGTCTTGCTGTAGTCTGTGCAGCCTAGAGGAACAACTCTTACAGTATAAATATTTTAAATCTGTTACATCCAGCTGGTGAGTAGTTTTGCTAAGATGTTGAGCTAATGTTCTATTGAAACCATCTTGCAGTTATAGAATACCCTTGCTGGAGCAGCTTGACAGCAAATTTTCTACTCAGTTCTCTCATGTTCAGCCAGCATTTCTGGAGCTGCAAGGTACTTTGCTGCTTTGTTGGAAGGCTCACTTTCACTATATTTATTATTTCTTCCGGATGCTCAAAATTTAATTCTCACAATATTCACAGGATTTAATCTTGTTGTTTACTCTGAAATGAAGTTGGAAATGCAGCTACCTCAGCTATTTTCAGAATGCTCTAGGGGTACGTTTACAACGACAAATGGAAAAGATGTAATGGTCTCAGTTGTACAGCAGTGTCTTGGGGTAAGGTAGTTGTTGTTAGTGGTGAGAGGGAATTTCTTCTAATAAAATTACTGTTTGCATTCAGCATTCTCTCTAACAGTTGTTTTGACCAGGCTCACTTGAAACATGAAACTTCTGTCTCAATCAGTGCTCTCAGTTAACTGAAAAGCACTGACTTACTATGTATGTAACTTTTCTTCAGCTGGGTAGCCTTCTTGCCCCTGCTTTGTAGTCTGTTTTCTGCCCGTCCTTGGTGCTTTTCTGGACCTGTGGCACTGCCTCCAGGTTTCAATTCAAAGTAGTTTTATCGAGGCAATCACTTCAACTCTAGTTAAGAAAAAACTCTGCAACTCCAAAATTGAGACTTACCTTCTCAAACAAACGCCACAAAACCCTAAAGCCTTCATCACACTGTGCTCCTCACTGTTGTTCCCCTGCACTCCTTGAGCAGACTGTTGCTCCAATGGTAATATTCCCTGTTTCAAGGGCATGATCCTGTTTCTGACTAAATGGAGGTAACAATCCTGTGCTGTTTCGCTTTTGCAGTCTTGGCTGCAAAGGCTGCTTCAGCCGCCAGCTTCAAGGGCAAAACTGTGCGACGGAAGTTGCGGAGGACGCCACTAAAGCAAGTGACTGGAGCAGTCTGTGCTGCCATCTTTACAACGGGCCCACCTGCAGCTACTGTAATGAGCCAAAGAGGAAATAAGGCAGAATATGGACTTCTCAAGTGAACGCTGGTACACTTGGATGCTGACATCGACACACATCCCCATCTACAGTTGGCTTCCAGCAGAGCTGGATGGTACGTGCTTTATAGTCCTAGAGTAGCCTCAGGAACCTCGACAGCTGTTGGAGTTCTTGCCACTCTCTCAATGTAGTTAGAGCACATCAGTCCTGCTTCTCCACCCAGCTGTGCTTTGCAAACTCCCCCGTGTACGGAATCCCACATCATTTGCTATTGACTCCCCCGCTGTCGCATACACACGTACTGAAAAATCACTGGAGGAACACAGTAAGACACAGCAATCATAGTCCCAGTCTTAATGCTCAATAATTCCAACACTGTGTTTACAAATAAGCTTTTATTAAGTAGATTGAGTTAGGCACTATTGAATTTGAAGAACAAGTACAGAAATAGAAATTCCACAACCAGTGCTAATTACATAGCGCTATTCAATCGTTACTGATTTTTTGTTGTTTAGTATTTAGAATGCTCACCCAAAAATAAGATGATCCTGCTAGTCCCAGTGAGTTTTCATTTGCTTGATTCTACCCTCTATCAGAAATTCCATTACTAAAGGACAGTCACCATGTTGTTGGCCAACTTGAAGGTCCACTTTTGGCTCTAAAACTTTAGGACACTGCGAATGCTTAAAATGAAAGAGAAAGGAAAAAAAAGTTACCTGTAAGTCCATTTTCTCCCCTTTTCCTCCCTTTCGTTGCTGAGACGTAACTTCTCTCTCTTGTAAGAATAAAGATATGCCTATAATATTTATTAGAATTTGCATAGTTGCAGCATTTCCAGATGTAGAAAGTACAAATGCAGTTACTGCTGACTCATCCCAATTAGGAATATATATGAGATAAGGCAGACAGCTATTACTTTTGAGAAAGATACATACAATACATCAATATGAACTGATATCAAATACAAAGACCATGCTGGTTTCTTTAGGTAATGCTGGTAACTCTTTATCCATCTGCAGATGAACCTAAATATGAATGAACAGTTTCCTGCGTTAGTGCAAAGATGCAGAAAAAGATTTTTCCCTAGAACAGCTCTCCAATTTTCACTCTTGTCCTCCTGCTGATTCTTCCCTTCATTCAAAATACATTCTTAAGAAGTGGATGACCTAGACACTGCTAATGAGCTGGTTTCTACACTTAGAGGTACTGGTAGCTATCTTATTAAGTCTCTGAATTTCCAACAAATGACAGAGCATCTCGTTAAAACTCTCATTTGAGAGAGACCTGCTCTTGAAAAGACACAGCAGGACGAGCTCAAACACGCCTCAGGCTAAAACGGTCTAATCCTTACCCCTTCTCTGCGTAAGATTTTAACCTGAGATACAAAGTTCTGCCCCAGAGTTACCCCCACGCTGGTCCCCGTTTTCCTTCAAGCACATCCATGCCCGTATCTGTACGGGGCTTTACCAGGATCACCCGGTACATCCTTAGGTAAGACCACCCTATTTTGCACTGCTTGTTCAAGTTGGTCACTGCTTGCAAAGTGTACTGCTGTGAGGCCAGTGATGTTCATCGCACATCCAGCAGGGTTTTTATGGTCATTTCAGTGTGCAGTGGAGTTGGGTCTGGCCAGGAAGTTTAATATAGCTGTGGCCCAATTCTGCAGTATGAACAGTCTAAATTGACATTTATCTCAATAAAAATAGGAACTGCTGTATGTTAAGAAGTACAAACTCAACATGTGAAAATTGACATTTATCTCAATAAAAATAGGAACTGCTGTATGTTAAGAAGTACAAACTCAACATGTGAATGTTCTACCCCAGCTCAAACTAGAGGGAAAAAAAAAAAAAAGTAAAATGTAGCATATTAAAAGATGATTCCAAATGATTGACTGTGCTGGTAATCTATCCTAGATATACTGAAATTTACTATTTAATTCAAATAGATTAAGAGCTTAATGATTTGTAAAAAAGTATTAATATGAATGTTCCTTCAGCCTCTTTGTATTTTCTTTTTCCTGAGAAGGTATGTTTCAGCAATGCTGGAAGCCTAAAACTGAAACTTGTCCCCTTCATCACCTTTACATACTTGTGTTATTTCCCTTACACACTGTTGCTGGCTTTTTACTTTTTGACTGTGCTTTGCCCATGCCTAGAAGCTTAGAGAAGGTGCACTTGTTTATCTCAGAGTGACTGTGTGTGGTACACGTCAGCCTTTATCCTCCCTGTTTAAAACAAGGCAGTGGGCAGGGAACCTATATTTTGACAGCATCTCATCAAAAAATGTCTTCTACAGCTTTCAGTTTTATGAACATTACCTCTTTCCTGTATGCATCAGCTCAAATGCCTCATTAATTTTGTCAAAAGGCAGGGTGTGAGTCACAAATTCATCAACCTTGATCTTTCTGGACATGTACTCAGTCACCAGTTTCGGTACGCTGTCTACACTCTTCCAGCCTGAAAGACAGAAAGCAGGAATTTGTTTTTCCCTTTTCCACCTACCTTGAAAAACAGAGAGAAAGGGAAAAAAAAAAAAAACCAAACCAACCCAACCCTTACATGGGTACTTGTGTGATAACTAGGAACCGGACAGCGACATGCTTGTCCCTCCTGCTCTAGTCAGGCAGCGAGGTCTGACGAGAGCACACATTATCCAAACACACCGTCCTTTCGCTGTCCATCCTGACAGCAGCCCTCACCTAGGTAAGCATGCACAAGGCATCTCTATCTAGCTGACCCTCCACGTATCTTTAGAACCCAACTACCTTTTGTATTACTTGGAAGAAGGGCAGTGTAATAATAACATCGAGTTTGGATACTTCCACGAACTTCAACGGTTACCAAATCCCCAAGTTACCAGCAGCTGCAAAAAGTCTCACTGGTTTTGGTCTGACAGCAGAAAATGTGTATCAAGCACCTGTTGCTTTTATTTTTTTAAGCTCTTTATAGCACATTCCCACGCTTGCCCCACAGTTTGCTTAGTGATTAAGCAACACAAACACGTTTGTGTGAGTTCCCATCTCCCCAAAACACTAGTGTCCTTTCACTGGACCAAAGTGAATCAAGCCTTCACTTGGTAATAAAGCGATCCCTCCTTCAGTAGCGAATGGCACACAGTTATATTCTCTCTTCAAAGCAGATGAGGTATCATACCAACCTGTTTATTTGTAGCCTGTCTGTAGGAATAGCAGATTTTAAAAGTCTTTATCTTAAAAGTCAGCACAGCATTTATGAATAGCCTGTCAGTAGTACATTTCTTGCACAAGGTAAAACAAGGCAGTGTGTTCTTCCCACCTCCACCCATAGTACATTATTTTTAACCCCACAACAGAGTTACCTCCAAACGCGGTCCCTTTCCATGTCCTCCCAGTTACAAGCTGGAATGGCCGTGTGGAGATCTCCTGACCGGCGGCAGCTACTCCAACGATCACACTGACTCCCCAGCCTTTGTGGCAGGCTTCCAAGGCAGCCCTCTGCACAGATGGACAAAGCAGAGCATTAATTGCTGACGTTTATGCTGCCCAAGCTGGCACAGGTTGCACTTGCTTTCCCCCAGTTAATGAATCGCCACGTTAGTATTTAAGAAACAATAAACACACTGCAAAATATAGTACATTTTCCATTCCTTCAGACTCCTTATACATTAAGGATTCATGGCTCTTTTACATGCCAACTGGCTTCTTGAGAAGTCACTCTGAACTGCCACTGGGAGTTGGGATAAACTGTAACCGGAGACCATGGAGACCATGTTACTGCCAGGAATGCTACTGTAATTCCTGAAAACCTGGCCTTACACTAAGTAATACTTCTCATTTTATGAAGGTTAAATTATTTGAAGAATTAGGGAAATACCGAGTGGTCCTTGAAATTTCATTGTTCATTGCAGAATGTATTTTATGTGGGTTTTGTTAATTTTTTAACTGTCAACATATGAAGACTCAGGATTTCAAAGAACTCCCATTAAGGAAAAAAGTCTCTAAGTGCCAATTTCAACCTAAGATTTCATTACATAATTAGCATGGGATGTAAATTTACCTTTTTAGTCATAGTAGTTATCATTACTATTTACAAATAAATAAATTAATATGGCATAGAATGGTTGGAGTTGGAAGGGACCTTAAAGGTCATTGAGTTCCGATCCCATTGCCATGGGCAGGGACACCTCCCAGTGGACCAAGCCCGGTCTTGAACATCATGTTTTCTGTAACGTGACAGCAGCTCATTTTGCTATTCAGCCAAACAACTAAGTGGCAGCTGGCTATCCCCTCCCTCTACCTACTACTGTTATGCAAACACTCACCATGACTCCAACGTTACCGATGCACTCAAATGAGTAGTCTACACCACCGTCAGTCATCTCAACCAGCACCTCCTGTATGGGCTTCTTGAAGTCTTGAGGGCTAATGCACTCAGCAGCGCCAAACTCTTTGGCTTTGGCATACTTATCCTTGTTAAGGTCGATGCCGATGATGCGGGATGCTCCTGCTATTTTACAGCCCATAATAACTGCCAGCCCAACTCCTCCTAAACCAAAGACAGCACATGTAGAGCCAGGTTCCACCTAGGAATAAGAAAAGAGCTGTAAGTAACACTGGGAAAATTCATCCTTTCACATTGACTGGGAAACACAGGTTAAGAAGTCTCTAATGAAGGAAACATAGAAACAAATATATATGGCTATGAGACTATGTCACTCAGATGAGGGAAACTATATTGAAATTTCATCCAAAAGCGCTTTTTTTTTTTTTTTAACGTATTACACTTATTTTTGCTTAAAGACTCGGCTCCCATTACCTGCCCTAGGCCTCATGCACACTCACCTGCTCTATCTCACCCTAAGCTTCAAACTATCACAATGACTTGCAGCAAGATTGAGATGAATTGTAAAAGTAATCTATATATAGCTGGTATCAAAAGGGATGCAGAATCTTTTACCTGGATTTCCTCTAAAGGGCATCAGGATCTTCTAACCTGATCTGGCCTTTATGGAGAAGTTAAAAATTCTTAGCTAAACTTCATCAGTAGAAGAGGAAGAAGAAACAGAAACTTAGTACATCACGTTTACAGCCCTAATCTAGTCCCTAAACTACCCGTATATTTTGGCTCAGACATAGATACACAGGAAAGCCAGAGGCAACCACAGCCTTTACCTTAGCAGTGTTAACAGCAGCCCCGTAGCCCGTAGAGATGCCACAACCCAGCAGGCACACTTTATCCAGAGGTGCTGCAGCATCTATCTTGGCTACTGAGATATCGGCCACCACAGTATACTCAGAGAAGGTGCTGGTCCCCATGAAGTGGTAAATCTGCTTTCCTTTGCAGGTGAATCTGCTGGTGCCATCAGGCATGACGCCCTTCCCTTGAGTAACTCTAAAGGCAAAGACAAGGAAGTACAGTCAGAGTCTTAAGCAGTAAATACTCTCACCAGACAGCACCTGTTAAGCAGCACAGAGATGCAATTGCATACTTGCACCATTATTTTTAATTATTCTAACAAACCCAGGAGTTCAGAGAAATCAGATGCTAAACTCTTGAAACTTCATGCTGTTAATTCCTCCATGGAAACAGTGACAGAAACAGTTTATCAATGTGCTGATCCCTGACAGCTACAAATGCTGCTTGTGCCAGGGTATCACACCCCCGTCTTCCCCTCCTTCAGTGCACTTCCCTCACAGGGCACCTGTCAATGATGTCACTGGGGTTTCTGATTGGTTTTGGGAGACTTTATCAAAATGGGAGCTGGAAATTTAGCAGAGAAGCAGGTGTTAAGGAAAAAAAAGTTTTCTATATAGTGCTGTACCACTTGACAGCTTTGGCGTTGACTCCCTGAAGTGTCTCCCTTAAGTATGGATTAAATACGGAGTCAGAGCATGTATGTCAGACACGAGCTAAGAGTTTACACCTTCACACACATCAAGACAGAGAAAGAGATTTATTTAAGGGCAAAAAAGAAAAGAAATTTTGAGGAAGGATGGAAAGAAGCGCATAACTGACTCCCTAAAACACATACTTTCCAAGTCATTAAATGACGCGTCAAGAGATTTATTCCTCAAAGATGACTCCCATTGATTACTTTTCATAATTACAGCAGGTACAGATAGAACAAGTACTATACTGTGTGTCAAAACAAAAAGCATTCAGACCTTATCTTCTGGCACAGATTTGTTTTAGGATTCTTACAGAACTTGCACTCTCCACACTGAGGGATGTAGAGAGGGATAACAGTGTCGCCTAAAAAGACATAAAAAATATTCTGTGGCTAGTTACCAAGTCAAGCAAAGCATTATGAAATTGCTGAAGTTACTCAAATTTTATGGCTTTTATGTGAGCTTGCGTTCACTTAAAACCTTCTTTATGTATTAAAAAATTGTTTACGATATAGAGCAGCATTGCTTATAGAGATGGCTAGATAAAACAGTTTTCTCATGTCTGAGCAGGCAAATACAGAATTCCAGAACAAATAGGAATGTTACTGTAGAACAAAACAACCCCCAAATCAACACTGAACAACAGGATTGAACATTTTTAAGCCCTTTAATTAAACCAACAGATAACAGCTATCATTTGAAAAAAAAAAAACCAACCCAAAACCTCTTCTAACTACATTGATCCAATTTCAAGTAAGAAGATTGGTTCTTTCAAGCGTTAATCCAAAAGCACATTGAATACATTAGTGGTGTATCTCACAGACAAAAGAAATCTACACAGGCATACATCCCAGAGTAAGATATTGTATTAACTCCTGCAATATAGCGTTTCAGGAGCCCAATTTGACAGCTGACCTTGTAGTAAAGTTGCACCTCTAAGGAAAGCAGAAAACTTGTAAGATATTTTCTTACCTGGCTTTACTTTCGTTACTCCTTCCCCAACGCTCTCTACAATTCCTGCTCCTTCGTGGCCCAAAATCACAGGGAAACATCCTTCGGGATCAGCACCACTCAGAGTATAGGCATCAGTGTGACAGACAGCAGTGGCAACTATCTGTGAAGAAATATATAATCTAAGTCACCCTGAAGAACAAAATAGTAGCACAAATCCAAGTATTTCCCCTTGGTCAGAAATTCAGAACAATTGCTAGGACAAATATGACAATCCTGACAGCGTTTATGATACAGCCAACACTTTCACCCCTGGCAAGGCACAGGAGTGCCAAGGCAAGGCACTTTTTCTTACTTTTAAAAATTAAAGTCATGATAGTACATCTTTTCTCATTTCCATCAACTAAGTTCTGACAGTAAAATGGGCAGAAGATGACATCTGCTTTTCTGAAGCTAGAAATCAGTACTCCAAGTCATATTAAAGTAGGCTGGCACCTCAAATTTGAAGTAAGTTATGTCTCTCAAAGGTAAAACGACCAGAGGGACCACAGAGAACCATGCATAAATCCAGTTTAAGTCTTAAGCACCATGCAGAAACCCTTTCCACAGATGTAAGTTTCACCTTGATGTATACTTTTTAGCAGATGGTAGCTACTGGAAAGTCCTGATCAAATCAGAAACTTGGGTATGGGGAACCCAAGAGACCAATCACAGCTCAGCAGCCAGTAAATTATGGCCTGACTGAAGCCAAATCCAGCATGTTGCACAGCTGCAACAGGTCACAAGCTGCTGCCCTTCAAACAAGATCAAAGGTGTTCCTAGCTCAGATGTTTTATGGGAGCTTAGTCTGTAACAACTGGAACTGATGCTCAAGCCTAGACATCATCTTTCACCAGACCATGAAGTGAGACCAGTAGAAATTAAAAGTGGTTTCCATAAACAAAAGATCTACATATTGTAATTTTCTTCTTTGTAAAGCCAGCTGAGATACTAATGAACTAATGCTGCCCACCATTTCTTCTGTTGCAAACAAACTGTTCAGCTTTAATACTTAGTCCCCCAAAATACAATACATGCAGCTAATGATTGATTTAATTACCTTGATACGAACTTCATGTGCTTTTGGTGGAGCAACCTCCACCTCCTCAAGACAGAGAGGTTTACCTGCCTCCCAGGCGACAGCAGCCTTGCATTTTATAACCTAAAAGACAGCAACAAAAAAGAGGACATCTGTTGTATGGTCCACTTAAAATAATTCTTGTTCAGCCAAGTGAGAAAATTACAGAAATGCTTCTGGAAAGAATCCCAGATCTGAAATTCATAATTTCAACACAGAGGCTTAACTGCCCTACATTTGCTTTTAGGAAGCTAAAGAATAATGAATGAACCAAGATCTGAAATCTGGATGTCATTTTGTTATTGAGAAAAAAACTTAATAAATCCAGGAATGGCTAGGAGATACCCAAATATTGCAGTGAAATAACCAACAGGAATGGAAAAATTGCATAATAAAAATGGAGTTTTACAATAAGAGACTGACATTCATTTGAGATGTGTTCCTTAAGCACAGGGGGTTTAAATTAAAAAAATTCAGAAAGCAAACCGGAGGTCACATGACGGTCTGAGACCCACGTCAAGAGTGAATTTCTTGCTGCTTATCAGGATGGCTTCTGAGATTTTTGACAAGGAGACACATGTGCACACAGCTGACATGCAAAGCCCTCCAGTGATCCATAGAGACCAGAGAGGTTTTGCTATATGGTTATTGTCAGCAGGTTATTGTGCAGGAACATCTCTGCAGAGCCTGTGTTACTGTTAGCAATTCTTCATTCACTGCTCTCAGCACTGTGAGAAATCCTGCTCTGCAACCACACTGATAGATCCCAGGAAGCTTTTCAAACCCAATGGTGCAAAGCCTGCATGAAACAGAAGGATTTATGGATCTGTACACCCGATCAAGAGGTGCATATGTGCAACTGGCTGAGGAAATCAGCAGGCACTATAAGCACACAATCCAGAGCGGCTCCAGGTGCTGCAAAGGTAAGCATCAGGAGTGCCCTTAGATGTCAGTTTTGCAAAGCACAACACCGGGTCTGTCCTTCAGGATAAACTGGGCAGGGTAGCAAATAATCTGAATTTTCCTTTCTGACTGACGTAACACCTTTCAGCAAATGTGATAGCTTCCTGCAGGACACACAGGCAAGTTGTGAAATCAGTCAAAACCTTATCTACATAAAGCCTGATGAGGAATGCTGTTGCAGACTAGATTGCTTTGGAACAGATCCCTTTGCACTCTGCTCCACAATAGCATCCATGTATTTTGGAATAATTCAGTTATACCAGAAGACTTGCACCGGCTTTCTTCCATGCAAACAAGGTCTAAGCTACTGCTCTGACAGCTGGAAATATGAAGCATTTCATAGCATGCACTAGAAACTCATAAGAAAATGACATTTTGTGTGTTCAAATGAACAATGGAATCACTGAAAGGGGATTAATTCAAATTGTAAAGACCAGGCATATAGTCATCCAGCCTTTTAAAGATTTCACTGCCTGAAATAAGTAACAGCACCAAGACCACTTGTTGAGCTTGCCAGGTCTCATTCATCACTGTGTGCACAGGACAAAATAATCAGTAGTTTATGACTTTCTATAGTTTTTTTTTTTTTTTGCTGTACAATAAACAGTATTGGACTTTGCCAGAACCAGTTAAAACCCTCGCTGTACCTGTAACAGAACTGCAGACATTTACCTTGGCTTAAACTTGCTAAAATAAATATAACGAACCCTCAAAGCTCTCAAGCTGTGAAACAGAAAACAGATACACAGGGGCCTAGATTGGACAGAAACATCTTAACCTAGAGTGGTGAATTCCCCTTGTCCTGCTTTTTATTAGCTGGGTAAATATTATAAAAATGCATTCAATGTGACACAGTAACTGACTGTGGAGTCACAGTATGGCCATTTAGTTATAATCTCTAAACGTATCAAAGATTTTGCCAGAAATTGTGAATTCAAGGCACAAAGGGCAAGAGGAACCATCACTAGGTAAATCATTTACTGGGTTTTCAATCCATCCCTCATCCTCCCTTCATGAAGTCACTTGTTCTTGCACAGGAGATTGTGCATTCCTAAAATTTGAATTTCCACAAGCTTAGTTAAGCACAGGATTAAAGAGGAGAGCAAAGAAAAGTCTCCTTAGAGGATAAATTCTGATCTTCCTAAACCTAACATTGCACATTTGGAAGCATATTTTGAAATAATAACTTCCGAGTCAGAAACTTTTGAAGAAGCTGGCTTTTGAAACTGCAGTCAGCTTTTTGAAACATACATCCATAACGGCCCTGGACAATTCAGAGTGGATATCAGAAAGGCCCCATCTTCTGACCTTTCGATACTCAAAGCTTTCTCCTGTGGCTTTGCTGGAAATCTTGATGCCAACAACTGGAAAGAAAACACCAACTTCCACCAGTGTCCTGGTTTGAGGTAAAACAGAGCCAACAACCAGCTCTTCATTTTCTCTATGAATATATGAGCATAGGAACACAACTGTTGAGTCCCTTGTAGCAAAACAGACAATCAGCTGTCTTACTCAAGATGAAATTCAGCCCTCGGCAGTGATAGAAGCCGCTTTATCCCTCCTGAAACCGCTGCTGGCCTGGACCAGCCTTCAACATCTGGATATGTGAGACCACCTAGCCCTGCTGACCAGGGCAGTGAATGGCTGCACAGAAATTAAAGTAGCATTAAGTAAATTAGGACTATCATGGTGCTTTGAAAGCAGTGCAGCAAAGTTGCCAGGCAATGGTTTTGAGAGCAGGCCGGCTGTACTGAGAATGGACTGACACTACTGCTGGAAAGCAGCCTCAAGGATCAGTCTTGCTGCAAAGGGGCATCTTCCGAAGCATGCACCCATTCTTTCTTCTCCCACTCAACATTCACGGGGTGAAAACACACAGGGTGATCTGTGCTTGGCTACTTCCCCCAATCCACCCACCTCAGCCAATAGTGTGCTCCTTATTGCCCTATGGCAACTGAATGTGCACCACATCCCCTCCCACATGCAGCCAACCCCCTCCCAGCCCTGTGTGCAAAGGCATCTGCTTTCCCTTCCTTCAGGCTTATGAAATCACATCTGTCCAAAGCTCATAGTAAACCATGCAATCTCAGGGTCTTCTGCTTGCTCTTCAATCACTGTTGCCTAACATAGAGTCTAAACAAGCAAGTGGAACCCTCAGATACAGAAAACATACAGGGGGGTCGATTACAACACACAGTGAGAAACAATGCATGTATTTTTGTTCCCAGTCCTGCAAATCACAGAATTATTTAGGTTGGAAGGGACCACAGAGATGATCTGGTGCCATGGGCAGGGACACCTCCCACAAGACCAGGTTGCTCAAAGCCCCATTCAGCCTGGCCTTGAACACTTCCAGGGATGGGGCAGCCACAACTTCTCTGGGCAACCTGTTCCAGTGCCTCACTACCTCACAGTAAAGAATTTCTTCTTGATATCTAATCTAAATCAACTTTCTTTCAGTTTGAAGCCATCACCCCTTGTCCTATCACTATGTGCCCTCGTAAAAGGTCCCTTTCCAGCTTTCTTGCAGGCCTTCTTTAGGTACCGGAAGGCTGCAATAAGGTCTCCCGGGAGCCTTCTCTTCTCCAGGCTGAACAGCCCCAACTCTCTCAGCCTGTCCCCCGGGACAGCTGCTCTAGCCCTCCTTGCGGTCCTACGCTGGACTCGCTCCAACAGCTCCACGTCCTTCTTGTGTCTCCAGAGCCGGACACGCTACTCCAGCAGGAGCCTCCCAAGCGGAAAATAACGGCCCCCATTCCTGCCGCACGCCCCATACGCGGGGACCAGGAGAATCCAGCCCAGCCCAGCCCAATCCAGGCCGGCCTCCCGCCCTACGGCTGCCGCCAGCGCCGTATCCCCAGCCCTGCGGCGGGTGCAAACCCACCACCCAGAACCCGCAACCAGAGCCTCGTCCTCCCCCGTACAGACACCCCGCAGGCAGGCAGACACCCAGCCGCCTCACCCCGCTGGCCATGGCGCACGGCTGCCGCTGCCCCGGCGGAAGGGGACGACAACTCCCGCCTCTCCCGCCCTCCGCCGCCGCGCATGCGCGCTGACCCCCGGCCTGCTGTGTGGTGGGCGTTTCGGCAGGGAGGCCTGAGGTGCCGCCTGGGAGCCGAGGGGTTGTGGTTGCGAGGTGGGCTCGTTAACCTGCTCCTCAAGGTGTTCCGTTTTCCGACGGAGCTGCTTTCTCCCGGCTGGCTAGGAAGGGCTTCTGTGAGTCCTGCCCACACGTGGCTGTGTAAGATGAGGTGCCGAGTTCTGCCGGGGTTTGGCAGGAGAGGGGCTGCTGCTTGAGGAGTCGCAGGGTGTAACTAAGTCCCCCCCTTCCGTGCGAAATGGAATTTTTATTTTCCAGTGACATGCTCGCAAAGCTCAGCAAATACCACAGTTAGACAGCAGTACCAGCGTGGGGAAAAATAAACTTTAATAGCACAACATAAACAACTATAGCCTTTAATGAAGAACATAAAAAATACATAACATTTAATAATATATCAAAAATAGCAAATTAAATCTCTGTAGGCCCAGGAAGGCTGACACCTGGCTGGAAGGTAATTTGGGCAGTGAGAGTGCTGTGCAGGTTTCACAAAGCTGTTGGGCAGGAATGAGTGGACGTGGATTAGGCTGTCTCGCCTGTGGCCTTGAGGCTTTCAGTTCAGGGTGGAAGTCACCCTAAAGACCATCAAGTTCCAACCCTCCCACCGTGGGCATGGACACCTCCCACTAGAGCAGGTTACTCAGTGCCATCCTTGAACACTTCCCACTAGTAGTATACTTAGGTTTGTATTCACTAGCTACCACTAAAACCTTGTCCTTGAAATCAAAGCAGGCCTTGTCCATTTCTTTGGTTAAATTCAGCTCTGCCACCTTTTCCTGTGAATTTCATGCTCTTGGTTACCCTTGGTTTGTCAGTGCTTCCAGAAAGACTCAAAACATTTTATGTTAAGCTAAACTCTGCAGATGGTCAGCTTTTGTTAGTATCTGACATTCCAGAAACTGCAGGTACTGACTCTGGTAGACAAATGCATAAATGCATAAATCATAACTCCTTAATGCTCATTGCCCAATATCAGAGATTGAAATAGTTGGGTTTTTTTTAATTTTTCTCTCCCTTACAGTTTTGTGATGCTGACTCCAATGTTGCTGTGTACTGTTGGAAGCCCCTGGACACGGTATGTGGTTTTGTAACTTTCTATTTTCAGTACCATCAGTTTACCACACTCTGAACTGTCTATGCTTTGCCATGCGTGTTTCGGGTTCACATAGGAAAACTCTGTAGGTGAGGTCTCCCAGTGCTACTGTGTTTTTTACATTGGGTTGGTTTTGGTGGTGGTCTGTCTAGCAGATGCTATGTGCTAAGCAGAAGCATCTGTTTGGACTGAGAAAAGAGAAGGGATTGGAAGCACTGTAAACATGAGGGAGAGAGGCCTGGCAATTGTGGTTTTGCTTGGAGCACGTTCTGTGTTCCATGTGGTGAGCAGGGGGAAAGCCCAACACAGCTTGGGATCTGCATTACCTTTTTTTTTCCTCCCTTATTTTTTTGGTAAATTGTATTACTGTGCCAATCCTGGAGGCATTAGTTTTTAGTGAGGGTTTTCTGTACCTTGGTTTGACATTGAAGGAAGAGAAGATGCAGAGCAAGAAGTCACTTGGAATCTTGGCAGCCAGTACATGCTGAAAGAAAACAGAGTGCTGGTCCTGGGGTACCTTGTGTGCCAAGGACAGAAGCTGGCCCTATGTCAGCGCCAGAACTAGGAGGTGATGTTTAGGTGCTGTAACTGCTGGCTGTAGCCTCACACACCGGGGAACAGATTGGCAGGGCACAGGGAGGCTGGAGGGGACTCCTGACAATGCCTACCCGCAGGCAACACTGAAATGTACTCATACAGACATTGCCTGGTATCTTTTCCCCAAACAGAAATGGTGCTAGATTGACCCAGAGGTAATTGTTCTCCTATTAATTCAATTTCCCACATAAACCCAGTGTAATTTAAGTAGTTTTAATAGATATATTTCATTAGAACAACCCCATTAAGCCTGGAATAACCTGTGGACAGGTTTCAGCTGCAGATGCTTGAGTACAGCAGTTTTTTGGGGGGGCATTGCTCTCAAAACCATCCTTTTGAATTCTGATTTAAACTTTCCTATGTTTTCCTGTGAAATACTGGAGGATAGCACTTGCATAGCATTCAAAAAAAATAGAAATTCTTGCCATTCTTCAAATCAGAATAAATTTATTTTTGTAAGGTACAAATGCAGCTCATTGAAAAATGGAAACATTTAGAAAATAAAGAATGTTTTCATTTAAAATGTTCAAAGCTGGTTGATATTTCTTTGTAAACTTCTTAGTTAATTAAAATATTCTGATTTTGTAAATAGAAATATAAATTTGAAATATTATCCACTATTTAAAAAAAATGTTGGTTCCAAAGGGAAAATTTTAGGAATAATTTCACTAATTAATCCTAGAATAATATTAAAGTGTACTAAAGTCAAATAACTTTTTAAAACAAAGGCCCATGTTAATTAGATGTAATCAAAACAAATATGAAAGTGATCATGACAGTTTTGCAGTAGAGACACATGAGACTGGGGTACTGAAAGATTTTTAATGTTTTAGATGTGGAGGTAAGTCATTTGGGGAGTTTTGTGATTAAATATTCTCAGGTGTTTGCTTTCATTGAAAGTCAAATAAAACCCCAAACGCTGATCTTTTATGTGCTGCTTCTGAAAGGTTAATATGAAACAAACTATGCAAAGGAAATTTTAAAAATAAAAGTGGGGAAAGTGTTATGCTAGCACCTCCATCCTTGCGCTTTACAGTATTTTCTTCTGTGGTGTATAAATGTCATTGCTAGTCTTTAAAACATAATTATTTGGTCAGCTGTGAAACCCGTGGTGTTTTAGCAACCAAGCAGAATTTGAGGAGCTCTCTAATTATTTGCTGAAATTTGAAGTCCTGCCTAGTTAGTGACAGGACAGGAGAATCTCCAACTTACTGGAAATTTAGCAGTAGGGCATTGGCTGGCTTGAGGAAAGGGCAGCTGAACAGCTTCTCACTGGCACTTGTCATGTCAGGGCTGGCAGCCGAGCTTAGCAGTGAGGGTGGCAGAACGTTCGGAGGAGCTGGCAGCCGCACACACACGCATGTGCCCACAGACACTGCTGTGCACAGGGCAAACCTCAGCCCCATGGATGTCTGCCTCAGGCAAATACAACTCATCATGCCCTGGATGGGAGTACGCTTCCCTGTGTTAAAAACTGCCTGCATGGCCAAACCCAAAGAGCTGTGCTGAACGGAGTTAAATCCAGGTGGCAGCTGGTCACAAGTGGTGTTCCCCAGAGCTCAGTGTTGGGGCCAGTTCCGTTTCATATCTGTGTCAACGATCTGGACAAGAGGATCGAGAACACCCTCGGTAGAGGACACTAAGCTGGGCCGGAGTATCAACCTGCTGGAGGGTAGAAAGACTCTACAGAGGGGTCTGGACAGACTGGATCCATGGGCTGAGGCCAGTCGTTCAACAAGGCCAAGTGCTGGGTCCTGCACTTGGGCCACAACAACCTGAAGCAACGCTACAGGCTTGGGGAAGAGTGGTTGGAGGTGCCCAGCAGAAAAGGACCTGGGGGTGTTGGTTGACTGTCAGCTGAGCATGACCCAGCAGTGTGCCCAGGTGGCCAAGAAGGCCAACAGCAGCCTGGCTTGCATCAGAAACAGTGTGGGCAGCTGGACTAGGGAAGTGATTGTCCCCCTGTACTTGTCATTGGTGAGAACGCACCTGAAATAGGTGCCAGTAGGGCCTGTTTTAGGCCCCTCACTACAGGCAGGACATTGAGGTGTTGGAGCGTGTCCAGAGAAGGGCAATGAAACCGGTGAAGGGTCTAGAGCACAAGTCTTATGAGGAGCAGGTGAAGGAACTGGGGTTGGTTAGGCAGAAGAAAAGGAGGCTGAGGAGAGACCCCATCACTCTCTACAACTACATGAGTGGAGGTTGTAACGAGGTGAGGATTGGTCTTTTCTCCCAAGTAACAAGTGATAAGACAAGAAGAAATGGCCTCAAGTTGCACCAGGGCAGATACAGATTGGAAAGGTTTAGATGAGGAAGAATTTGTTCCCTGTAAGCATTGTCAAGCATTGGAACAGGCTGCCCAGGGAAGTGGTTGTGTCACCATCCCTGGAGGTATTTAAAAGATGTGTAGGTGTGGCACTTAGGGCCATGGTTCAGTGGTGGACTTGCCAGTGTTAGGTTTGCGGTTGGACTTAATGGTCCCTTCCAACCCAGACGATTCTGTGATTCTATGTGGAGAAGCCGATCGGCAGTAGGCAGAGAGCAGTGACAGGTAACCACGAGGTGTCACTGCTGTCGGGACTGAACTTGTCACTACACAGAAGCACTCACACAGTTTTTCAGGTAGTAAATTGTCTTAAGGCAGAATTATTTTGTTTCATCGAGGTCTGGGTTTCATTAAATTATCAAAACTTAGAAGTAATGTGCGCTAGTACAGACAGAGAAGGTGGTTTGCTTCTAATGAATCAGTGCGGAGAGGTTTTTTCCCCAGTCCCGCACAGAACTATTTCCATGTCTATATTTATTACAGAGTTACCGGGCTAATTGATTACATTTAATGAGACTTGTCACTAGGATAAAATTAAGGATGTGCAGGCGCACATGCAGTATTAGGGGAGCATTGTTTATTGGGAGGAACTTCTTGTAGTGTTTTCTTGCAAGGGAAGTGCTAGAACTCAACTAAAGCATTTAACAAGTTATTTTGGTGTTACCTCATTACCTGCAGTCTTATTGTTTTATGCTTAAAAAGTAGTTAAGGGAACTGTAGGTAACTTCTATAGCAGTGCAAAATGAGTTCTGTGTGCAGAAGTTACTGTGTCAGACGAGATGGAATTAATTTGTTAACCTTTGATAACTCCTTTGTATGTTTTTGATGTGCTGTGTAATTGCTGATGGTGCTGAGGGGTCCAGGAAGTTCAAAGGTCTATGGACTGGGATAAGGGTTGCTCAAAAGAGGTCAAAAGGCATCATAGTGTTATGGGTCCAACGTTCAGCACTAAGAGGAGGGTCTGTTTAGCAGAATGACCTGCTCACGGTGGAAATTGTGTTCTCTGGGGAAGATTTTGCACAGTTGTGCTGCTCAAAAGTCTCATTCGGTGAGACTGATGGAAGGAATATACTAAAAGTACAACTGCATTTGCAAAACTGAAACCACATCCGTGTATTTGTATATAAATGTTACGTGATAAAAAGAAAGTTATATACTGCTTTATATATATGCTTCAAATAATATAGCACTAGCTACTCTTCCTTATTACCTTTCAGTGCCAACCATTCCATATTTATGAGCTGCACTTTTTAAAATACATATTAATTCTTAATACATATTTACTAAATATTAAATATTAAATGAATTTGTTAAATATGGAGAGCAGCCAAAAATAAGTCTTAAGTTCAAGTGAGAGTTTTCAAACATTTGAGATTAGGCCTTAGAAAATGAGAGCAGTTAAATTGCTGCAACAAAGAAAATCAACCATGTAAAAGTTTGGTTTAAACTTAAGAAAAAAGCCTAACCCACAAACACGAAACATTGGTATATGAACTTAAACATGTAAAGTGTTCACGTATTGCCTTTAGACATTCCTGTTCCATGAGAGCTTTGGGCAATCCTGTCGCTGTGCCTGTTCATCAGCTTTTTTCTCCTTTGGCAGGCTGTGAAAGTGACAGTTTAATTGGTTGTAGCTTTTTGTATCTTCGTAGAAACTGTCCTCATGCTGAAGAGAAACTTGGGGAAGTTTTCTTCCCTTGCTCTTTGCTAAATTGTGCTTGGCACAGGTAAAGTCACACTGAAGGAGAACATGACAACAACATTTGTGAAGACAAGGTTATTTTCAAACACCCTTCAATAAAGAGACTTCTGTAACCTGTTAAATTATTCTCTTACCCCATGCTTCTTGTGGCTGCTTCAATCCCACCTATTTTCTATTATACACGATGAAAATGCTATTACTCTGTCCTGTTAGTTTATGACGATTATATAGTTCAGCAACGAATCCTGTCCAGCAAGGCGGAAGTTTGCTCGAAGTTACTGTGATCAGCTGGGCTGTAGATGTACAAAGCCCTAGTTTCTGTAGGCTAACTCTTCTTGAAACTCTGTCACTGTTGCCTAAATGCCTAGACACTTGAGTTTGAAAGTGAAATACAGACTTTGGTGTGCATTCACTTTCCTCATAAAGATTTACCAATGGGTACTTAAAGCTGTGGAAATACCTAGCCTCATTGCTTGCATGTTAATTTTCCTTTTTAGATATTAATTAGTGATGGAATGAGGTTTTCTTGGGTCGCTTGAAGCCACCTCTTTTTTTTTTTTCTTCTTTTTTCTTTTTAAATGCATCAAAGATGATAGGCTTGTAAGATAGGACAACAAAATATTCTGCTTCTATGATTAAAATATGCCTCAGTATAAGGTAGATTGGATTTTTTGATAACTTACCTCTTTGCTGCAATCAAAAGGTCAAAAACATCATTGTTTTTTGTCAGGGGATGTGTTCCTATTCTGTGTTCAGAATGGCCCAGCATGATGTGCTCTTGGTTTTGAACGAGAACTGGCGATTCCTATGTAGGACTACTGAGTGACATTGCATTGGTTTGTCAGAGTCAGTGGAAGAACCTGTGGAACTGAGGTGTTTCCAGCAAAAGTGCAAACGTGGGAACTCAGATCAAAACTGGAATATGGTATACTGAAGTTAGGTGCCTACTCTTCCAGCCTACAGGGAATAAAGGGTTTTTTTGGAGGTTGTTTTTGAATGCAAATATCTAAACTCCACGTGCCACAAGCGTGCACTTTGGGAAGAAGAACCCCATGCAGGAAGACATGCTAGGGGCCACCCAGCTGGAAAGCGTCTTTGCAGGAAAAGACCTGGGGGTCCTGGATGACACAAAGTTGGCCATGAACCAGCACTGTGCCCCTGTGGCAGAGAAGGCTAACGGTGTCCTGGGCTTCATTAGACAAAGTATTGCCAGCAGGTTGAGGGAGGTGATCCTTCCCCTCTATTCAGCATTGGTGAGGCCACAGCTGGAGTGCTGGGTCCAGTTCTGGGCTCCTCAGTACAAGAGGGATGTGGGCACATTGGAGAGAGTCCATCAAAGGGTGATGAAGATGATTAGCAGTCTCTCTCCTGTGAGGAGAGGCTGAGAGCTGGGTCTGTTCATCACAGGGAAGAAAGGGGTGAGGGTGATCTCATCCGTGTGTGCCAATACCTGGAGGGAAGGTGCGGAGAAGACGGAGCCAGGCTCTTTTCACTGGTGCCCAGTGACAGGACCAGAGCCGATGGGCAAAACTCAAACACTGGAGGGTCTGTATGAATGTGATACGGTTGGAGCCGTATCTGCAGTCCTGTCAGGAGCTACAATACGAGACATCCATGCACAGTATAGGTAACTGATATAATTTGCTTCAGGTTCCATACTAGCATTGCTGTTAGTGCTGCACAGTAACACTGCTGGTAAATACAGGAATTTTTTTCTGTCTCTGGGAGATGGATTTCTTCCAGTTCATTGTAGCACGAAACCTGTGTTTCCAGGAGGCCTAGCCAAGTTGTGTATTTCATATTAGGTGTAGCAAAGGGATTCTGCTGCCTGTTCTGCAGGGGAAAAATATGTTATATACAAATAAAATGCAAACAATGCTACTGAGACCTGTATTCGTTGTAGCAGGCTGTTCCAAAGATTGCCATTGTAAAATAGATGATGTGGCTGTTTCTGTGGTACTTTTCTCTAAATAATTTCTGTGAAACAGAGACACTGTGTCCTCATGTAATTATTGACTTCTTGCTTATGACTTGGATGCCCCAAGCAGGCTTTCCTTCTCCTGTTGGAGGCTCTGAAATGACCTTTCACAGAGGTGCTCAAGGCAGCGTTTTGAGGATGTCTTGACTCTAATGTGGTGAGCGGTCTCTAGCTCTAGAGGCAGAGCAGGAGGAAGGGGGTTAGAGGTGCTAGAAGTTCATATTAAGAAGGAAAAGACAGGGTCAAATAGCTGTGCAAACTATGAGGCACGGGAGGCATGTCAACGCCAGAAGAGTTAAACTCTGTGGAGATAAGGGAGTTCAAACTCCATTAAACTTAGTGGAGTATAAACTTCATTAACCTTTCTCAACCAGATACTGCTTCTATGGGATTTTACTGTGGAAGGGTGTTTTCTACACGTGCATGTGGATATAAACAACTTGCATTCTGGCTCTGTGCAATGTACTCATAGCCAGGCATGTTTCCAAATCTGACAATGAAGTATCTGTTCCAGCCAATGTTTCTATCACAGTGTATGATGGTGCATAATCAAGATATGCTTTCTGAAAACTTAAATATAGAAATGGACAATATATATGTACTACACATGTACATATATATATAGAAAAATGTATCCATGCTGCAACTTTACCAAAGTCCCTACTGGCTGCTCAGAGTAAACATAGTTATGGTAAATAATTTGCCAATCCAAATAGGCTTTTTCTTTTTTTTCTTCTTTTCATTCATAGACTGTTGGTTTATAAAAAATGAAAATAATTAGCAGGTTGATTATTTGATCTAAGATTTTTAAGCCTGTAGGAGTAAATCATAATTTCATCCCTACACATGCACAGAGAAATTCAGATGCCCAGACTTGTCTCATGGAAGGAATGTTTTCTTTCTTCAGTGGGCAGAGGTGTTACTTTTGCTCCCCCATATCACCCTCCAGTTTCAGGGGAAAATACTACGCGTAGAGAGCAGTAGTTTTAAAATACTTGACTATGCTGAAGGGATTGGAAATTCAGTAACAAGATTGCTAGATGATCTCCAGAATTCCAAAGTATTGTTGGGCGATCTGCAGTACTTTAGTCATTAAACTGTGGCTGAGCAACAGGTTCCCTGAGAAGAGACTGACAATCTGTGGCATAACTGTAGATCAGGCACCCAATGTGATGGGTGTTGTCTGCCATTGTCCTATCTATATTGAATCTTTTGCCACTTATCACGTGGCAAAAGATTTCCAGTTCATGGCAGTCCAGTCAGTTCATTCACCAGATTTGGTGGAGAAAAGATGTGGGTTTTCTCCAGGATTAGTTGCTTTCATGTGCTTTGCAATCTTCACTCCACTTTGCAAGTGGACTGATGTTTAAATGCTTAGCTGAAAAAAAAAAAATTCATTAAGCTGTTCAGAAAGACCAAGTTTACAAAGCTTTTGAGCCTTATTTTAGTTGAGTTTGATTATCATTGAATTTTCTATGTTGTGCAAGAGTTGGAGAGCAATTACAGAGGACAAATATTGTATGGCTGATATCCCATATGATTGCTAGTGTTTGAAGTTTAAAACGACAAATTTTACAAATACTGTGACAGATAATGAAATCATCAGCTGCTTCCTAGATAACATTTCATAAATATGGCTTATGTTTTCATCTCTCACATAAGGACTTAAATGTGTGCTACGTGCACTGGAATGTCATGCCTCTGACATGTCCAGTCTCTGCTGTTAAGCTTATAGGTTCTGAAAGGTCTTTCAAATGTGTAATATTATTTATCCTTAAAATGTCTATGTGATGCTCTCCATCAAATTTGCAAACTCAACACTGTTGGGATGACAGCATAGTTTTCAGAA
Organism: Nycticryphes semicollaris; assembly: GCA_013400055.1. NCBI lineage: Eukaryota > Metazoa > Chordata > Aves > Charadriiformes > Rostratulidae > Nycticryphes > Nycticryphes semicollaris. The sequence continues at coordinate 298,398 of VXBJ01001575.1, forward strand.
TGGCTGACTGCCCTGCTTGCAGTTGTGAAGTGCTACGGGTAACTGTCATCTCTGCAAAACATTTCAACTATATGTCAATATGTGGGCCAGTTGATACTGAGATCCTGTCGCTGTGCAGCTTTGTGTATACCTTAAGAAAGGAGGATGTTGGGGTTTTTGTTATCTAATTAATAGAGGGAAAATAAAATAAAACTTGTGTGTCAGTAGACAAGGATTTAATGATTACAGATACTGGGTATCTGTGTTCAACAATATTTCATATCTTGACCCACTATATGTGTTCATGTATTAGACAATTTTTAATAACTGATCTCTTATGTCAGATGTTTGTACAGATAGGCACAGTCCTCAAGGTCTTTGTCTTCACCTTGGTAGCCAGTGTTCTTGCCCGCTTTGTGCATTAGGTTTGTTTCCTGTCTGTATCCGAGTTGAAGAAAAATGGAAGAATATTTGACAGAAATGACTTTGTGGAACAGATTCTGAAATGCACTTATGAGGGCTAAGTACAAATCTTACCTTTTCCTCTGCATATCGTAGTTCTAATCCTTCAATAATTTTTAATCAAAAGGCAAAGGCAGATATTACTGCTTTTATTAATGCCTCAGCATTAAATTTTTGTCTTTGGTGTAAGCAGGCACCAGCTCCAGAGACAATCTTTGCACATCTTCTATGAAAAACAAATTAGATCATATCGTCGCAGGTTTGGCTTTGCATCTGTTAGCAAGACTGGTAATTCATTATTCCTTAAGGTCCTTTGTTACTTGAATTTCCATTAGGACAAAAATATTGTGTACCTCATACAAAAAAGAAGTGGGAGGAGGCAAATGAGGTAAGGAGAGTTGAAGAGATACAACAAAAGTATTGATAAAGGTCTATTAAACATGTACGATTAATTCTATTCACCCTACTGAAGGGGAATGGCTGAGGGAAAAAATATGTTAAAGCAGAGAACAGGAATCTTACAGCAATTATTAATGTTGAGTTCATGTTATCATAGAACCGTAGAATAGCTCAAGCCAAAAGGGACTCATAAGGATCGTATCTTTGCATTTCCTTTTATGTGCAGAACAAGTTTAGTTGCCAGACTGGTTGTGATCCTGGTAGCTTCTATAGAATTGCACTCCTGTAATGTAAGGAGGAATTTTGCTTTTTACTTTCTGGAAGTCTGGGTTTAGTACCTCTAGAACCCACATTTATGTATCATGGGACATAAATGCACTTGTAATTTTTATCTTCCTTGTTCCATTCTGTAAATTCCTCTGAGGTTGTTATCAAAACCAAAATGAGATCAGAAGAAAAGCCACTAGACTGAGCTCAGGAGGCCAGAGGATATGAAGACAACAAATAGGAATTGAAGAAGCAAAAATTAGGAGAGAATAGGACTCCATGTTTAAATTGAAGGGGCTGGAGTGACAAGTTTTAGCTGAGGATAACGCCATGTAGCAAAACATATTTTGGTCCTGCGAGTGAGACAAGAGAAGAGCTGCTGTGCTATGGTTGAGGTTGAAGCATTCAACCTGCTGAGACGGGGGCAGAGGCTCATGGACATAAGTGTGTACGGAGGGTGGAGGTGAGACGCAACAGCAGAGAAGGGGGAAAAAGCAGTTGCTTGTTGCTGAATCAAGGGGTGTGATGGAAGGGCCTGAGCTACGAAGAAAAGCTCCTCCTGCCTGATGGGACTTCTGTTGATTGAGTGCACTGCATGGGATGCCTTTGAGCCAAATCCTTTATTGATAAAGGCATGTCTTGGAAGAGGCATCCTTTTGTGTCTCAGCAGGCCACAGGAGCTCTGGCAGCAGCACCAGCATCAGCAAGTTCCTCGTTCTCATCTCCTTGTGCCCACAAAGCAAGGTGAGGCCTGTGCCAGGATAGTGTCTGCTGCGCTGTTCCCTTAGCTTGGCCTCCCATGGCTGTGTCCTTCAGAAGAGGAGGATGGTACGAATACTGAAAAGTGGAAGTGAAGGAAGAAGTTTGAGGTGCTGTGGCTGAGGGGGTTCAGGAGCAGGCAGCGGGGCAGACACTTTGCCTGAGGACCAGCTGCCTTCTTTCTTATCCAGCCTCTGCCTAAGAGAGCTGCAGGAGCCATGCAGCAATGGGGGAGCCTTCAAAACCCTGCTTAAGGGAACCCCTCCGGAGCCAGGGCACCTTCTCCATCCACTAAGCTCCTGTTGTAGAACACGACCTTCTCTCCTTTGGCCTTTTTCTGTTGATGCCAAGGATGCCCCTTACTCCTCGCTCCCCTTTGGCTGTCCCTGTGCTCTCCAACAGTGCCCTGGAATGTGGTGCCTGAGGGTCTGTGCTGGCTTCAGTGCAGAGCCAGGACCAAGGGATTTCTGCTGAGCTGAACCATGAGCAGGAGGATTCCCCTAGCATGGGCTCTTCCCACCGGGACATGCCAGATCCTCCTAACTCACCTCCCTGATCCCTGCTTCCTCCAAAGGCTTGGAGAAGGCAGTACTGCCTGACAGAGAGTTTGGCCTGTTTGAAATTTAGGTGGAGGTGGCATTTGCTGCAGCTTGCTCCTGCTAGTCGGGGTCTCACCATTTTCCTGCACGTAACAACTCAAATCCCTTGTTCGCTTCAGCAATCGGCAGCGTGTGTGTGATCAACCCATCTACGTTTAATTTCTTCTCCAAATAGCTGGAAACTAATTTAGGGATACAATCTCTCGTCTTCCAACCTAGAAATGGGAGAAAGCACCTGCAGTGAATAATCAGAGAAAGGCTGTTTTGGTAAGGCAGTATTGCTGTGAGGGTCAGGACTGAGCCACCAGTACTGGTGTCCTTGCCTTTGAGAAGTTTTCCTCCTCTTGGGATGAGAGTGGGTTAGCACAAGCTGTTCTGTGCGTTGAACTCTATCAAACTGTTACTGACACTTTTATCAGCACCTTTCATGCCTATATGTCTATAGTGGCAATGCAGCGCTCCTGTTTCATGGTGTTTTCCTTTAAAACCCTCTCAAAGAGGCTTCCAGGGACAGTGCCAAGCTTGAAATATTCTTGGTTACCAAGAGCTTAGTGACTGAGGAAGACTGCCTTTTGTCCTACAACTGCAAAGGTTGCTCAGCTGGGAAGATTAATTTTCAAGGGGAGAGTTATTCATATGCCCTGAAGGGTACCTGTTCCACAAATATTTGCAAATTACCATGAAAGGAAAAGGCTGAAATGACTAAAATGTTTTCTTGCGTTTCATACCTCCAAGAAGAGTCCCCTTCCACGTGCGCCCAGACAGCACAAGCATAGGATCAATGGAAATCACTGAGCCAGCAGGAGGTACCCCGATCATCACGCAGACACCAGTGTTCATATTGCAGGAGGCCAGGGCAGCAGTCTGATGGGACAGGCAGGTGAGACAAAGAACGTGCTGATGAGCTCGTCTGAAAAGCATTCTTTCTGTGCAGTCATCTGCCTCTCCCTGGTAACCTGAAAACACATCCTCCCTCGTGCAGCAGAGATGGAAAACTTCTAAATTGTGTTCTCCCAAAGCTGATAGACTGCCTCCTTTGTGGGCAAAAGTGCAGGCAGCAGGCAAGGGGCAAGCAGGATGAAACTTGCCCTGACCGGGAGCCTGTGAATGAGGTGAGAGAGGGGACATGTGCTGCAATGTCACCTACCATGGTATCTGCATGCCCGACGACCTCAAAGGAGTAGTCCACGCCGTGGCCGGTCATCTCAGTGAGCACCTCCTGGATGGGCTTGCTGAAGTCGTGAGGACTGATGCAGTGGGTGGCTCCCAGCTCCTTGGCCTTGGCAAACTTGTCCTTGTTGATATCAATGGCAATGATGCGGGAAGCTCCAGATGCCTTGCAGCCCATGACAACAGAAAGGCCAACTCCTCCCAGGCCGAAGACGGCACAGGTGGAGCCTGCTTTTACCTGCACACCATGAGTGCCTGTGAGTCTCCAGAGTGAAGAGGAGGTTTCTGTTGCACAGGGTTGGTGAGGGTGTGGGGGTGGCCGTGGGGTGCTTGTGCTGGACATGCCTGAATACCAACCTTGGCAATGTTGATGGCAGCCCCATAGCCTGTGGGAAACCCACAGCCAAGCAAGCAGACTTTCTCCAGCGGGGCAGCAGCATCTATCTTGGCAACGGCATACTCCGGGATCACGGTGTATTCTGCAAAGGTGCTGGCCCACAGGAAGTGGTGGATCTGCTTCCCTTTGCAAGTGAACCGGCTGGTCTTGTCAGGCAGGAGGTTTTGTGGTTCGGAGACACTGTTGGGAGGAGCATGCATTTGTTGTTTATCAAGTAAAAAGTAAAGAACCCATGGGGTTGGCAGTGTTGTTGACAGAGAGCTGACCCCAGCTCATATAGGGGAAGGGGAAGCAAACTCACTGGCACTTCAGGCAGTAGTTGGACTCAGGATTCAGGCAGAAGCTGCATTTCCCACACTGTGGAATGCAAAGGGGGATGACTTTGTCACCTGGAAGAACGCAATCCCATGTTAGGTGCATCTCTTTGGGCAGGCCTTGAAGGTGCTGCCTGTTGGAGAGCTGAATCCTGTGTTTATGTGTGTGTGTGTGTGTGTCTGTTACCTGGTTTCACCGAGGTCACTCCTTCTCCTACGCTTTCCACAATCCCAGCTCCTTCGTGGCCTAGGATAACTGGGAAATCTATATTAGGAAAGCTGCCTTCCAGAACGCATTCATCTGTGTGACAGATGCCCGTGGCCACAATCTGTTTGGAGAGGAAAGAGCAGGTGAGCTTTAGAAATGGCCTAACCTTGCTGGAATTTAGTTTGTGGAAGGATTTTTCACAGGGCTTCTCTAAAGAGTTAAGGTGTATCAGTGGACACAGATCCCTGACAGGTATAGTCAAAGTGTAGCCACAAGAAGAGTAGCTCCCAGAAGGGAGAGAAAATATATTGAGATGTGTTTTTACCTTGACACGGACTTCACCTCCTTTTGGAGGTGCAACCTCGACCTCCTCAACAGAGAGTGGCTTGCCCACGGCCCAGGCAACAGCAGCTCTGCATCTGATAACCTGGAAGGAGCAGAGGGTGTTACGGTGCATGGGGATGTTTGCCTTTTAGTGCACAGTCAGGGACGGTCCTCTTTAAATTACCTGAGACAGAGAATCTTGATGGTGCTCAGCTGCACACGGAGCCAAGTCATCTTCAGTAAACACTGGCCTAGCTTAAGGTCTGATGAAAAAGCATTTATGCTTTGTCACACACAGCGTATGAGGTCTACCCTTAGGAAATTATTGGGTTTTTAATTACTTTTGTGGATTTTTCCTATTGTCGTGATATATTAGTGAACAGACACTGCTCTGATGAAGAGTTTGGACCCTAACTACTGGAAATGCCTGTTCAGGGCTTTGCTGATGGTCCTGTAAGATACTGAGATGAAGGTTCCTAAAAGTAGTTAAGGAACAGTGCCCATCTGGCTGGCAACTGGAAAATGTATTCATTTGCCAAAGGTTTGTGTGTGGCTTCTCCCAAACCCCAAGCCGATCACCCTGGAGCTGGTTTCACATCTGCAAATTCAGTTTGCAGCTTGAGAGGGGTTTTGCCAGGCACAAGGTGGAACATGCAGGAGATGAGTGGCTGCGAGACTGCACCTCCCAAGAACTCTTTTGCTCCCAAAGCGGGAGCTCCAAGCAGATTGAGCAGGAGGGTGTTTTTCAGATCGATAGGATTCAGTGTTTTTCTTACAGAATCATAGAATATCAGGGATTGGAAGGGACCTTGAAAGATCATCTAGTCCAATCCCCCTGCCAGAGCAGGAACACCTACATCAGGTCACACAGGACGAGTTTTGAATGTCTCCAGAGAAGGAGACTCCGCAACCTCTCTGGGCAGCCTGGTCCAGTGTTCTTTTACCCTCACTGTGAAGAAGTTTTTTATCATATTTCAGTGGAACCTCCTATGTTCCAGCTTGCACCCATTGCCCCTTGTCCTGTCATTGCCTGTCACTGAGAAAAGCCTGGCTCCATCCTCCTGACACTCACCCTTGACATATTTATAAACATTAATGAGGTCACCCCTCAGTCTCCTCTTCTCCAAGCTAAAGAGACCCAGCTCCCTCAGCTCTTCCTCATATGGGAGATGCTCCACTCCCTTAATCAGCTTTGTAGCCCTGCCCTGGACTCTCTCAAGCAGTTCCCTGTCCTTGAACTGAGGTGCCCACAACTGGACACAATATTCCAGATGTGGTCTCACCAGGGCAGAGTAGATGGGGAGGAGAACCTCTCTCCACCCACTAACCACACCCCCTCTAATATACCCCAGGATGGCATTGGCCTTCTTGGCCACGAGGGCACAGAGCTGGCTCATGGTTCCTGAGCTGCTGGGTCTAAGAGGAGAAGAAATGCAGTACCCAATGCAGAGACTGACACATGCAGCTGTCTGAAAGCAGAAGCTTGTGTAATTCCGAGGGGTTTGGATGGGTTGGGGGAGTAAGGTCAGAGGAAAGAGGGTGTGCAGTGGAGGTGCACAAGCCGAGCCATTTGCAGACTATTTCCCCAAGAGCTTAGCCCCTTGGAAAGGAAGGTGAGAACTGAGTTGTCCTTACCTTTCCAGCAGTGGCCATGTGGTCTTAGCGGAGCCCTTGTGGTCGCTGCAGCAGGCTGTAGGGAAGCTGCTGCCTATCTGGCCAAAGACCCGTGTTGCAAAATGGCCCAGCCGTGGAGACAGAGCTCCTGGTCACCCGCTGGCCGCAACAGAAGGGAGGGAGCCCGGGTGAGGGAGCGTTGCTGGAGAGCGTGGAGCGGTGGTTAATCCGTGTCCAATGCTGGATGCTGAGGAGCACAGTGAGTATTGATCAGAGGAGCTGGATGGCGGCAGGGAGACACTGATGGGTGGCAGTCACGGTCGATGGGGAATGGGCACAAGTTCTCTGGGGAGGCTTGTAATGGTGGCTCTGCCTTTGGACTGTGCCCTGCCCTCCCTGCCTGAAACGCACAGAGAGCTCAGTGAAAGATTTCTCCTTTTCCTCTGGTTGGTTCTAGCAGGTGTGGAGGGAGGAGATTTGCAGCAGCATTCAGGATTCCTGGGGGTCCCCTTGTTGCCAAGGGGTAGCATTTGACCTGGCAGAGGTTCCCACCAAGGTATTTACCAAAGGATTAAAGATTAAAAACAAAGAGAAAAAAAGGTTGTGAAAGCCTGGGATGGTAGACAAACACACACGTCCTTTTGAAGTGAAGCTTCCCTGTCTGTGGTGTTGCAGCTATTTTCACCTGGGTGGTGAGCAAAGAATGTGTTGGGAAGGGGGGCCTTTAGCAAGGGCACAGTCGTTCCACTTGCCTGTAACCAGCTTTGCAAGGGGTTCACTGCCCCAGGCTCTCCTGGCTCCCTCTGAGCTATTTTCTGCTGAGGCATCAGGCAAGGTGATTTACAGGAGATTGAATGAGCCAGACCTTGTTGGAGGACCAGGTGAAGATGAGCAGTTTGGGAACTGTTTCTGTGCTTGGGAAGACGTCAGCCCCAGGTTTATGTGTTCGGGGGACTTGCCTGGAGCAGTTTGTGTTGGCACTTGCCACCACGTGTCCCAGCCCTGTTTCATGGGGCGAGGGGGTAGATGAGCAGCACTTGATGTTGGCAGCCATACCCCAGCTCTCCAGTCTCATGGGCCCACCTCTGCTTTCATCGCTTCAGATCAGCAGCACTGCCGTACCTCAGCAGCTGGCTGAGCTCTTTCCTGGGGCAAGGAGGCCCTGTGGTGTGACAGTGGCTCCAGCTGTGTGGAAGTGCTACTGGGCAGCCCGTTCCCCGTCCCTGTTGATCAAGCCCAGCCTCTAGCTGATGGTAGCCAGGTGCTGATGCTCTCCTGTTGTGAGACGAGCAGCTGGCACTAGAGTAACCATGCACTTGTGGATCATTCTGATGTGTAATTCAGGTGCACTGAAACAGTTACCCTTTTCTTCACAGGAAACTTTTGGTATTTTTTATATAGCTGAAAAGTGAAAAATTTGTTTCACTTTTTCTGAGCAGCCGAAAATGTGACAGCCCTTAATGAAACATTGGTCTGTCATCTCACAGTTATTTCTGCAGCACTGTGGCTACTGGGATCCGTGCTCTCCATCTCATAACATGGAAGCAATGGAAGGGATTTTGCTGTATGGGCGTGATCATTTGCATGTGTTGCACAGTCAGGGAGGCCGATCTTATAAGCATGTAAAAACAGAGCTGGACAGTGCGTGTCTTCACACAGTGGAGCACTTGCTGTCGGAGCTACACAACTGTCCTGTGCCATTTCCTGGGGGACTTGCTGGGTGGGTGGGATGTGGTGGGGGACCAAAAACACAGTAGTCCTCGGCTGCATGTGAAGCCATAGTTTTCATAGGAAGACTAGGGAAGATGTAGGCCCAGTGACGAATGAGATGGGCACCTCAGTGGTGGAGGACACAGAGAAGGCAGAGCTAAATATTGGAAGTGGTCAACACAGATTTACCAAAGGTAAACCATGCTTGACCTATCTGATAGCCTTTTATGATGTTATAAGTGGATGGCTGGATGAGGGGAGAGCAGCAGATGTCATCTACCTTGACTTCAGCAAGGCTTTTGACACTGTCTCCCATAACAACCTCATTAGGAAACAGAAGAAGTGTGGGGTAGATGAGATGGGATTGAGAACTGGCTGTGTGACAGGACTCAGAGGGTTGTAATTAATGGTGCAGAGTCAAGTTGGAGGCCTGTAACCAGTGGTGTCCCCCAAGTGTCAATACTCAGTCCAGTCTTGTTCAACATATTCATCAATGACCTGGACAAAGGGACAGAGTGTGGAGCAAGTTTGTTGATGATATCAAAATGGGAGGGCTTGCTGACACTCCAGAGGGCTGTGCCGCCAGCCAGCGTGACCTGGACAGGCTGGAGAGCTGGGCAGAGAAGAACCTCATGAGGTTCAACAAGAGCACTGCACCTGAGGAGGAAGAATTCCAGACACCAATATAGGTTAGGTGCAGACCTGCTGGAAAACACTTCTCAGGAGAAGGATCTGGGGGTCCTGCTAGATAGGAAACTATCCGTGAGCCAGCAATGTGCCCTTGTCGCCAAGAGGGCCAATGGAATCCTGGGCTGCAAAGGGAAGAGTGTGACCAGTAGGTCGAGGGAGGTCATTCTCCCCCTCTACTCTGCACTGGTGAGGCCACAACTGGAACACTGCATCCAGTTCTGGGCTTCCCAGTTCAAGAGAGACCAGGAACTACTGGAGAGAGTCCAGCGTAGGGCAACAAAGATGATTAAGGGATTGGAGCATCTCCCTTATGAGGAAAGGCTGAGAGAGCTGGGGCTCTTTAGCCTGGAGAAGAGAAGGCTGAGGGGAGACCTTACTAATGCTTATAAGTATCTGAAGGGTGGGTTAAAGGAGGATGTGGAGCCAGGCTCTTTTCAGTGGTTCCCATTGACAGGGTGAGGGGCAATGGGCACAAGCTGCAACACAGGAAGTTCCATTCAAATATGAGGGAAAACTTCTATATGGTGAGGGTGACAGAGCACTGGAACTGGCCCAAGGAGGTTGTGGAGTCCTCTTCTCTGGAGGCCTTCAAGACCCACCTGAGTGATGTGCTCTGGACAATCCTGCTTTAGCAGGGGAGTTGGACTAGATGATCTCTAGAGGTCCCTTCCAACTCTAACAATTCTGTGATTCCATGTTCAGTACTCACTGACATAGTTTAATGTCTGAGGAAACACCATTTGTGCTTTCTCAAAGTATTTGTCTTTTGGGCAGTTACTGGGTTTTTCATGGCTTTCGTGTATCTTTCATAGTGTCATCACATGCTAATGGACAGACTGTGCTGTGATGAGGAGTGTGGGCCCTGCTTGTTCACAGGAAACCTCCTAAATGGAGGCTCAGACATAGCCTTTACATATGGACCTGAACCCACTTACCCTCAGAGTCAGAGAGCCATTGGGAAGGTCTGTCAGAAACGTGCTGTCCAGAACTACCTAATTACACAAAGAAATTAATCTTCACCTGGGTGTGGATGGGGTTCTGTGTGGAGAAATACTACAGGACAGTATGAACTATTTGTCATTCCCCAGTCAGCAGCCGCTTCCTCCCGACATGTGAAGACTCAACTAGATTGCTGCCTTATAAAATGTCCCTAAGAAAATTATTTCATGGGTTTATTGGTTTGGATGTCAGCAACTCTCATAATGAATGAAGATACTGGCAGCAGGTGTTTACTATGTGTGGCAGATTACAACAACAGAAATGGCCTTTGCATGATCCTGAAGAGGACAGAAGCAAGGAGGCTCATTGTAGTTTATACCCTAGCTCTATTTTATTTCATTTCTTCTGCTTTGAAGACTGCTGTTATATTCTCTACCCTTCATGCAACAGGGAGTGCTTTGAAAAAAATCATGTATTTGGGATATGGAGGGTGCTTTACCTCTCCATGTTCCTTCTTTCTGTCCCCACAACTAGGTTTAACTATGCCTTCTTTGGCTTCTGTTTAAGTCAGGAGTTAAACATACCTTAGCTGGTGCAATAAACTAGCTTGGCCTCCACATTTTGTTAGAATACTCTGAGAACTGAGATTAGATATTACTATGCATTTGTTTCTGCTGAATCTGTGTTATTACTGTTGATACCAATTAAGGAGAATTAAAGCCCCTCTCTTTCTATTTTGATTAGTGATCCAGTTCACACTGTTGGTTCACACATAACCTGGCTTGAAAGAGATCACAACTCTTCAACTGAACGGCATCTGAAAAGAATATTTTTATGGTCCAGAAAAAATGTTCGGCCCAGACTTGCATAGGTAACCCCACAGAAACAAATGCCTCAAGTTTGAGTCTTAATTGCAGTGTAAACTGAGTTTATTATAAATGCATGTGTTTAAGGATCTTTTGTGTTAAAGTCTAATCTCTTGGTAAACTTATTCTCAAATCATTAACCGAGCCGGGCCACTCAAGGACTCTTTCTGCTGGCACAAACAAGTGAGGAGTTGGCATTAGCCCACAGTCCCCTTACTTCCCCGGCTCTTCTGCCCAGCTGCCGTGCACCTGAGTTAAGTCAACGTTGACCGTATTTGCTGAGATAGAAGTAGCCTCTGTTCCTATTTCTGTGTTATAGATACAGAAAGCAGTAAGTTATGTTTGATTTCCTCCAAAGTGTTACCGGTCACCTGTTTCTTCCCATTTACTCTGTTATTCACACTTAAAGGTTAGGAAACCTCCCCTTTATTTAATGGAAACAAGTAACAATACTTGATGCACCGTCACATTTCTTCACATTGTCCTGAGATCTAAAACCATACTGACAAAACAACTGAAACCTCCCCAAGAAAAAGGTTCAAAGTTGAAAAAAACCCAAGCAACCAAACTGCAACACAGACCACCATCACAGCAGTTTTATATAAAGTGCTTGTTGTAAAATATCCAGTGGTGAGACGTTCTGTAGTACCTAAGTCTGTGATTTACTTAAATATCATTTACTGAAATTATTAATTCAAACACATAGTCACCATAAATGTATAAATTTTAATCTCTGCAGTAATTTCCTTGCATATCAGGTAATGGGTCAAGGAGTAATTTTGCTGCCTCTCCAGTAATGGAATGCTAACATCATTCAGGGTGGCTACATGGTTCTGACCTAGAGTTTTACTGTACTGAGCTGCATGCACAAATCTATTAAGCTTGCAGTATTATGAGAGCCCAAAGAAAGAGTTTCCTTCATTCAAGGATTGCATATTAAAAGCCATTTTAAGAAATCCAAACCTTTCATAACACCCACAATTCATAACTAGCACAATTCGTAACTAACACAATTCATAACTAGCTATTAAAAGAAAGTTGCAGCACAAGACAGAGGATTTACAGCAGGAATTAGGAGGAAGAGCTGGGAGAAAAAAAGATTATTTCATTTATAAATGCTGTGCTTGAAGTCTGGGGTTTGAGCTTGATCCTTTTATTCAAGGGCAGCGGTGGTAGATCTCTCAGAAAAAGTCTCAGGTTTTATTTCATCTCAGTTGTATTGGAGGATAATGTAATTTGTACTGGTGCTGAGCCATCTGCTGCTTAACAGCTGGGAATCCTAAAACACCAGGACACTGCGAATACTGCAATATAAAATGACAAGTTAGTGACCCTAGAAAAGCCCCTGGGGCAAAACACTGCTCTTTTCTCCGAAAATCTAGGGTACTGGTGTTGAGTGAGACACTCCCTCCTCACTCCCCCTTGCCCTGTCCCAGCTTCCAGCAAAACGACAGAGCAGATGTGCCAACCTGCTGCAGATGCAGAGAACAAAATTCACACAAGTCTGCAAAGCCTTCGCTTCACTCAAAGCCCAGGGCTCCTGGCAATTAATCACCAAGCAATTAAGCCTGGGAAGCACTTGCTGGGGAGAGGAGCTTAGATACACCTTTCCAGTTACAACTGGCTCTAAGGGTAACTGCTGAGTGGTACAGCCTGTTCTGGGCTGAAACACTGAAATGTCTCGCTTAGTAAAAACAGTCAGCTGCAACACGCCTCTGTTTTCAGGCTGACCATTAGCATTTTAGCAAAGATAATGCTGTCTCTGCCCTCAACATTTTCCCTTGATACACTAAAATCTAAAAATAACGTTTAAATCTCCAATAAGGACAGTCGAAAAATGAATCGTGCACTGCATAATTAGAACAAATCTCAGGGGCTAAAGTCCTCTTTTATATGCTTTTTATATTTAGAGCAAGGAACACCTACAATAACTGCTAGGAAATGTCAATGAAAAAAAATAAAATGTAATTCTCCATATTGTGTAAGTTATAAACAGCTAGAACTTTCAAAAAGGGTAGTCCCCACACATACTAAGACAAACAAATGTGTATCCCACTTCTGCCAAGGGAGAATTTTCAGTTATTCCCATGGTGATTTTTGTCAAATGCCTCTAGCAAACAACTTTGGATTTTAGCACCCTATGAAAACAGGACCTGAGCTGAACACTCTGGATATCTGAAGAACAGACAAGAGCTAAATTCTGGGTTTGCAATGTATAAATGCACCAAGTACTTTTCATTTTGGAAAGCTACAAAGTTTAAAGTAAACGACCCAGTGACCTTTGGACTAGTTGCACTGGGACTCTGTTTCCTAACTCACAAGAGCAATGGTGAGTTGCTGTTCCAGTAAACATAAGCTATTTCTGTGTTCATGGTCCTCCTCCTAAGACGTTTCTTGGAATGTGATGGGACAAACCCCTGCCCCTTTACAGCTTGGCATTACAAGGCTCCCTTGGTTGCGTGCTCTTTTTCAGCGAGTGGTGGGCAGAGACTTACTATTTGGTACGGTCTTTTCTCCCTCTGCCACCAAGAGCCTTTGCTCAAACCCACTGCGTTTCAAAATCTAAAGCTTTGTTGGCTTTATTGCTACAGCTGTAACCCATGGACACGCACTGGGCGAGAGTAAGAGGCATCGTAGGTTGGTTTCCCCATTCTCTGCTGTGAAGTCATGCTCTGTGTTACTGTACAGCTCCTTTAGGTTATTTATATAGAACCTTTACAATTAAACAATGTTTACCTCTTTCCTGTCCTTAGCAGATCAAATCCTTCATTGATTTTAGTGAAAGGAAGTGTGTGGGTTATTAATGGATCCAGTACAAATTTTTTCTGCATGTAGTCAGCAACCAGTTTAGGGACTGAATCTTTACTCTTCCATCCTGAAAAAATGCACAGACAGTGCATAATGAAACATGAAATGTGAAAATAGATAAAACTCATGGCAGCTTAATTTTTTAGATGAACTTTCTATATAGCAGAATAGCATGATGAAATGTGGCAGTGTGTCTTTACCTTTCTAACACAGAGTGCCAGCAGGAAACATGGGGTGAACGAAGTGCAGCTGTTCTACACATGACAAACCCAGTAAGTGCTGTACTGGTAGGCCAGTAAAAATTGCAATCTTATCAGAATCCAAACTTTCCCCCACATTAAATACTGTTTCAACTTGCCTATCGACATACTGCCCACTAAATCACACCATCATACAAAAACCAGAGTGCTGACATCCATGTGGCAACTGGAAACTTGATTGCCTTGTCAAAACTGGGGGTTGGGGGGTGGATATCTCTTATCCCCACCTCCTGTTCTTTCTTTTCAACCTTTCTCTCTCCTTTTTTCCTCATTTTTTCTTCTTATTTTCTTTCTCTTCTTTCACCTTTCTTTTCCCCCATTTTTTCTTTTTATCTTTTTCTCTGCCTCTTCTTCTCCTCCCCCTCTTCCTCCATTTTTCTCTCTCCTCCTCTCACCTTTAACTAACAGTTCCCATAATTGATTCCCTTTGTGCTTGTCAGCACAAGAGTTACCAATATTACTTCCAATAGGACAGCCTAAGCAATGAATTTAGATATATCCCATTCCATTCCAGTTGATTTACAGTTTTCCCGAGCCAGATAAATCACGTCTTTCCAAGTCCTTACCTCCAAAGACAGACCCTTTCCAGGTGCGACCACTGAAGAGGAGCATGGGGTCAAAAGTGATCTTTTGTGCTGCGGGGGGCACTCCCACTATCACACTGACTCCATAGTTATACTGGCAACAGGCCAAGGCTGCAGCCTACATTTGAAACAGAGAGAAAGCACAGAGTCAGGCAAGATTTGTCACTGGGGCATAAAAGTTTGAATTCCTTCTCCCCCTCTCTGGGCTGAGCTTGCAATTCTTTGTTTGTTTTTTATTGGGTTTTTTGTTTTTTTTTGGTAACTGAAACCACATCAGACAAGGTCTGTTGTATCTGCTCACCCCGTTGTATCTGCTGTCATGGGTTAGATATGCCCTAGCTTTGTTCTGCTGCCCCGTTTTCTCTTAGTCATTAGTGATAAGCCACTGCTGGAAAGCAAATAGCGGGTTCTGTGAAACTTAGCAGCCCTGGTTAGGTCAAGGGAATACACTGAAGTTCTCTCTCCTAATTTTTGAGCGTGCTTCTGTCCCTGCATCTCAGCAGCAGACAGCTGGACTTAACAGGTTTGAGGTTAGCTTGACACTTTTGCCAGCAGCTCTCAGCTCCTCGCCCTTGGTGCTTAGTGAAGAGCCAGCGAACAAGCTAATGCCTCATTCGACCACATCTTCGGTTGCATACCATAGTTTCGGTACGGCCGATGACCTCAAAGGAGTAGTCCACACCCTGGCCAGTCATTTCAATCAACACTTCATGAATAGGCTTCTTGAAATCTTTAGGGTTGACGCAGTCTGTGGCCCCAAGTTCCTTGGCCTTGGCAAACTTGTCCTTGTTGATATCAATGGCAATGATGCGGGAAGCTCCAGATGCCTTGCAGCCCATGACAACAGAAAGGCCAACTCCTCCCAGGCCGAAGACGGCACAGGTGGAGCCTGGTTCCACCTATAATAACCATATAAACATGGCATACTGTTACAGTCTAGGTAAAGTACAATGCATTTTCTTATTGTCACTATGTTCTCACTTAAGTCACTTCTTGTAATTTAGAGATTAACTGCTGAGAAGGAATTTGTACCTGCATACCTATTAGTGGAGTAGCCTGCTATACTTTTATACTACTACATGTGACTAAGATAAATTATCCCTAAAATACATTTCTAAGACCAGGTTTTCACTACACGTCTCAGCTTCAGCTTTAAACACATTTTTTTATTATGCTTTATATTCCATTCTATGAAGATCTGTAGTGTGGCTCCACTGAAGACAACACCAGCTGTAAAAGTCACATTCACGTATTGCCACACATTATGAGTATTCCATTTATAGGCTCCCACGTATTCCTAGATTGAAGTTACAATAGAACAAATCAGCTCTGTTGTAACATTTTTCTAGAGATGATAAAGCTATGAGAGAAAACTTACTAGATGGTAATAAGTGTTTTTACAGGATTTTGAACTGAAGACTTCTGAGTTCCTTGGAGAGAGAGAAACTGACGTAAGCAAAGTACTAGTATCTTCTTTGCACCCTGAACTCAACGGTCTATACTTCCTGGCTGTCCCACTGACAACCCGCTTGCAAGCCACACAATCCTGAACAGACCCCTTGAGGTATCAGAAACACCCACCACGATACTTACCTTGGCAGTGCACACAGCAGCCCCATAACCAGTTGAAAATCCACAGCCAATTAGACAAACTTTTTCCAGAGGAGCAGCAGAATCAATTTTGGCTACAGCAGTTTCGTGCACTACTGTGTATTCGGTGAAGGTACTTGTACCAATAAAATGGTGAATTGCTTTTCCTTTACAGGTGAATCTAGTGGTGCCATCAGGCATTAATCCAGCTGCTGAACCAATGCTGTTTGAAAGACAACCAGAAATAAGGGCAAGTGAAATCTGCTGAATGTAATCGGGTCTGTATCCATAAAAATCAAATAATCAAATAATCAAAATCAAAAAATCAAATAGGTAGCCCAGGAAAACTCACTCATTTTTACTGCACAGATTACCCTTGCTGCTTAAGCAACTCTTGCACTCCCCACACTGTGGAACAAAGAGTGGAATAACCTTGTCTCCTAGAAGTAAAATAGTAATGACAGAGGATTAAAAAAGGCAAACAAGAAGCATGCTGGTAAAAACACGAAGCAGGTATATTTAATCCCTAGGCAAATGTGCACTAGGAGTGCAGTGCTGGTTTTATTTCCTGCTGCTGCTCCTGAAAGATAAATCACCTCTCTTATAAAGGACATAATTTGGGCAAAATTATTACAACTAATTTCAATATGCAAAATTCTTGGTGTCTTTCATAGAACTGAGTCTGAGGTATGTCATAAAACTCTGTTACCTGCTGCCATTTCTGAAGTACTCCTTCTGCAGTTCATTGTATCTTCTACTTTAATGGAAAATAGTTACTACTTTAATGGAACATAGTTATACACAGGTCAAAAACCTGAGATAAGAATTGACAGTGGATTGGAGTGCCAAAATAACAGGGCTGTAAATTGTGCATACAAAGAACAGGAAATTAAGCATTAATTTGCCAGCCCTCTTTAGTCTTTTTCCTGTTTGCATTCCTATTACTGTTGCACTGCAGTAAAGGTAGGTAAAATACTTATCAGAGAAGCAGTGACACAGACAAATTAAGACAACATCAGTAATTCTCTACAAAGTAATCTATATGAGTAACAAAGTACCACGTAGCTTCCCAGCGTTACCCATTTTCCATAGCAATGATGTATGGTAAATCCCTAATAATCTCCAAATAGGTAATCCCTGATACAGATCGATTTGTGATTTGGCAGCTGTAAAATGTGAAGGATTCTTCACACATTGCAAGTCAATGGAAATCTTTGATTTCCTCTAAAAAATGGAAAATGGCTATAGAACATGGGGTGCCCCCAATATCCTAACCCTCAATTAATTTAGAAATGTGACGTGGGCTTAATAAGCATTCTGCTAAAGTAACTTTGCAGGACTTGGGGCTTTTCTTAGAACTTGAAGGCGTGAATTCAGCAACATCTGAGAAATGTGATTTTGTGCATGTGTGTGTGTTCAGGCCTGCTGTTTCATCAGCTCACCTGGAAACACATGGCAGCTAGAATTAGACAACAGCGATTTGTAATTTTAGACCTAGGAGAAAAAGCAGTTCTAGATTTCACTGAAATTTGCAATATACTTATTTGTTTGGAGTTAAAGCAGAAATCTCTAATAAAACTTTTTCTTATCATACATTCCAACCTGCTTTGGACAGACTTTATACTTGCTGCCAGTACAAAGACACTGGAAGTGCAGAGGTGCTAGAAGTGAACTACTTAGGTACTGCAGCAAACTTCCTGGATAAAATGAAGCAGATTTTGTTCAATGAATATTTTTTCTTAATAATTTAGCCCTTGTTAGAATTTGGTCAGTCCCATAAAAGCACATAGGAATCTCGTCTCATCTTGCAGCAGTTGGACGAAAATCAGTATCTTTCACTGACTTCTCCATCTGCCCACAGTGGTTCAAAGGAAGTGTAGCGAGAGGAGCGGCTGGTCCAGAGAAGTGTCCTCTGGTACTTTTTGCCCTGGTACTTTTTGAAGTAATTGAACACAGAGACCTAAGCTCTGGTCTGTTGAAGTCAATGGATTACTTAGCTTAGCAGAAGGTGTTCTGACATGTTGTCTAGCGCTGTGCTTTGCCTTATTCTTGAGAGAGATTAGTTGTGTAAACTGTGATTAAAGAACCTGCGGCTGATGCCTAATATCCTTTGACCAACAGCAAAGACTCTACATTCTCAATCCTGTGACAGGACAAGCGCTATGTAGGTGGAAAGCAAGCTGCAGATGCTTTTGCCAAAACCAGAAGAAATTTAATGGGAAACGTGAAAATAAATCAAGACTGGCAACCCAGAAAGACATAAACAGCACATCCCTTAAGGTATCCTTGAAAAATCTCAAAGTTGGAACATTTTCCTCTGCAGTACAAGTGCTCACACATGTAATCATCTTTGACTTAAACAGGAGTCTGGAAACTTGGGACGGGGTTTGTGTTCAGTGCTGTTTCATACCTGGTTTCACTGAAGTTACTCCCTGCCCAACACTCTCCACAATGCCAGCTGCTTCATGCCCAAGAATTATCGGAAAAGGCATAACCAGTGCACCAGTTATCACATGGTCATCAGAGCGACAGATCCCTGTAGCCACAATCTGATTTAGAGGAAATAAATAATAGAATATTTCAGCATTTAACTATGTCATGTCATATACAGAAGTGAAATTATAACATATATTTGGAGGTATACCTTATATCAAGCTATATAGGAGGAAGAGATTTTTACAACCAAGTGGGGAGAAAAAGATTGGAACAAGTTGCCCAGAGGGGCTGTAGATGCCCCATCCCTGGAAACATTCCAGGTCAGGTTGGATGGGGCTTTGAGCAACCTGATTAAGCAACTGATAAGTTGAGGATATCCCTGCTCATTGCAGGGAGGTTGGACGAGGTGACCTTTCAAGGTCACTTCTAACCCAAACTGTTCTGTGATTCCAAGACACTTCCTGCATTCTTACATCACATACACACAAAAGAAACCTACAGCTTAAACACTTTTGGTTGCANTAATAGATGTGTGATAAAATATGTATTATACAGTGATATAATATGATATGATTACATTATAATTACTATATATTATTTATTTTTTTAAATATATATGTTATATATAGTAAAACTTAGGCTACAATGTGTTTATATCACATTTTAAATTCTCTTGCAGGTATCACAGCAGTATTCCTTTTGAAACATNTAGGAGGAAGAGATTTTTACAACCAAGTGGGGAGAAAAAGATTGGAACAAGTTGCCCAGAGGGGTTGTAGATGCCCCATCCCTGGAAACATTCCAGGTCAGGTTGGATGGGGCTTTGAGCAACCTGATTAAGCAACTGATAAGTTGAGGATATCCCTGCTCATTGCAGGGAGGTTGGACGAGGTGACCTTTCAAGGTCACTTCTAACCCAAACTGTTCTGTGATTCCAAGACACTTCCTGCATTCTTACATCACATACACACAAAAGAAACCTACAGCTTAAACACTTTTGGTTGCAGGATTTGTGATTTTAATGGTCTGTATAAGTTTTAATCTACAAAAAAACCAGCTCCTTTGTGAATATTCCCTATGAACTACTGACCTCTATAGGGATTATCGTCTGGCAGACCTAATGTTCTAGCAATACAATTATATACAAAGAACAGAATAAAACAATTTATTCCTAATATTAGTATATAAGCACACATATATTAAGTTTATAACATTATAGAAATATTACAAAAATCAGTATAAAATAACTACCACATTATATTATTTATAAAAATATAAACATTACATATATTTTATATCGTTTATATATGTGTATAATGAAACATATCATATAATAGATGTGTGATAAAATATGTATTATACAGTGATATAATATGATATGATTACATTATAATTACTATATATTATTTATTTTTTTAAATATATATGTTATATATAGTAAAACTTAGGCTACAATGTGTTTATATCACATTTTAAATTCTCTTGCAGGTATCACAGCAGTATTCCTTTTGAAACATTCAGGTATGTCTTTACAACTTTTATTCTGACAAATGGAGTTGTCAACCCCATGAGAGGGTTCTCACTTGTGTAACATTTGAAACTGCTCTGAAATGAAAACAGCTACTGAATTCCACTGAAAACTTCCCAAAACGTACTCAATACCTGGTTAAAAAAGGAAGCTCTCAGCTCTGCTGAGCATTTCCTAGCACAGATTCAAAGTAGAAGAGAAGTTCTTGCTCCATGCTATAGGAAGTTCAGGTTTTTACCTGAACTTTTTTTCAACCAATTAGAAGCACAGGTTTCTTAGTAAACAAAAAAACCCAACCCTGAAAAACTTTTTTTTTTTTTTTTTAAAATAGCCTCATGATCAAATTTAGGTCTTGAAGCATGTGTTATAGAAGATCACTGAATGGAAACTACTCACCCAATGAGTTTTCTGACTGGATCCTAAAAATCTATAGAAAGAATTCTGACAAACAGCAAGATCGAACATAATTCATAACAGATTTTATATTTTATTTTTAGTACCTTTATGCGAACTTCACGTGCTTTTGGTGGGGCAACTTCCACTTCCTCAATAGAAAATGGTTTATTGGCTTCCCACATTACTGCCGCTTTGCATTTGATAACCTGCAAACAGAGCAAAGAAAAAGGGAATGACGTGCATTTACAAGTCACCACACAGATGGATTCTTACATTTCTACATGTGAAACTCCTGCTCGTATTTGGGGTAGGAGTGGGAAAACTACAGAAAAAACCCCAAACAACCAAACGCAAAATGGAACAAAAAAGCCAACACCAAAGCACAGAGTAAGCCCATTTTCCCCCTCACCAAGATCATGTCTGGCTTTGTTCACCTTTCTGTCAGACAAAGTTTTCAGCAACACGTATGTGTAACAGTCTCCTAGTGTAACTGGATGTTTTATCCATCCTCATTGCTCCTTTGCTCTTGAGTTCTCCAGTAGAAAACATTATTCAGGTACACAAGTTATTCTAAATTTCTTGGAGGATTATTTTTGCCGTGTTGGATTACTGGTGTATACACATATCATCTTGGAGATGGCATGCTAAATGATGCCATATACTAGTTTGTGATAAAGTCTGTATTGCCTAGAACACCTGTGTTGGGAGCTCAGAATTGCTAAAAATGGAATTCGAAGTCTTAATACAGGCTTCTGAACATTTTCATACAGCCCAAGTTCAGCCATGAGAGGACACCTATGTTAAATAGTGTAGCACTATGCAGAGGGAATCTTGAAGAAGTAACAGTCCCTTTAGTGTGAAATTATCTGCACTAAGGTGCCTTGCTTCTCAAATGGGATATTTAACTCAGGGGGGTCACTCCCAATACCCAAGACAGCTTTTTTTGTCTGTTAGACTAAAGTTTGCCCATGAGCTCTGCAGGCTTTGTCCAGGTGCTGGCAGGCCTCTGGGCTCTTCTGACCATCTACCACTGAGAGGAAGATGCACTCAGAAGAGGGAGGAGTGTTGTCCACTGCTCATCCCAGGCTTTCAGAGAGAAGGTAGCTCCACTTCCCACCCTCCAAGCTCTCTCCTAGTGTATTCAAAGGCAGCGGGGCCTCTCTGTCCCCATATCGATTCCTGTTCTTCCTTGGTGGTCTTTGCCCATCCCCAAGCTCTAAACGACTCCAGGCCCTGCAATATGATTTTCCATGACACCCTTATAGGTGACACTCTGTTTAATATAAATAAAGTCCTCAGTCACTCTATTAAGTCCTACTGGCTTCAAGCATTCAGGTGGCATTACTTTGAGAGGGAAATGGAGGCAAATCAAGTCCGCAATGCAAGAAGTTACAAGATGAAAGAAAGGCCACAAAAATGATCAGATGGTTGGAGCACCTTTGCTATGAGGACAGGCTGAGGGAGCTGGGGTTGTTCAGCCTGGAGAAGAGGAGGCTCTGGGGACACCTAATAGCAGCCTTTCAGTACCTGAAAGGGGCCTACAGGAGGGCTGAGGAGAGCCTATTTACAAAGGCCTGTAGTGACAGGACAAGGGGCAATGGGTTTAAACTGAAGAAAAGCAGATTTAGGTTGGATATTAGGAATAAGTTCTTTACAATGAGGGTAGTGGAGCACTGGAACAGGTTGCCCAGGGAGGTGGTTGAGGCCCCTTCCCTGAAGATATTCAAGGAGAGGCTCGACAAGGCCCTGGGCAGCCTGGTCTAGTTGGGGGTGTCCCTGCTGACTATGGGGGGGGTTGGACTAGATGACCCTAGCGGTCCCTTCCGGCCTGAAAAAAAAAAAATTAAAAAAAAAAATAATAGAAAGTTTGGCACATGCTTAAGTGTCCTGCGTGTGTCTAATTATCAACAAATTGTCAACTGATAACAAAAGAAAATAATTACTAGGAAATACTAAACACATGAAATAAAATAGCACACTTTCAGCAGGCCAGACCCAATGTGGTAATGAACACAACACTGAAAAAGACAGACTAAAGAGAGGTTTGCACTGTGTTTAACATTTCATACCTCAAATGCAAGCATGATTAGTAAAAAATTCACAAGTGAGGCCAAAGATCACATTTTAAAGGATCACACTTTCAAGGAAACTTACTTTAAAATAAAGCAATTACATATTCATACTGTATTCCACATAGTACAATGTCCTGGTTTGAGGTAAAATAAACCAATTTTCTGTTCAGTAATTTTACTTTTTTATCTGGGCTTCTTCTAACTAAAGTCTGAAATTAATAGCATATTGTTCAGAAACTGTTCACTCTCACAGTGGTAAGACCTGATTATCCCAAACAATGGTGTGCAGAGAGGCCATTACTTATACTTCTTGCTAGAACAACCAAGGTCAGGGAATTTCGTTACTTGCCCAGTTGGAGGGTCAGAAGTGGAAAAGCATAGAGGGGTCACACCTGTAGGGAGGAGTGGACAGGACAGGTGACCCAAAATTGACCAAGTGGGGTATTCCATCCCATCCATATCGTGCTCAGTATAAAAGCTGAGGGATCGAAGGGTCAGCTCTCTTTCTTCAATGGCTGACATCTGAGGAGGACCCTGTCTGTTCATCTGCCTCTGATCCCGATCCAAGCATTCCTGACTCCAGACCTGGAATCCAGCTCCTGTCAATCATTGAGTCTAGTCTGGGGCTTTTCCTGATGCCTGCTGGTGATGTGATCGTCATCCTGAGAGCTTGATAGTTTTGTATATATTGTATCTATTTCATTATTTTCTTCCTTTTTTGTTTTTGTTTGTTTTAATTTTAGTATTAATACTTCATTAAAGTAGTTTAGTTCATTCTAAACTTGTAAATCTCCTTATCCTCTTCCTCTCCCTTCTTTTTGGGGGGAGGAAGGGGCATCTGTCAGTCTCGTTTTGGTAATTTTTTGGCTGAAACCACAACACACAATAATGATTTCACAACTTGCATGTGTAGTGTTTATAAGAAGATAGCTGAGAGTGCAGATTGCTGAGAACAAATCTCTCCTACGATTAGAGATTGCTTAACTATGTATTGCTCTGATAATTGAGGCCCTGTGAACTTTTACTGACTATAAGAGGATGCCACAGATGCACCAAGAGCACACTATCACCCATTTAATCTATTAAGGCAAACACTAGCTGGAGTCAAAATGTTTTTTTCTGCTCGTGTTTTCTACCTGACTTACAAGTTACTGCAGCAGAGGGAGGGTAAGTGTAGAAACACTAGAAACACGCCCTTTCACAGTGCATCAAGATTATGCCGCTTTGTCACGTAAACTGCACGGTAACTCACATATTACTCCAAGATAAACACAGTGAAAACTAGGCGGTTCAGTTCTATCATAACACTTGGTTTACTATGCTCAGCCCAAGGCTGGCTGGAGGACTGAACTCAGTGTATTTACCTACAAGTCAACTACAATTAATTTCAACTACAATTAATTTTGCACTTGTGGTATCTCAGAGTTGAAGAGAGAATTTTTTTTTCTTCTTCTCTTGTTTTGTTTGGTTTTAGAATAGTGAAGACAGCTGGCAGTAACGACAAACGATCCTGGTACTTTCTTCAGGCACATTTCAGCAAGGTGCGTGCCTTCAGTTCCCTCTCTGGGCTCCTGCCCATCAACCTCTTTTGCACGTCCCTGGGTGCAGGTCTGGATCTCCGAGGCAGTGCAAGAAGCAGCATACACTGACTTCAGCGCTGGTATTAACCTGTATCTCTCTTGTCACTTTCTAGCAAAGCTGTAAATGCTCCTTCCAGTCCCAGCTCAGTACTGCATTGCATGCGATACTTACTTTTGGTCTTCATTAATTTAAGCTCCACACTTGTTAAATGCATATTCAAATTTAATGACTGTCTGAACAACATCACGATTACCCTCTGAAATGTAACACAGTATTAGGAGCATGTCTTTTTTTTTTTGGAATACAAAGTTATATGAATTATAGATAAGCTATAAATAGCTTAAAACACTCTGGGATCACAGAATGAAAACTGATAGAGCTGATAAATACATTGTTTTGAACACTTACTACATCGTATGATATTTTAAACTGTCCAAGCAGAGATTAAAAACAGTTTGCCAACCCTGAGGGGAGGCTATTCTTATTCTGCTGCTTTTACCTTGTATTGCCTCCATGTTTAAAAAAAACAAATAAATTATTGCCTTGAAGAGTGTAACAACCATTTCCTAGCAGAGTTCAGTGGCTGGCAAGTAAAGGCAACTCTCTTGTAACCTCTTCCTCCTAAGCTCTCATCTGTCCTATAGCGCCAGTACTTACGGTGTCCCTGCAAATAATCTGCATGTAAAAATACATTACTCAGCTGCAGCAAAGAGACTTTTCTCATAAAAACTTCTGCTTACTTTGCCTGCTGTGCTCATGTTGACTGGCGTGTCTTGTTTCCAATCTTGCCACCACTGATTTCTTGGGCCAAGAATTCAGTCAGCTGCAAAGCTGTCAGGTTGCTGATACGAGTCCTGCCCAATACGCTGGGAGCTGGTCTTACGAAGTGCTCCTGCAAGTCCACTGCTCTGACCTTTTAGCCAAGCCTCCCAGCTGAGTCCCACCCCTAAATCAGCCAAAGCACCAGAACGGCAACAACCAGCCCATCTGCTGAAACCTCACTCTCTACTGTGCTTCTGTCCTCCTGATTCGTCAGGCTCTACCCCACCCTTTTTTGCATTTTTTTATGCAACTTTTTATGGTTGCCCTCAACATCTCAGGAAGAAAGCAAAAGCCATAGCTGGAAGCTGTCCCCTCTTTCCACCTCCCTGGGAGGCTGCCTCCAAACCCACTGCTGTCAGTGGCACAGTGGGTGCTGCAAAGAGAAAAGGGAAGAGTGGCTCTTGGATTTGCAGCAGGGTTTGCAGGGATACGGTGCAAACACGAAGGCTCTGTGGAATTACTTTGGTGATGTAAAAGCCTAGCTAATACATTAAAACATGATATTGTGCAAGCTGCTTAAGAACCGTACACTGCCTTGCTGCAGCTATGCCTGCTCCTGATGCCTTAGTGTTAGTTGGCTACTCATTAATCGCTTGGAATGGCTTTCAGTGAACAGTGACCAAGGACAACATGACATTGAAGCTGATGGGAAAACAAAAATCAGTAAGTCAGCAAGGAGCACCGTGAGAAGATGTGCAACAACCTGCTTGAATTTCAAGTGATGGCCCGATCTGCTGGGTCCATCAACACCTGCAGCCGTGGGCCCTGTCACTGCTCACCACCCGTGTTCTTACCCTCTCCTGGCACAATGTCCTGGTGTGAGGGACTGGGTGGGGGTCAGCACTGCATGCCTCTGCTGCACATCTCAAGCCTCACCTATTTTCAAATCATGCCCAGCGTTCTGAAATCAAGATTTTTCCTTCAGAAACAAGCGAAAAAAAAAAAATACTGCATAAAACCTGGCTAGTAATTAGTAAGTACTGCACTCTCAGGTTTACCTGTATAACTGTAATTAATTTAATAAGGGGTACCGGAAGAGGAAGCAGGGAGAAACATCATAGATGTATGTAACCTCCGGCAGGTACTTCAGGGACAGTGGAGCATCCTAGTGGCCTCAGAGACCCAACTGCAGTCTGATGGGGACACAAGCTGTGTTTGGCCAGGGCTAGTACAAGACAATTCCAAAGACCCAAAGAGCCAAAAGGAGAGCCTGGCTTGAGGCTATCTTTGGAAAAAGGTTAACACAGTCCACAGATGAAGACCTGTCTCCTGCCTGGGGAATGACAGACCTCAGGGTATTCATCCATACAGTCTGCTCTGCTCTTCTGAAACTAAGCTCCTCTCCCCATCCCCCGCAGAAATTTCATAGAACATTGGAATCATTTAGGCTGGAAAAGACCTTTATGATCATCGAGTCCAACCATTAACCTGACACTGGCAAATACACCACTGAACCATGGCCCTAAGTGCCACACCTACACATCTTTTAAATACCTCCAGGGATGGTGACACAACCACTTCCCTGGGCAGCCTGTTCCAATGCTTGACAATGCTTACAGGGAACAAATTCTTCCTCATCTAAACCTTTCCAATCTGTATCTGCCCTGGTGCAACTTGAGGCCATTTCTTCTTGTCTTATCACTTGTTACTTGGGAGAAAAGACCAATCNCACCTGGGCACACCGCTGGGTCACATTCAGGCAGCTGTCAACCAACACCCCCAGGTCCTTTTCTGATGGGCAGCTCCAACCACTCTGCCCCAAGCCTGTAGCGTTGCTTCGGGTTGTTGTGGCCCAAGTGCAGGACCCAGCACTTGGCCTTGTTGAACCTCAGCCCATTGGCCTCAGCCCATTGATCCAACCTGTCCAGACCCCTCTGTAGAGTCTTTCTACTCTCAAGCAGGTTGACACTCCCACCCAATTTGGTGTCCTCTGCAAACTTACTGAGGGTGCACTCGATCCCCTCGTCCGTTTCATTGGTACAAACACTAAACAGAACTGAGCCCCAGGAAACACCACTTGTGACTGGCCGCTGACTGGATTTAACTCCATTCACCACAGCTCTTCGGGCTTGGCCATCCAGTCAGTCAACTGGGACCTCCCCCATTTGCCCGAACTGCTGATAAATGATGAGAAGTGGCTCGGTGAGCACCTCTGCCAGCTCCCTCCATGCCCTCAGGTGATTCCCATCTGGCCCCATAGGCTTGTGTGTGTCAAAGTGATGTAGCAACTCGCTGACCACTTTCCCTTGGATTATGGTGGCTTCATTCTGCTCTCCTTCCATTCTCAGGGGTCTGGGTATCCAGAGAGCAACTGGTCTTACTATTAAAGGCTGAGGCAAAGAAAGCATTGAGTGCAGGCAATACTATTATCACAGAGGATGCCTTGTCAAGTTGAAAATGTGTGAGGTGTGGATGCAATTAAAAGATTGGTAGTATAACACAAAATGTCAACACAAAACCAATCTACATAAACCCCCCCTCTAAATTCTCCCAGTAAGGCCTTCAAGCCAGAAGACTCATTCTGTGTACCCTGCATCAAAATACATGCAAACCAACATGACTCACCTCTCTGTAATGTGCTGACAGTTCTACAAAGCCTCAGGAGGCAAAACCTAGTGACTTCCTAGAAAAGCTTGTATCAGAATGAAGTATTTCTAGTCCAGTCTATTCCTTGACAGCTATCTTTCTCCTTTCCTCCCTTACTCTGAAGTTCCTGTACCTTTTCCTTACTGACCTCTTCTCTGATCCTTTTACATTGCCTTTCCCCTCAAAACTCTCCTCATCTCTCTAGCTATATGCACATCAAGACTAGGAAATGTTTTTTGGTTTTTTTTTTTTTTTTCTTCCAGGGAATGGAGCTGAGGCCACCTGGAAACCACCTAGTTTGGCCAGAGTTGGGTACCTCCAACTGGGAACACTGGGCAGTGCATCCTGCCTGCAGCCCATGCAGGGCTAGGTGGCATGGTCTTTAGGAAGAAGGTGGCAGGGAAAAGGACTGCACGTGGTGCCAGTGAAACGTGAGCTGACTTGCATAACTATGTTGCAGAAGCTGCTTTATTTGGGTTGTTCTGCCAGATTGCTCAAGACGCCCAGGCTGGAGGTGTAGAGCAGCCCTGGCACACAGGGAAGCTACAGTGCTGCCCCTTTGCGTGACTTGCTTGCACAGGCCCTGCACTGCTCCGATACTTGCCAGAAAATACTTAACTGATCCCTAGTCCCCATCCTCCCCCCTTTTAGGGCAGTTGACTGTGAGAGAATTTTTCTTTATGCTTACCTCTGTCTTTTATTCCTTCTCATGCAATTAATTCTTTTATCACCTTTTTATCTCACTTTTTTTTAACTGAACATGTGGCACTAATATTCCTTCTGCAGTGATTTATTAACCTCGGTAGATCCCAGTGAAATGTAGCAAGAGAGGCAAAGGAGAAAGACCACACTGGAGTTGTTAATGGCTGGTGAGCTTGCACACAAAAGAAGTTAGGAGCAGCAAGCAAAGGTCAAATTAAACCTGTTCAAACGGGTGAAGGGATCATATCTGAAGATTATACAGATGTACATGACAATGCAATGGAGCTGAGTTAAGCCAGCATGGGCTGACAATATGCAGTTTTCTGAGAAGAACGTAAAAAAAAGGCTTGCAGAAATAAACACTGACTCCTTCCCAGAACACACAGAAATTAAGTCAACTGGTCGTGAGACAACTCCTTGTTCATTTTAGTAAGCTGAAGACCAAAAGCCAATTAGCTAAACACTGGTTCTGAAATTTTGTGGGTTTAGAGCAAGTATTAAATGAATTTGAAAAGGAAAGTAATATCTAAGGAGAGTACTGAACCAAGTATGAACACCCCTTTTTAAAATATTGCCTTATATCTTCCTTTTAGGCCTCTGAAAAATCACAGCTCTGTGACAAACAAGAAGAACAAAGCATGTCTTAGACTACTTGAAGTAAAAATGGAGCAAAAGGGAATGAGTGTGAATCAAAATTTGATTATTTACTGGCTTTAGGAATGCCAGTAGTACATACCGTTGTTCCAGCTAAAAAAGTCACCTTCTCAGAGACAGAGACAATTAAGCTATACATTTCAAAGATGGGCCAAAGTTTAGTCAGCCATAGATTTTGAAGTCATACTGAAGTCCAGCTCTACCTTTCCGAGTAACTTACCACAGGAAGAATGTATGTTTACTCCAAGATTATTTTATAATCCCCCTGCAGAGAAAACAGATACTTTCCAATAATACAAACCAATACCAACTTCTCCTCAAGCTCTAAGGATTTTAGGAGTACCACCTTCAAGATCTATCTTACAAAGAGGTAAATGCATTGTTAATTCACTCAAGCCACCTAAAGTGCTCAGTGCACAGCAAAACCTTCCCCTTGTAGTTCTGCAGCAGCACTTACACTGAGGTACCACCTTACTGATTCAAAACAGATTAACCTCCAAATGTGTTGTTACAGCTATCTATGTCATTATAAAGTGTGCATCAGCAGCGTGACAGTATCCACAAACTAACACACACTTACATCATCATTCATCTATTGATTTTCAGCTAACTATGCATTTAAGTAGTTGATACCGGGTCTGCCTCAAAGCTTCTAAAGGAAGGCTCAGGTTATTAAGCAGTTTCAGAAAAGGGACTGATGTCAGTAGGTAAAAATATTTCAAAGGCAAGCCTAATAGTCCCAGGCTGTACTGCAGAATATTTTCTTTTTTTAGTTCCTTGGCTCTGGGGCACAATGAGTGGGCACAGCCAGTGTCCCACCTGCAGCCAGGACCCACCTAGGATGGGGATATTCAGAGAGGCTCTTTCGCACTCACATCATTCAGATGTCTGTCTGCAGAGCCAAGTCTAGAATCAAACACAATTGCAAACGGGGGGTCAATGGGCATACACAACATGGGACGTGAGTCTATGTGGAAATCAAATCAAAGATAAATTGACCTGAATCCAGGAAAAGGACAAGCAGGGGGTTAGTACACTAACCTGCAGTACACTAACCTGCAGAAGTACAGTGTTTGGAAAACTGCCACAGCACAGATGCAGAGAACGCTGCTGGGGTGCCAGACTTCAGAAATCTGGGAGATCTGTCATGTCCAACCCATAACCAGTAGGGCTGAGTCTCGATGGGAAGGGGATGAGACAAAAGGCCTCCTTGTTGTGGCTACCCTGCTGCATGCCACTAGAAGAAAGTTTGCCCATTTCAGCCAGAAGGTTTGACTTTCTGCAATATTCCCTTCATATTTCCTGCTTCTGAGGCTTTCTTTTCAGGTTCATTGAGCCATACCTTCTTTATTGCCTTTCTAATGTTTTATTAGATAGTTGTAAAGATCCCTGGATGCATTCTGCTGTGCAGCAACTGCTAAGGATTGCTGAGTAATAGTTCTGGCAGTACCTGAAACTTTACAAAGCTCAGCAATGAAAATTGGAGCTTTTATAAGCAATGATGCTGATAGCGAAACACAGTGATCATACTCTGCTAGAGCTTCTGTGCAGCTTTTCTTAATG
This sequence comes from Nycticryphes semicollaris, assembly GCA_013400055.1. Classification (NCBI taxonomy): domain Eukaryota; kingdom Metazoa; phylum Chordata; class Aves; order Charadriiformes; family Rostratulidae; genus Nycticryphes; species Nycticryphes semicollaris. Next base: position 328,677 of record VXBJ01001575.1, read on the forward strand.
TTCTGTTCTCAATCTTCATACTAGCCACGGAAAAATACAAATGACTTAAACTGAAACAAGAAAGAATCAAATTACACTTGAGAAAAATAACTTTCTCTGGGCACAGACAGCAAAAACAGTAGATTACTTGGAGATGGTGCGGTGCCATCATCTCGGAGGCCTGCAAGACCTGACTAGACAAGCACGCCCCATGCCAGAGCTGATCTTCCTGGGGACAGCAGGGTGAAGCAGAGAACTTCCCTGCCCATTTCTCAACAGTTTTGTTTACTTTGTATAGCTTAAGCTGGGATTCAAAGAAGGATCTTTCTTTAAGACATGCCTGAGAGCACTACGTATAAATATTTATTTCTGTTATCAGAAATTAATTCCTTGTCTTTTCTTATTATAAAACAGTACAGCAATTCTTCCCTGCTTCCAGTGCAATGCCTTAGTGTGCCACGCCTGAAATATGCAAGGGCTTGAAAATCTTGAGTGTAATACAGCCAGGCCTGTAGTTTGCAAACAAGAAATAAATGTGCTCTCTTAAATAACGTGCCACAAGCTAGAACGCCAGGGGGGCAACCAGTGCTAGAATTTGCGTACAATATATAAATTCATGTCTGCATCTACAGAATAACGCTTGTAAACTCAGAGAATTTCTAAGGAGACCTGAAAAGTGGACAGGAGTTGCAACCTCAGTGGACCAGGAATCTTATTTTTATGGACAAAGCACCATTGGAGACATCTCCGGCCATAGCCAGTGGCCATGTTGCAATGTCTATTTCTAAATTTTCTTCCTGGTATGAGATTCAATCAGGAATCACATGACACTATTGAAGATCCTTCTTGCTCAATACCTGAAAAGCCATTTTGATGCTTACTCAGTTCACCCCATTAATCCTACTTGATGACAATTTCACCTGTTGAAACTATGGAGAACTGCACTTGTACTCGGGAAAAAAAACTTCCCTAAAGACTTGTCCAAAAGTGTGAATTCTCTTGAACGCAGAACCCCGGGGTCAGGTGATTTTATAGTCCTGTGCACAGCCCTTTACTTCTGTGTCCACATGCAAATATTGGTTCTGTACAGGAATTGGTTACTTCTGGCCTTGAATATTCTTATGTTAAAGAGGAAGAGGGCTAAAACCGTAACAGATGAACTGGGGGGACTCAAGCTCTTCCCTCTGCTAATGACAGGCAAAAGAGGTAGATGTGCTGCTGCCCTGGTGGTGCACAGCTCCCTGGTGTCACAAGGAACAGGAGTGGTTCTAGAGTTTTCCCGCATCACCAGCCCTTCCCAGAGCAGGCAAGACCAGCTGCTGTTCGTTCAGCTCAAGACCCGCACCTGCGGAAAGACGTGAATCCCTCCTACACAGTGAACATTACCTGCTGCAGGTCACACAAACGTAGCCTCTCAAGAAGAAGGTCCTCTACAGCGCTGCTTCCCTCTCAGATGATAGTTGGATTTTTCTGTCCGTTACACCACGTTACAGGCTTGCCAGGTATAGACTGAGAACTGCTGAAAAAGCAATAAATTACCTGAGTTACATTTTTTCTCAAGAGTCCATTAACACAGTCAGATATAAGGCTACTGTAAAGAACTGCTGACCACATCCTTCATAAGGAAATGAGAAGCCTGTAAGTAATTTTTAATACTGCAACAATAATCAAAGTTCTGGGTGTGATTTTATCTAGCATATAAAAATGACAGTGCTGGCTGGTAACATCATTCTGTCAAACATCCAGTCTTTTGTGGTATCACTGCATTTATTCTAATTTAAATATTAACAACATTGTTTGCTGCTATTTTGGTAAAGTAACACCCCTAAGATCCCCAAAACATACTGTACCAGCACTCCTCAGGAGTGGAACAGCAGGCACCTTGCTTCCACCCTTCTCTGCTTACAGCTTCTCCAAATTCTGCAGAGGTAAAAATAACAAGAACAACAGTAATTGAAGTGTCTGCTACCATTCAGTCTAAGTGAGTTCATGTTCTTTACTTCACCTCCAGCATTTGACCTCAGGCAATCAGCAGAAGAGCCAACCTGCTCTGCAGAAAAGCCCTCAGCAAGAGAAGAAGAAAGGTTACACAACAAATACCAACAACATGTCGCAGAACAACCGGCGTTACTCTGAGTCAAACTGCTCAGGGGAAATCTACTACTACTTGTCCAGGAACATTCCTCATCCTCGGATGGTCTGTCACATGCAAGGTAAGAGCTGCTGAGGGACCATGCTGTTAAGCTGGACAACTGCCCTGTCAAGCACAAGAGAATGCCAGCGTAACACCCTTTTGTTCCAAGAGTACCCACGGCTCCCCTTTCCTGTTTCTAAGAGAAGCATTTAATAAAAACAAGCTGTTACCATCATTTCAATCTACTAAGCAGCCCGACCTGCCCTCAGCAATGAGTGATCTCAGGTTGGCAACGTAAAGGTTAGCAGCACTAAAATCCTTATGAGGTACAACTAAAACTATTTCGCCAAGACAACTGTCTGGGATTTCTTTTAAGCTCAAATAATTTCTTCCTCTGTCCTTCTGTGTTCACAAGTGTACCATAAGGGCCAGAGACAGATTGTCACAATTTCTTTCTCTGGTTCACTCTCACCTAAATAATTCTTGTACCCTTCCAGGAGCAACCTATTACACAATACAGCATTTAATGAGAGTCACCTGGTGCTCTAAAAACACTGTGCTGCTCTGCTGTCTGCTCGATCTAGCTTTGATTACTCTGCCTACACCCACAAGGAATACACTCAAAATCAGTGGGCCATCTGTATCAGCAGAAGAAATAGCATTTCTAGGGATGGGGTTTGTTTCAGAAGCTGACCCTGCACAAGGACATCCTTCTGGCAGCAGCCAAAAGAAAATTGCTGACATGTGGCCACATTTACACTGCTGAAGGCACAGAAGGGTCATGATGGGGAAAAAAAAAGTCTCTGCTGAGTTCCCTGGGGACTTAGAAGAAGTAGATATTGCATCAGGCTTGGTAAATAATGAGTCTGTGATACGACTTTTGCAATAAGGGATGAAGGGTGATGCAGGACTCAATCAGCTCTGACTAAAACTGAATTTCTTGCATCTCGAGGGGATGCCTTTGAAGGAACAAAGCAAGACTCCTCCTTTCATACTGACCACCCAACATATACTGTACACAACTCTGTGTGTGCATATATATATTTATATCTCTATATAAAACCTACCTAAAGTAAAAATCTAGAACACATACAAAATAAAGTATGTATTTGTGTGTGTATCTCTTCCTTCTTCTAGAAACAAGTAAAAAAGGCAAGCTGACCAGAGGCAGCAAAGACTAAAGTCTTACATGGCTTAGCCAGATTAATGGGGTGGATATCTTTGTACTCTCAGCAGAGAAATGTTGAGCCATAATTACTTTCTGCTTAATATCTGTCTTATGTCAGATACTAAGCAGAATCAAGGTTCTGAAAATCCTCATCAGCTACTTAATGGCATTGCCTCTTTGCCAAGTTAAATCCAGTTTGACTTACAGTAACAATAAACGTAGTGGTTGCTTGTAGAATTCCTTTTACCCTGGCTAAGAAAGGAAGATTCTAGTTCTTCAGTAAATGCTACGACTCTCACTGAAAACCACGGTCTCCTTGCAGATCACCTGCTAAGTTTACTAAAGGCTTTACCCTTTTGGGTTTTGCACAGGATTAAACAACACCCCGGTCTGTCTTGTACGAAGCAGCTTTTCAGGACAATGCCCAGCTGCTGCCAACACATTCATCCCCCAGCAAGAAGCTGGTCGAGAACAACATGTGGGAACAACAACTGGGAATGGCAGAAGCAACACATCTGGCAGCCACCACCTTCTAAGCCTTGAGGCTTTCCGGCGAAGGGAGCCAGGCACTTCGCAGTCCAGGACACGTGAGTAGGGGCACCAAACTGACCTGTGAGACAGCAGCAGAGGAGGAACCTGCGCTGCTAAGGCTGCAGCTGGGTCTCGGCCAGGGGCACTCTGTCATTGCAGCTCAGGTCCAGGTTAAGGGAATATAGGACAATATACATTCAAAAGGCAAGTATTTCTTCCTCTCTCTCTGTGTTAGTCACCACATCTTACAAGATTTGTCCTTGCTAATTGCCCTGGCATCTTTAAAGCTTTTAGAGATTAAATGCTCATGAGACATCTAAGAATTCCACATTTGTGAGCAATTACTCCATCTGTAAGCTACATTCTGCAGGAGTGGTTACACAGCACTATAAGCACACATCTATGAAATACACTTTCTAGGATTTTCTTCCAATTTCTTAGGCATCTTGGCACATAATTGCATTAATGTACTGTGTGAAGTAGTAAAAGCAAACAGAAAAGGAAAGCAATACATCCCCTTAGAGAGCTAAAACATGGCTCATGCATTTGTGTAATTAATAATATGTTGCGTCCCATCCTGCCTCCCGTCCCCCCCCATCCCTCCCCAATAACCCAAGGTGTATCTTATGGCCTTTCTGCTTCAACTTGAGAAAACACTCTGCCTGTTGATTTCCAGAAGGACACGCAGATGTTCCTGAAAGAATTCCAAGCAAGCCTACTTCGCCTGAAAAGGTAAGGGTGAAAATGACACAGCTCTTTATTTCAGCACTCTCTCTGTTGCTTCTCAACAACTGTGACCTGAATCAGCATTCTCAGACTGTGCAGGAGGACAGTGCAGAACCCAAAAGAGGGAGGGGAGGATCCCCTGTGTAGGACACCAGAGCTTGGAAGGGAGATGGTGCCAAGCAGGCTGATAACTAAGCTGTAACTGTATCACTTTCAGCTCTGTAATGTCACTGCACTTTGCTAGCAAGAAAAATGGTCCAACCCAGTGAAGAAAGGAATGCAATTCACTGTCTTTCAAAACGCTGGGGAAAAACCTCACATTAGACAAGAAAGAAGCACAGGAAAGAGCCTCCTCCCCGCACAACACAAAGACTCTTTAGATGACTTACTGCCAAGTGTGACTTTTGCTGGCACTCTTTTGTAGCAGCCAAATGCTGATGTTTAGATCCAACTTTGTAGCTGTGTTCATAAAGTCTTTTAGAAGAAAAAGATTTTCTGCAATAATTCTTTAGTCGAAGCTGCAGGCTCTCGAGTTACTCACGGGCTAAGTTACTATTCCATCACAAACGGTGGCACGAGGAGGATCGCATGCTCTCGAGGGAGTAAGAGCTGAAGGCAGGTGTTGCTGCACCGGGCACTACGAACACAGAGATCCTCAGAATAAGGACTCCCTTTCCTCCTAACTTTTCCATTTGAACTGGGGAGGTGGGGGCCTGTCTAAATGTCGCTTTTTGGTTCCTGAGGTGGGTATAGTGGAGCCTGTGCTTTATTTTTACTGTTCACTTACACAGGCAGAACACAGTTCTTCAAATTACATTTACTGGGCTTTGGCTGCAAAATACCAAATGGGCAGATACTGCCATGTGGACACAGAGAGTAAACTACTGCCCCTTAATAGCTGTTGGCTGCCTTTTCTTTTCCTCTGCATTTATGAACAGAACCTTCCGCCAGTCACCTTTCCATTCCTGGGCATTTCATAGACTGCTGAAGCCTGTGCACAGAGAAATGAAGAGTAGTAGCTCAGCGGCACACTACAAACCCATGATGAAAAGGCAAACAGACCACAGAAGTCCAGATTTAATCCCTTCCTCACCTATTTCTATCTTAAAGGTCTCCCAACCAAATTGATTCTATTATTAGTAGCTACCCGGCATCGCTTTCATTCTTGTGCCAAAATCCAGCTCTTTCCAAAACACACCCCCATTTCAAAAAGGTACCTCAAAGCCAACCATGGTTTACAACTCTACACATTTTCTTCAGCAAAAGGACAAAGCCCAGTGTTGCACATTATGCCACGAGTATCTGTTATGATACTTGGTGACCATTTATTAGAAGCTGTAATGACCCATGTTCAACTGAAGAAGAGTTTCAGAGGTGTTTTCTGCTGTACACCTTGCTGCAGTCTAGCATTAGCGGTATGCTTCACATTGTCTTCAGTTGCCACTTAAATGGAGTCAAGCCAATTCTTTACACATTTGTTTTCTATTTTGGAAAAGCTTTTGAAAAAACAATCCCAAGCCTCTACACCACCTGCAACTCAATGGGGAATCCGCAGTGTGTCTGTCACCCAGCCTTCTTCTCCATCTGTCAACTTTCGTCATGGTCCTCATGTCCAGGAGAACGTGAACGTGGACCTGAGCTACCTGGATCAGGACATGAAGGTAAGACTTGAGTGCTATAATATATGGCTTCCTAGAATGTTACATAGTTTTCTTTCTCTTGAGGATGGTGTGGGGTGTTATTTGTCCATTTTTCCCCAAGCCATGTGGATTCCACAGACTTAATTTGATGTTCAGCATTTGCTCTGAGTTGCTTTCACCTATTTGGAAGGTGCTATTGGCAATCACTGGGGGAGCAATGCAGCTGGCACCTGGGCTGAAACTTGTTTTCTAAAACACGGCCTGCACTTGTTATATGTCACAAGCAAAGGGTTTTACATGTAGGAAACATTACTTGGTGATTTCCTTCCTGTGCCTCTGAAGCACTGTGTACGTGGCACTCTCTCAGTATCACCTTTTGCAGTCTGGTGGCCTTTGCTCACACTGGGTCAAAACTGGTGGGACATCTTAGACTGGGTAATTGGCACAGCTGTAAAACTGCATGCTCACATGGCTAGAGCTAAACTGCAATGCACACAAAAACTGGGTGGCGAAACAGCTTCTCTTCCTTCATGGTTACCATCCCGTGCATCTTCCAGGTGCTGGGAAAACTCGGCCAGATTTTACAGACAGATTCGGTTACTGAGATCCAGAAATGGTTTGCAAGGGCAAGTACAGAAGGTAACAAACAGATGCATCTGCATCCCTTTCTGAATAGCATGTGCTTGTGTACATTCGTGTAAAACCCTGGATTTCTCATAGGGCTGGATGGAGTGGGGTTGCTATGGTGGGAGGAATAGGCTTGGCCCAGCAGTGGCTTATGCTGAGCAATAAGGGGACAGGACACAGAAATCAGTTACTCAGGCCTCAGCGCACTCCGGTTTGGTGCCAGGTGGAAAAACGTGCACTCCCAGTGGAGCTCTGGGCTGCTGTGGGCTGAGGGAGGCAAACAAAAAGTGTTTCTCTTACGGCCTTAAGCCCTTTGAAAATGAGAAATAAGCTTAGGGAACTCTTGAATTCACCCCCGAACCTCCAGATCAGCAAGTGTGAACTTCAGTAGAATTTCTGCTACCTTCATGTTTCAGAGAAAGGCTTCGTGTACAGCCTGATTTTCTCAAAACCGACAGAGAAAGGCGTGCTGAACTCTAGGGAAGGTCCAGCAGAGAACACAAATACCCAGGCTCTACTAAAGCTGCACCCTCCTCCTCGGAGAGGACCAGAAGGGGAAATGAATCAGTCCAGGTAAAACCAGCAGTGAGGCTGTGAGGCATAAATTAAATCCCATAGCCAGAAATGCTTGTTTTCTCCTCCTACGAAAAATGCAACTTTGTGCTTGAACTTTATCATGCACAGCCTGAAGTAGAAATTCTCCTAACTCCAGACAACCCCGCACTCTTTGATACACCTTTGGTTACTATAGGATAAGCAGAAAGTTTCTGGAGCACTCAAAATCCCAGTGGGAAAAAAACCCCACCTGTATATTATACTACACATTTTTTACTAGTTATAAAGTTAGACATTCTTCTGTTTTTATTCAGGTCTTCATCCAGGTCATCAGTGGCGAGTCAAAATGTTAAACAGGGTAAGTCACAGACATTTCAAATGTTAAGATACCACATGCTTTGGATGCAAACAGCACAGGGACTGAGAATCTTCAGCCGCTCTGACTTGTGTCATTGCAGCAGCACCCAAATCAGAATCACAGAATTCAGTGACAATATGATTCTCATATTACACTCATATTACATTTAACTAAAAAATTTATATTCACTAAGAGTATCACTAAGATATGCAAGACCCTCTATACAACTGTATCTGCCTCTTGCTAGAAAGAACTCAGCAGGTACTGAGTTCATCTCTTCACCAAAATCTGTACCTGTAAATTATACACAAGCTGAAACTCCTCCTTCTGCTGACAAACTTGGGGATTTGCCAGTCTTGGACAACCCCAAGAAACACCACTGTCACCTCCCTTCTGAAGCACACAGAAGCAAGAAAAGTCACTCCCTGAGCATTATCATTTGAACGAAGCCATTCATACCACTTCTAACACTACCAGCATTTCCTATTCTTTCTAACTCCTCCAGTAGGAGTGAGTGAAGAGTAATCTTATGAAAGAGCAAGTAGGAAAAAGAAGAACCTGCCAAAACAACAGTCTCTCTTTTTCCAAGTGGTGTCCACGGATGATTTCTTGCTAAAGTGTGAATGTGCTTCTATACTCTCAGCTGCGTATGGAACAAAGCTACATCAGCCTAACATAACCTTTAGACTAGCCTGATAATGGTCTCAGCAAAGCCACTGACAGTTTGCTTTTGCAAAATGTTTTCCAGAAAGGAAGAAAGAATGTCTTCTGCTCTCAATGTGAGAAACACGGGTCCAGCACAAGCAGCCACACTGCTCCCAGGGAAGAATTGCAACGGAGAAAGTGCTATGGAAACACTTCACACTCCAGCAGAAGTCTCACCTGTGCCACTGCCACAGATATTCCCTGGAGGCACTTCACACAGAAAAATATGTAATCTTAGCCCTTTATCATATAGATGCTTACACTCGCTGCTAAAATAAATGGATGTTTGTTATCTTTAGTCCTCAAGTCATTCAACCAAATCATGCTGTGTAAGTACACGAGAAGTGAGCTAGACAGAAAAAAGCACAGAAGCCACTCTTTTTGGCATCACATTAATCTTTTTGTGTGACTCAGCCAGGCCTGCACAAAGAGCTCTTGTGAGCAGACTTGACTGTACAGTCGCAGACATGCTGGGGCAAGAAGAGGGGCAGGCACACATGATCTGCAGAGATGCACGTCAAGCCCTTGGCACTGGGGAAAGAAGTGCCCTGGAGTTTCAAACCCTGGCCACCAGAGTGACTGGAGATGTCTGCCTCTCAGCAAGTGAGAATCTGCTTCCATAGCTCTCATTATGAGCAGAGAAGCGTCACAAATTGTAGCATCCAATGGCAGGAGATGGGATATGGTCAGCATGTCACCAAACACACATGAAAACCACCATGCAAATCTCAAGCCATTGAAATAGAGGCCCGCAATGACAGAAATGTATCTGGACCTTTGTGGAGCTGTGAAAGCAGAAGGATTGGGGTTTATTGGTTTAAAACATACCTTGGTCAGTTTATTCTCACAACACCAAAGAAAGATGATAAATTGACCATAGTTCCATTTACTTCCTGGAGCAGGAAATCAGGAATTCCAGAGGAGGATTCAGGGCAGACAGCCTCATTTAAACCATCTGTCTGTTTGCGGGGGAAGAAATCCTGTTAGCACAGCACTAAGGAGTGAGAAGCTTCACTCAGAGCAGAGCTCGGTGTACTCCTTCCACGAGGCCCTGCCTCCAGATCAGGTTGACTGTAGTTGACAACTACCACCTCCATTCCCATTTCCCACTGCAGGAAAGGAGTCTGCCAAGACTTAGTGGACAACCTCTGCCCTGCTTTCTCGGGGCTCACACACAGCTGCACACACCCAGGCATGCTGGAGTGCTGGATGAAGCAGGGTGAGGCTACACTAACCTGTAGCCTCAGATCTACCAACAGCAGATTCAGGAATGACCAGCAGAACGCCAGGCACCCAAAGGAATCACTACTCAGGTCCACTTGCCAACTCAGACCACGGATGCAGAAATTCATTTCGACAAAATAAACTTAAAGGGATATCAGCTTCCCAGATAGGTAATTTCTATACAGCTGTGCAAGAGCAGGAGCCTGTAAGCCACAGTAAATGGTAGCAGAACTTCAAGCCAGAGAGGAGCTGGCAGTGCTTTGAAACTTCTGTTGTGTCTTAGGTCTAAGCCCTGAAAAGTCATCTGGAATCCAAACAGGAAACCAAGGAGCAGGGTTGAGTGACCACACACTGACTGAGCTATAGCAGTGGCTTCTTGAATGGGCCTGATACTGAATGTCCAAACCCTTTGGGCTGTACTCAGGTTGCCTTCATTCCATACCTGTCACTGTCTCGGTGTTTACCTGCTGTCCCACGCTGCATTAGCTGAGCCTGAAAAACTTCACTATGTCTCAGAGGCATGGACTGCATCAAGGTAAGAAGAGATTAAAAATACTGAAAAGCCAAATGCCAGAGGCAAGATGCCTACAGGCCCCTCAGTGCGATTACATGAACCTGAAAGCCACACTCTCCTGATTTCTCACAAATCCCACAATACCAATTTCTGGTCACTTTTTCAAACTGTTTTCAAACAGTTGCCCACGGCTGGAGAGGTAGGAGGTACTACTTGGGAAGTCCATGACCACCTTCACAGAGGGAGCCAGGGACACTCAGGGGTTAAAACAAAAAGGGACACAGCACAGGAACACCAGAGTATTGTGAAGACAGGAGGACCAGCTGATTGAGACAAGCAATGGGCAACAGCTATTCACCAACCTGCTGTGACCTTGTGGAGGTAGCACTTCGAGCTTTCCAAGAGCAACATACCTGGTCATCTTTTTCTTCTGTCTCTTTCTCCACAGACAGTTAAGTTTCACATTTACAAGAGTTTGATTTAAAAACATCTGCATGGCCATGGGTGGGTGTGTTCATTTATTGTCACTGGTAAAGATGCAAGACAGGCTGTGTTTTAAATCTCGTTCCAGCTCAGCAGAGATGAACAGTTACGATGCTGTCATCTTACGCTCTTCAGATGGCCTATGTGAAATCTGCACTTGTTCAGAACCTGCAGCTACCTAGTCAATCCATGCAGAGAAAGGGATGGGGCAGGCTCACAGGGCTGAAGGGAAGCCACACTTCCAAGGTGTCAATTTCAGTACCTGGCAAAAGCACTTAAAATCACTTAGAAAGAAGTTAAATCAGAACCTCCAGCCAAGACTGAGACTGTGACTTTTTTTTTTCTAAAAAGGAAAATATTTGACAGACAATATAATAGCCACAGAATCAGATAAACCAAGTATACTGAAACTGAGGGACTTGCAAGAAAGAGTTCCTGTCTCCTCCTCATCTTCTGAGGCCATGTGATAAATTTTCCCAAGAGGCTCAAGAAGTTATCAAAATTGATTGTGTCACCTTAAATCAACAGGCACCGTGTACCAACCAAGACATACGATTTGCATTTGGGCAGACATTCATCCCACTCAAACTGAAGTTTAAAGCACTGCCTTAACCCCACACTTGTATTTCATCCACTGACCCCAGCCAGGTAAACAGGGTATAGAAATCAGTGTGGCTCAGCCGATAAAGGCAGTTCAGTCGCTTCTGACTGTCTGTTGAGCTGCCCAGGGAAACTACAGTTTTTCTTGCTTTGTTTTGAGTGTTCAAGCCTAGTGGTACAGGTTTTGAGGTCACAGGAACACTTGTCATTCACTGCTTTTAAGAAAACGTAGAGCAGAAACGGAGAAGAATGTGTCCATTAAAATAGGAATAGTAACTACCACTGCTCTTGGGTAACACACCCAACTTGGCATGTATGGGTTTTTTTTAATAAAAAATAGCTTCCTCGGGGAAATAAAATAAATACTGCATTTGCCATTAATTTATTTTTTTTTAAAAAAGCTATTAATATTGAAGTTTCAGGGTAACAAACTTCCATTTGCCTTTACCCTTCATGTCCAGAAACAGCTCTGGAGCAACTATTGAACTACCAAGCGTTGAGTCAATTCAGTATCACTAGGGCAGCAGATGGTCTTCAGAGTGCAACCAAGTGTCCTGTGAACTGCACGTCTCATCTTTCCCATCTACTCATTCTGAAGGCTAGTTGCTGTCTGAGTCGTTGTCTTCATCTTCTTTTCCAGACACACCATATTTGGACAATTCATTGGCTTCTCCCAAAGGAACAGCCCCTTTCCGCTGTGGCAAGACACTGAAAAAGGCCTCCTTCCAGTCCCTCTTCTCCAGGTATGCAAGGATGATCTCAAACACTGCAACATCAAGAACATCAGCTCTTTTACAGAGAGATAAGTGAACTGTTAACAAAAGCACCCCCCAAATCTGTCTTTACAGAGGTTTAGGTGCATTTGGTTGTGGCACCTTCAGAGTGAAGCTGATGAAGAACAGGCAGAAGCAGACAAGGCAATTCTGCTACAGTGACGCTTTCTTGCTGTTTCCATTATGGTAATCATACAGTCACCCTCCTCCTCCTCCTGTTTCAGCTCCCAAAACTTTTCCTGATTGACAAGGGCTCCAAATTGCATTATATGTAAAATTAATCAGAAAATTCTTATTTAGAAAAATCCCAGGCTATCCAAAAAAACCCTCTCAACACAGATTGTAGCTCAGGGGCAGCAGCAGGAGGCTCTATGGCTGCTGAGGAAGCCAGATTTGGATGACAAATGTGGGACAGAGGGGTGGCTCTTCAAGGTTGGGGCTACAGGAATTGTGCTAACAACACTGGAGAATGCTGACTTCAAAGGATGCAAGCATTCTCCATGCCAAGAGACAGCATATGAGAAAGGATCAAAGGAACTGTGGAGGGGAAAAAACCCAAAACTTAACGAGAGTTAGGCAGGCACTGAGAAATGGAGAAGCAGCAGGGATCTCATGCTCATTGAGAGTCAAGTTACAGAAAAGTGTCACATTTACTAGAGGTTTCCTGGATCCAGGTTTACTGGACACTGCTCTCTGTGACACTGATATTGAAGAGCTGGCCATTTGACTAAGCAGGTTTTTCACCTGAAACATACTGTGAAGGTATGAGCTCTCAAAGGACTATATTAATATCACCCTCAGTTATTGCATAAAGCACCTGTGACAAAAATGGTAGCTTTAGAACAAGAAATGTATGAGGAGAACATTTCTTCTCCTTTGCTTTGAAACTTCCTTTATCTGCATAGTAAAACCAGAAATGATAGAGTGAGTTCCACAGGAGAACAGAGGCTTCTATGATGGGCTGCAATAACAACAAAAATATAATGCAAGGACAGAAAAGGCAGTGGGAAGTGTTGGCAGACACCTCTGCAGATTGGAATGGAGTAATATGGTCCTATAACACACACTACAAAATGCAAGCTTTGAGATACAAACCTGAACAGAAGGAAACAAACTTTCAGCTACACTTGCAGTTGTGTTTTGCATACAGTATTTTACATGGATCAAGTTAAAAGAATAACCTTCATCTTACACCTTGTCAGTTTTCTAGCACCAAATACTTCACACATACACGTGTTCCACATGCCGTTTTGACATGGCAATGCAGGCACTGAAATGGACGTGGAGATATGGAGACTTGATCCCAAGAACAAAAGATTACAAATTAATAAGTAAAAAGCAACAAGGAAATTGTGCTATTAATGACGATGGCAACCTCCCACCACCAGAGGGCCCACTGAACTAAAATGCCTCAAAGCCTGACAAGGCAGGCCAGAAACTTTTTTCTCCAGGACTTTCCCAATTCCCACTTATCAAAAGTAGTTCCACAGGGACCAGGCAGGTCCCACAGTCTCATCTGATGAGCCCTGTAGCATACTCTGCCAGCTTCGACTTCTGTACCCAGAGGGAGAACCCAGAGGCCAGAACAACCAGCCCGAACCAGAAAGGGTGAGCAATTACAGAGTTACACAAAGCAGTAGGTTGGATGTTCTCACAGCAAAATACAAAAACCTCAGTGCAAACCTCCTTCTCACCTCCACAAAATGAGATTTCAGAGGCAGCTTGATTATGTCCACCTTATGCCAAGTAGAACCTCCCTTGAAAGCTGTCTTTTTGGATTTAGATTGTGAACTACTGGGGTTATAATATATACCAGAGCCTTAATTACAACTTTAAAGGTACCTTTATTTTTGGTGGTGGTGGCGGCATGTTGTGGTTATTTTCCTGCCAAAAAGCCTCAAGCAAAACACTGCTATATCATAATCTTTATCTTAAACAGGGTCTGTGTGTTAAGAGCTTTTCAGCCGCAATTAGAAAATATTTTTGAAGGGCAAGGGAAGACAACCTCACACAAAATGAAGTCTCACCAACTAAGTTGCAGTGAAATCAGATGCCTAAAAGTCTGGCTCAAGAAACATGCTCGGGACCATAAAGCAGATAAATGAAAGCCTCATTGAAAGCAAGGGATCCAGTTTGTACCCAGTGCTCAAACCTGTAGAAGACAGCCTCCAGAAATGTTGACACTAGAGGTCAGTATAAGATTATTGCAGAAAAACTACTAGAACGCTACAGCTATCATAACTTTTGATGAGTAACACATAAAGTCCTATTCTTGTCTATATAAAGCAACATGTAAAATTAAAACATGTAAAATCTTACATATACATGGAGTTTGATAATTTTTAATTCCTGTGATATACTACATTCTCCTCCACATTTAAATAATCTTGATGATCATGCAAATACATACCTTATCAATCAATGGCATTTTCAGAAAATAAAGTTATCATCAAGCAATGTGTTGCATAATAAAATAAACTTGAAATAAAGCAAGGTAAGATACAATTTGCAAAAAAGTCTGAGCAGGCTCCATTTTGCATATATTTTTGTTTAATGGCACTGAAAGATAATTTAATAATAAAACTGGAAGTTTAAAAGGAGCGGGATTCGAGACTTGGTTAAGCAATTGTATGCTTCAGTCAGAACCAGGAAACCACATAATAATACAGCTATGAAAGCTCAGCAGATGGAATACTGCTGATACCAAATGAAGCCAGTCTACAGGCACCCAAAGCAGTTACTGCCAAACAAAGCTGTACAAAGAAGTGAAAATATCATCATCCTCCCCTGAGATAAAACACATGGGATAGTTTCCAACGTTTTACTCCCACATTAGGCCTGGAAACAAGACCAGGATGGTGAGAATGGCAAAATTATTCATGGGACAAGTCAAGATAAGAAGGAGGTGCACTTCTAAGTAGCTAAGACACCATCCTTTACATTTAACCATATCTAAAATATTTAAAGGTCAGAGCAATTACTGTATCCCAAAGGCAACTAGATTCAAGAAATATCAACATAATAAAAAAAAGATTTAGGCTTCTACACTATAGAGCAAATTTTGAGGGTTCAAATTCTGAATATTGTGGGGATGATCTATAATAGTGTCATTATTTTGTGATTTAAAACTTACCATGATTGACAGCTAACACTTTCCGACTGTTCATCTTGACAAAGTTTCCAAGCGGGAGCTGTGCATGACCAATTCCCTGCTCTACAGCTTTCTTGTAAGTAATTCCCTGTGGGAAAGACACCAAAACAACTGGATTGAGAACCCCCATTTTAGATCAGCCCATACAGATTACTACAAGTAAGAGTTGCCATGATCTCACTTCAGCAAGTATTTACAAAAGGAAATTTACCCTAGTTAGACAGTACTTACTTCAAGGCCCACCTTTGGAAAACTTACTACTTTGATGATATGTCACACTGTGATGTATGGCCAAAAAGATTGTAAATAAAATTTGTTCATGCAGCTGCAGCTCTAGAACGTGTCAGCCATAGCCCGTTTTAAAGGTGAGGTTATGCTTAAGTGCAAAGTCATTCAGACTGCAGTAACCAAGAAACCCTTTAAAACTGCATGAACACTTTATAGCATAATCACTATAACAAGGATCTGCTTTAGCTNTGGTAAAGCTTAAGATCCTTCTCCTTTTTTAGCGTCGCATTGAAATATTAAACATGTCACCAGAAATTACACAGGAGTGTCTTTGCAGAAAAGCAGTAACAGTGCTTTAATTTTCCAGCTGAATTCTGTATGACATTCCAGGTCCACACAGCAGGATCCCACGTACAGGTATGGAACCAGATCCTTGAGGTATGTGTGTTACTTAGCCAAGTTCTTCTGACAAGCAAACATAGTTAAAAAGGACATCCAAGACTCAAGCACTGTTCTTCGTCTATATTTGGGCACGTGCACACACAAGCACACACAGACACAGAGTGTGCTGCATGAACAGAAACCAAGCCCTTCTATCTGAAAATAAGTCCCTCAGTAAGATTAGTGTTATTCATTCCGTTCCTATATGTAAAACGAAAAGATAAGATCCCCCAAAACTCAGCATGTCTGCATTCTGGATCACAAGCCACTGTTACCACACACAAGTGTGATTTTTTCCCATTTCTTCCAAAATTTTTTGAAGTCAGTCTTTTTTGAAGAAGTTCTCTTCTTATTTATTTTTGATAGTTTACACATGAACAGCATCAACGTCAAATAACGTGCCAAAAAAAAAAACCCAAAACCCACCCCAACCAAAAACCAAAACCAAAACCGTAAAGAAATGAACTCGCAGTTACCTTGTGGTGATTGTGATCCACCAGTCCTCCAATCACATAGGCTTTTTTCTCATCAAGCTCACTGAGAACATCCGGGGAATCCGAGGTAAGATATACTAGGTCTTCTTTCTTTATTAACTCACTATAGTGTTCTGTTCTAATTTGGATATCCTCAAAAAAAAAAAAAAAAAGTAGTTAAAAGAAGTTAGATTCAACTGATGAATTGCTGGGTAAGCTTTACAAACCCAAGACAGAACCAGCAAAAGCAAATCCCATAGCATGGAGGCATTCCACATCCCTCATTCGTGTAGCACGGGGCAGATTGATTTCTGCATAAAGAATCCACAGTCTCCACAGCACTGACTTGTAAAAATCATCAGTAAATTTTCTGAAACCACACAAGAACTTTACAAGTCCCTAAGCTGTTGTGATTCCCTCCATATTTCTCATAAGGATCAAAATGATTTTCAAGTCTACCTTTCTAAAAATGTGAAACCACAGGAAATGCTTAGTTACCATTACTTGTTTGGTGAGAGGTATATGCTGCACCGATAGCTGTAGAGCAGCTATCACACAAGCCATGCTGAAAGTAGAACTGTTGTTATTTACACAAAGAGCTCTTCATCTGAAGTTGCTGGAATACTGGATTAACAAGGAGTTGCAAGGAAAAACAACAAGAATTTGACCATGAGACAAGCTACTGCTCTAAAGAACACTTCAGTCTTGAGACGCAACTTAATGGAAGCGAAGGTGCCAAGAGAATCACATCATGACTCCAGTCTTATTTTTCCCCAAGAAAAAAAAAGTCAAGACAGATGACTGTTAGAACTGCCTAAATCAGGTAGTCATGCTTAGTCTACCAGAGAATTTAGTCTGTTCAATGAAAACAGGGGTACATGTGCAGAGTTGATCTCAAGGAAAAAACTAAGCTAAATTCAAGTCAAGAAGTCTTAGGCTTATTTAAGTTAAACCACAAAGAGCCACACTATTTCTGATATGTTATTGCTCTGCTCTCTTAGAGAAACCCACACGCAACACGTACAGGTCCTTCACAACTAACAACCTAGTTAGCAACTATCACCATGACCTCTTTGTCTCTTTTTATAGAAATATTCAATTATTCACCTTCCAGTTAACCCATCCTTTGTCATTTTCATTCATGTTGTTCTTCAACTGTCCCCCGTGGCTGGTCAAGTAAAACTTTGAAAAGAACAAACAAGAGGTACAAAATACTGAAATGTTAACATGCCAATCTGTTTCCTCTCAGTACAAGACTTTTTCTAGCCTTAATTATGAGCAGAAACTCTTTAATTATTTTTTAGCTGAAAGTGGTACTAAGGGCACATTCATACAAGTAGCAACACATTTAAAAAAATAAATATGCACTTAGGGTCTTTTTTTTTCTTTAAGTCTGTCACAGATAAAACTATTATTCATATTTTAGTGGCATGCCAGTATCTGGCACTCTTCATATGCATGCACGTATGTTTTCATATATACAGGGATTTTTATAACGTGTGCATTGGAAGCTAATAGAGTAATAGAAGTATTTATTTATTAAAAAAAGGAAGCTCAATTTTTTTTTTTTTACTACAGTTCTCACCACTTGGGCCACAGCTGCCTGTCTTACATGCTTTGTACAAGGCAATATAGTCAATGTGGAGTTTGCTTAAACGTACCTGCACAGGATGGAATGCTTTGCGGTTTTCTGCGTAACATCTCTGAATTTGCTTGTGCAGCTTCTTAACATCCTGTATACAACACAATTTGGTTTTACATAGTCCTTCAGACAGACCATCACAAAATGCTTTACCATGAGCCAGTCAGAAGCTAAAGGAAGAGAAAGGAAGCTTTTAACTGGCAACAGTGACGACTGAGAGAGCATGGACATCAGAACCTGAGAAAAAAATTAGCCATTGTCAAGGGATTATGCTGACAATTAAATACACGCATTTTCCACGAAAATCTATTTAGACACCTCTGCACATGTGCTTGATCATAAACCCAGTCAGCATGAGTTTATGAAAGGCAGGTCCTGCTTCAGTAACCTGATCTACTTCTGTGACAAGGTGACTCGCTTAGTGGATGAGGGAAAGGCTGCACATACTGCCTACCTAGACTTTAGTCAAGCCTTTGACATCATTCCCCACAGTATTCTCCCAGGGAAAATTGCTGTTCATGGCTCATGAAAATGTTCAAGAGCTGCATGAAAAACTGGCTGCATGGCCAGAGCCAAAGAGCTGTGGTGAATGGAGTTACATCCAGTTGGTGGCCAGTCACAAGTGGTGGTCCCCAGGGCCTGGGACCTGACCTGGGGCCCATTCAATGATCCGGAGGAGGGGATCGAGTGCACCCTCAGTAAGTTTGCAGAATACACCAAGCTGGGTGGAAGTGTTGACCTGCTTGAGGGTTGGAAGGCTCTACAGAGGGATCTGGGCAGGCTGGATCACTGTGCTGAGGCCAGTGGTGTGAGGTTCAACAAAACTAAGTGCCAGGTCCTGCACCTGGGTCACAACAAGCCCATGCAACGCTACAGACCTGGGGAAGAGTGGCTGGAGAACTGCCTGGCAGAAACAGACCTGGGGGTGTTGGTTGTCAGCTGCCTGAATGTGAGCCAGCAGTGTGCCCAGGTGGCCAAGAAGGCCAGTAGCATCCTGGCTTGTATCAGTGTGGGCAAGTGGACTGTGGAAGTGATTGTCCCCCTGTACTAGGCACCAGTGAGGTCACACTTTAAATACTCTGTTCAGTTTTGGGGCCCTCACTAGAAGAAAAACAGTGAGGTGCTGGAGGGTGTGCAGAGAAGGATAATGAAGCTGGTGAGGGGTCTACAGCACAAGTCTTATAAGGAGCAGCTGAGGGAGCTGGGGCTGTTCAGCCTGGAGAAAAGGAGGCTGAGGGGAGACCTTATCGCTCTCTACAACTACCTGAAAAGAAGTTGTAGTGAGGTGCATGTCAGTCTCTTCTCCCCAGTTACAAGCACTAGGACACAAAGAAGCAGCCTCAAGTTACCCCAGGGGAGGTTTAGAGTGGATACAAGGAAAAAAATTCTTTCCCACAAGGGTTGTCAAGCATTGGAACAGGCTGCCCAGGTTGAGTCACTACCCCTGAGGTAGCAGAAGGGCTCAGGGTGACAGAGAGGGTAGATGTCTGCCTCAGAAAACCAAAGGCTACAGACTTACAGGAGGCTGCAGATTAACACACTCTCCTAATAGAGTTAAACTTGGTTTGATCTCAAAACACCACACCAAGCATCTTGACCAGGGGTTGGGTATTGTGCTCATCTTTCTCATATTTACCTATCTTGCGACCACCTCACTTGTTTTTTTACCTATTCTAAAATTTTAGGGACAGGCTGACAGTGTCTCTCACGTGACTAAAAGAAAATGCTCAGTATCCTCATAATGCGCAAAATTCTCATTTTCACTTTGAAAGAGCAAGTAACAGGATGTGGCATTTGCAGCCTCTCCAGCAAAACCATTTTGGGACATACTGCATCTAACTTCATGGTGAAATCAAGACACAAACTGTTTCTATATTCCTGTTTTAGGAATCAAACTAACTTACCACATACCCATGAAGGCAAAGAAAATCTTTGGCAAGCTTACATATGGGTACATTCCAAACCCTAAAAAATTCAGCAACTGATGTAAGCAGGTGTGGGAGTCATCACACAACACGCTAACTGCCCTCTTACAGCTGTTCTCCAATCTTTGTGCTCTGGCATTGCATCAGTGCTGTCACTGGAGACCTTTCAACATTGGTTTGTGATGAGTAAGTTTCTTTTACCTTTAGCACCATCAAGTTATCAAAGCTGCAGTCCACAATAAGGCGAAGCGTACTAGGAACAACTTCCTTTCGCATACGTTTTCTGTCATTCCCTTCATTACTGAAGTCCGGTTTTGACTGACGTTCTAGTTTTCTCTTCTGACGTTTTTCTTTTCGCTTCTGCCTAAATAAACAAACAATTCATCAAAAAGCACTGCCAGATCTGCTGAGGTGCATGTTGTGCACAGAAATGCATACTTCTACAATAAAGGTGGTTGTTCAAGACTGTGGTAGTTAAAGCTAGGCTGATACCAGCATAAAACACATAACCTATCTCTACACATACCCTTATCTCTGTGAAATTCTGTATATACCTACAAAACAGACGTCTGCCACAGATTCAGTGAAGTCAGTAGTGGGAATCTCATGGATTTAAGGGTGCTCCAAGTCATGTCTTACAACAGAAACAACCAAAAAGATTGTGCAAGTTGCAGTACCAGAATCCGAATGTAGAAGGCAATTTACCTCTCATTTCACCAAACAGTTTTTCAAAATGCTTCTGAAGCAATTGTTTCTATCCCCAGTCCCCCCATGGGAGCAGGCAGTTGGGAGATCAATTTTCAAAGACAGCAACCTTAANAGGGCCTGGGACCTGACCTGGGGCCCATTCAATGATCCGGAGGAGGGGATCGAGTGCACCCTCAGTAAGTTTGCAGAATACACCAAGCTGGGTGGAAGTGTTGACCTGCTTGAGGGTTGGAAGGCTCTACAGAGGGATCTGGGCAGGCTGGATCACTGTGCTGAGGCCAGTGGTGTGAGGTTCAACAAAACTAAGTGCCAGGTCCTGCACCTGGGTCACAACAAGCCCATGCAACGCTACAGACCTGGGGAAGAGTGGCTGGAGAACTGCCTGGCAGAAACAGACCTGGGGGTGTTGGTTGTCAGCTGCCTGAATGTGAGCCAGCAGTGTGCCCAGGTGGCCAAGAAGGCCAGTAGCATCCTGGCTTGTATCAGTGTGGGCAAGTGGACTGTGGAAGTGATTGTCCCCCTGTACTAGGCACCAGTGAGGTCACACTTTAAATACTCTGTTCAGTTTTGGGGCCCTCACTAGAAGAAAAACAGTGAGGTGCTGGAGGGTGTGCAGAGAAGGATAATGAAGCTGGTGAGGGGTCTACAGCACAAGTCTTATAAGGAGCAGCTGAGGGAGCTGGGGCTGTTCAGCCTGGAGAAAAGGAGGCTGAGGGGAGACCTTATCGCTCTCTACAACTACCTGAAAAGAAGTTGTAGTGAGGTGCATGTCAGTCTCTTCTCCCCAGTTACAAGCACTAGGACACAAAGAAGCAGCCTCAAGTTACCCCAGGGGAGGTTTAGAGTGGATACAAGGAAAAAAATTCTTTCCCACAAGGGTTGTCAAGCATTGGAACAGGCTGCCCAGGTTGAGTCACTACCCCTGAGGTAGCAGAAGGGCTCAGGGTGACAGAGAGGGTAGATGTCTGCCTCAGAAAACCAAAGGCTACAGACTTACAGGAGGCTGCAGATTAACACACTCTCCTAATAGAGTTAAACTTGGTTTGATCTCAAAACACCACACCAAGCATCTTGACCAGGGGTTGGGTATTGTGCTCATCTTTCTCATATTTACCTATCTTGCGACCACCTCACTTGTTTTTTTACCTATTCTAAAATTTTAGGGACAGGCTGACAGTGTCTCTCACGTGACTAAAAGAAAATGCTCAGTATCCTCATAATGCGCAAAATTCTCATTTTCACTTTGAAAGAGCAAGTAACAGGATGTGGCATTTGCAGCCTCTCCAGCAAAACCATTTTGGGACATACTGCATCTAACTTCATGGTGAAATCAAGACACAAACTGTTTCTATATTCCTGTTTTAGGAATCAAACTAACTTACCACATACCCATGAAGGCAAAGAAAATCTTTGGCAAGCTTACATATGGGTACATTCCAAACCCTAAAAAATTCAGCAACTGATGTAAGCAGGTGTGGGAGTCATCACACAACACGCTAACTGCCCTCTTACAGCTGTTCTCCAATCTTTGTGCTCTGGCATTGCATCAGTGCTGTCACTGGAGACCTTTCAACATTGGTTTGTGATGAGTAAGTTTCTTTTACCTTTAGCACCATCAAGTTATCAAAGCTGCAGTCCACAATAAGGCGAAGCGTACTAGGAACAACTTCCTTTCGCATACGTTTTCTGTCATTCCCTTCATTACTGAAGTCCGGTTTTGACTGACGTTCTAGTTTTCTCTTCTGACGTTTTTCTTTTCGCTTCTGCCTAAATAAACAAACAATTCATCAAAAAGCACTGCCAGATCTGCTGAGGTGCATGTTGTGCACAGAAATGCATACTTCTACAATAAAGGTGGTTGTTCAAGACTGTGGTAGTTAAAGCTAGGCTGATACCAGCATAAAACACATAACCTATCTCTACACATACCCTTATCTCTGTGAAATTCTGTATATACCTACAACACAGACGTCTGCCACAGATTCAGTGAAGTCAGTAGTGGGAATCTCATGGATTTAAGGGTGCTCCAAGTCATGTCTTACAACAGAAACAACCAAAAAGATTGTGCAAGTTGCAGTACCAGAATCCGAATGTAGAAGGCAATTTACCTCTCATTTCACCAAACAGTTTTTCAAAATGCTTCTGAAGCAATTGTTTCTATCCCCAGTCCCCCCATGGGAGCAGGCAGTTGGGAGATCAATTTTCAAAGACAGCAACCTTAACAGCCACTGTCTTGGGAAGACTTCACATTCAGCAAGACAAGGATCAGCCCAATTACAGATACACTTTCTCCCAACAACAGAATAATAGAGAAGCTCACCATCTTCCAAAACTATTTTACCAGACTGTAAGTCAACGTAACTTGTAGCCCAGCATTTCATGTGTCACAAGACACGTGTCACTGTCCTTGGCAAGATTCACCAAGTCTGACAGCACCAGGGAAAGAAGGCACAGCCAATTCAGAAAGGAACAAGGCCACATGTTATTTCTCCCTTCCAACAAGCCAAAACCATGCAAGGTTGAATCCCTCCTGATATCCTCTTCCAGTTCAGGAAAACTTCTAGTATGAAGAGAGGATGCTTACCTTTATAGCTTCTTCATATGCTCATGGAGTAGCCTGTGACTACTGCTTTAAACCTGGCATGGGAGAAAACTGGTTCAACTGCCTTGATTTGCTAAAGCAATCTACATGCAAATTGTGCTGACACATCATTATTTTTAACACTAACTACTACACACTATCCTAGAAAAGCCATTTTGCAAACCATACCTCCGCAGATCTTTCTGTTCTTCCCACTGTTTCTGCTTCAATAGTTTCTTCCTTTGCCTTTTGGACATGGGCTCAAGGCATTCTTCTTTGCCTGAGACTGCCTCCCTTCTCTCTACTGGATTGTCACTTGACTTCACCTCTCCTTCCACATCAGACACTTCAGGAGGCATGGTATTTTCCGTTGGCACCTCTGGACTTTCTCTTGGCGTTTCTGATGACATTAGCTTTTGGCCAGGTTTACTGTCTTCTCAACATGTGATAAATATGTCATTAAAAGCAAGCTTTTCCCTCTCCAGTTCTGTAAGAAACAATAGTATGTGTGTTATTAACAAGAAGTAGAACGAATATCACTCTACACCTACCATAAACCTGAATAAAGAAAAAAATAATTATTAAGACATGGTCTGGCTTTGTTTACAGCTAGGTTAGTGTCTCTGCAAACAGTAACGTTCAAAATACTAGAGCATAACCTCTATATAGATCATGTCTAAAATTGTGCCTGCTGTGTCTGCAGCTAATCAACAGTTTCCAATTAAAAACACTGTGAAAACACAACTGCATAAAAGAAGGGAATCATACTGGGTTAAATGTAAATCAAAAAGCATTAGTAGTACTGGTATGTGTACACAAACTATTCTCAAATACACAAAAAAATGAAGAGGTATCCTATAATATAATGATAGTAGCATGCAGAGAAATATAATTTTAAAAATACTAAAGCCATTTTGGGGGGAAAAAAGTGTGAACAACCTGCACACCTTCAAAATAAATTTTTATTTCTTCTGAGAACCAAAGGCACTGGCCCGCCACTGACATTGGCCACTGTCAGTGGACAAAACACGGCAAGGAAGGGGATGAACAGACTAAACTGTTACTCAGCAAAATATTCAGCGTTCAAATCAATTACAATTATACCCTTTTCGTTTGCAATGGCAAGTAGTATTTTTTCATAGTAGCTCCCCTGTTCCCGACAGCCGCATGGTTTTCCAAAGACAACTAGTTCACCGGAGAACACTGCATCTACAGAGCCAACATGCAGACAAAAAACCCCAGTGCCCTGGCTGCTTCAGGAAGAGCAGAGCCGGAAAACAGACAAAACATCAGAAAGCCAGCACTGTTTTCGCTAACACACCCCAATTTCCCTGTCGGGGGGCATAACACAAGGCCCGGGGACACAGATGCCTCTGCCACCACCACGGCACCCACGCCCCGCCGATGCCGAGCTCTATACATACATCTGCGTATGTATATATATAGACATGTATACATCTACAGACATACATCTATATATACACACGTATCTATGTATACACACATGGTATATATAGAAACACACACACGTTATTTCTGCTC
Source organism: Nycticryphes semicollaris (assembly GCA_013400055.1). Lineage (NCBI taxonomy): Eukaryota > Metazoa > Chordata > Aves > Charadriiformes > Rostratulidae > Nycticryphes > Nycticryphes semicollaris. The sequence continues at coordinate 353,385 of VXBJ01001575.1, forward strand.
ACAGGCCCAAGTACCTCGTAAATCGACAGGAGCCCTCCCCCCCGACCCCCGCGCCCACAAGGGCCTGAGGGTGGCCGTGACCCCTCCCCACACACAGGCAGCAGCGGCAGCCGAGCATGGAGAAGGGGNCCAAGGGCATAAGAGGAGGACAATTGCTCTTTTCCAGGTTTCAGACCAGTGTCAACTCCTCCCTGTGAGTGAAGCGTGAACGTTGCGTTTCCAAATTAGGATCCCTATCTCTGGTCTCTCTCTAGCTAGAGCTGGTTTTGCACACAGACAATGTCATTTTTATCAAAAAAAGCACAGAAAGCCTGGTACCAAGCATAGCAAAAGGACCAGCTGGAGTCCTCTGCTTCAGGCATTGAATTCAGGAGCATATCACTGTTGAAGCAATGTAAATAATAGCAAACTGGGGAGCAGTAGTAGCAGTGCCCAGGATTTCCTACTAATCTCCTCCATCCCACCTGCGTGCACGCACACAAAGAACGCGAAGAACTCGGGGGGCTTCTGCAAGCTGCAGAGAGGTGAGCATGAGTGAGGGGCATTGGTGTTGACCTGTGGTTTCCCACTGCTGGGTGATGTTTGAGATTCATGGTGCTTGGCTTCTTTTCTTGTTATTTATACCACCCAAGGTGGAGGCTGTTCTCACAACCCCTTACTGATGCAGAGGAGCTGGTGGCAAAAATGTCCCATTGGGAGTAGCTAAATGTGCCTGGGGCAACACTGGTTCCGTTGGGGTGTTCGTGGCTCACAGTCTTGTTAAAGGATCTTCTGGAAGTGCAGTGAAAGAGCATGGTGATGGCTCATGGGTGTGCCTTTACAAGCAGGTCTCCCTCCCTGACGAGCTAGGGAGTAGAGGGTGCCCCGTTGCAGGCTGTGACACCCAGGAGATGCCAAGGAATGTGGTGGGGGTGACCTACTGCCCCACCGTTCCCTGAAGGACAAGGGGTCCTTTAGCAAGCCCTTTGGCCGTGAGGCTTAGTGCAAGATGGCCTGGGATTTACTCTCCCAGGAAACAGGGAAGCTCAGGAGTTAGACAGCTGGGGGCTTATCAGGGGAGGTGGTGGAGTGAGCATGAGAAAAGGGGAAGATGGGGGTGAAAAGGAGGGCTTGGTTTGCCCTGCTGCCAGACCTAGCCAAGCAGGTACTCTTCAATGAGGTGGGACAGAATGGCAAGTTTATCTCATCTTTCAGTCTCTAACCTCTGTCAGTGCAATGATGGAGCTGGGGCTGCTGAAAGAGTGAGCATCTATTTGGTAGGATGCAGCAGGAACTTACATAGCATCTGTAACAAAGTAGCATCACTTTTTGGGGTGACACTGATAAATCCCAGGTACTTCTGCTTCCAGGAGGACCCTTAAAAAGCATTTGCTTGTGGGGTTGCTCACAGAGATGATACAAGACAGTGGAGACAGTGGTCAGGGTCAGGTCCCTGACAACAACAGGCCCAAACACCCTTTCATTCAGACAGAGGAGGAATGATAGGTTCTGCCAGGACTGGAGGGAGGCTCCCCCTCCCAGAAATGTGTCTGTGTGGGCTCAGTATTCAAAAATGAAAGCTGAGGCAATCAATAAAATGGGGTAGAAACCACCAGTTACCTTAGTTCTTAATAATTAACTGGAAGTCCTTCAATGAACTTAGTACCTGAGTGTGGAATTTGGAACCCGACCTTTACTACATCTAGATAAACAGTGTGGCTGACCCAGCAGCGCTCTCTGCAAGCACCCTTACACTCTCAGCAGCTCAGTTCTTGGAGGCTCTCCCGCTTCATGCTGCAGTCAGGAGCTCGGGAGAGTTCAGCATGATTCTTCTTACCGTGCTGTTCCTTTGCATCATTTCCACCTATTCAGCCTCTGTTAAAGGTAGGTCTGTACCAGGCTTGGCTCAGCAAAGGCATAACCAATGTGTGTATGCGGGTCTTTTTTTTGCAGCAAAACCAATCATCTTTACTTGTCTGTCTTTGAGTAATTCAAAATACATTTAATAATTACAAAGGCTTAAGTGCTTGTAGCATTCATGTCAGCAGAGGGGATGGAGCAGACAACATTTTCAGGTGCCCAGGGCCAGCAGTGTGAGCCAGGAGACTGGGGATCTTGACCTTTCTTAGTCAGGACATGCTGTGGGGCACCGACTTGAAAGGGACTATGCTCAAAAGTTAAACACACAGAAGTGCTCTTGTGGAGCAGAGCCAGGAAGTGCTCAGGGCTCTCCAGGTTTCAGCTTCTGAGCAGTTGACTCAGCTACCGCTGAAGTCGGTAACAAGCATCCCATTAATTTCATGGGGAGCTGGCACTGCAATAGGTCATGAAAACCTGGATGTCTGCACAAGCCCTGGGAGCAGGGCTTTACTGAGGTGTCCTGACAAGGACATACCCTGTCAAGGGTATGAAATCTGGAGAGAGCCCACTTCAGCAGTGCCAGTATATGAAGCAAAGAAAGGTGGGTTTTCTAGTAGCCCTTCATGTACAACTTGACATTAAATTTAGAGGAGTGGCAACCTTAAAACATGAGTTGATGCCTAGTTTTTAGTTTAATAAGGATGTCCTCATCACAATGAGGAGGAGCAGGCAGGGGCCTGCCACCCTAGGTTAAACTGTAGTGGTGCTTCTCACGCAGGTGCTTCCTGCAGGGGATCCAGAGCAACACCGCTCCTTCGTACCCCTTTACGACGGGATTTATAAAGTGGAGAAGTTTGCAGGCAGTGCCTCTACCTATGAGTGTATTTCACGAGACTGCCAAATAAAATTTTTGGCTGGATACCAACGTGCCACATTTCTGCTGTCTGCTTTTCCCAGCTTCTCCTTCATTTCAATTAAGCAAAGCTCCTTCTTAATGTGAAGTAATGTTTGCTTGCCACTTTATATGCCCAAGGTACTGAACAAGCACTTTCTCATTAATCAGTCTTCCCTTCAGCTCTGCCAGGTCTCATCTCTCTCTTGTGCAGAGAGATTAAAAGCTAAATTACTGGCCCAAAGGCCTCAGTGACAGAGCTGGGATTAGGATGAGTGTTTTACCTTTCCAACAGGGCCATGCTGCCTTTTGGAAATATTGAAGGAATATTCTTTTCTTTTAAGTCAGCTGTATCAGCACACACGAAACTCCTGCAGTTTCATTTGAAAAATGTTTTTAAAGAAGCTTGTTAAAGCTATCCGCTATCAAAAACAGTGGCAAATATAATTTATGAAGGTAGAGCCAGCAAGTAGTTAGAGAAGCAAATGCTGTGCATGCCATATGTATTAATAAAAGGCACAGGACTTGACAGCTGTCTCTACTCATGCAGTGTAACCTTCTATATTATACAGTATCATGATTTAATTATAGACTTGGCATGTTACCCTTAATGACAGACACTTAACATTACTAGTCAAACTGTATGTTATGCACTCCACCTTGAAAGCAGGCACTTCTGACCCCAAGAGAGCATGGCCGATTGCAGTCTTTATGTCCATCTCTCCTCCCTTCTCAGCCAGTGGACACTCGCCGTCAGCTGAAATGGCAATGGCTTATGGGCAGCAAGGATCCCAGTGCTGTGCTGAATACAAAGGAAAGAGCTACTAAAGACAGGGTTGTTTGGGTGTTTTTTTTGAGAAAAGTTTCTATCAGAAAAGTGTAGGAATATTCATTTTTGAATAGTACTGGTGGTTTCTTCATGAGAGATGGAATGAAAATTTAGTTAAGCTGTTTATTGAATACTGGTTCTGGGCAGTGACTCTGTGCATCAAACTGATCACACTATCCAATTATCTCTTGGCTGCCCCATTTCCACTGTAATAAGTACTAATTCCTTGGGCCTGCTTCGAATACTGCCTCATCCCTGCTGCTTTTCTTACTATGATCCACTACTGGCTCACCCTTTTCCATCGGTGACACTATTCTTGAAACTAAAAGCGTCTTCTGCCCTGGCTTCTGCAGCATCTTCCACACATGAAATGGTGAAAGATTTCAGAAACTTATAGTCTTCTAGCTCCCAGAAGTACTTTGCAATTATTCATTTCTTCCATGGCACTTGCAAGAAGCTGCTGTGTCATTTGCTCATCTGTTTCCTTCTGGAGGGAGCAGCTCTTTTGTATGTGGGGACAAGCAAGTGCCAAAAGGGAGGAAGAGGGAAGGAACTCTTGCAAAAAGGAAAAAAAAAAAATAAATGGGTTGAGTTGTAGGAAAAGGAAGAGGGTAGGTGGAAGGTAATTGAAAGTGAAAAGAGAGAGGGAGCAAAACCACAAACATCCAACTTAACTAATAAGACGTGTCTCTCATCACCCAGATCATTTTCATTGGACATGCTTTCCCCCCCCACCTTAATCTTTAGATGGGATTGTGTCACCCTGTGTTTAGAAAGCACCTAGTGGGTGGCACTGGTAAAATCTCAGCTGATGCTAAGTCATCAGCACTGCCATTTCTGCTGCAAATGAAGGACATTCCAAACCAGGAAGTGACCTGCCCCAAGGTGAGGAACCAGGGGTGTCCCCGAAAGGTGCAGCCATCTTTGGGCAGGCACTGAGCACGCTCTGCTCTTAGGGGCAATGTAGCTTCAAAGGTGATAGTATTGTGGGGAATTGGGGAAGTTGCTAGGAAATTCACAGTAAATCTGAAGGGAGGGTTGTGTGCCTCCCTTTATTTATGAAGCAGACACAGAAGACATGCAAAACCAGAAGAGCCCCGTTGTGGCAATATTAATGCTTCAGTCTTCCTGAAAAAAAATGAGGAGTCACAGCTTTGAGCTCTCACATGCAAACAGGCTGTCCTCCCTGCCCGCCCCAGATTACCAAACTTGTGGTGCCACATCTCCAGCTGGTGTAAAGCATAAGTCAGTTTAGTTCTGTGTTGCTTTGCCAATTCACGCAACTTGCAGACCAGACTTGGTGGGGTTGTTGGATTCCTCAGGAAAAGGTTCTTTGCAGCTTACCTTTATCTACTGCTATGACATCTGAGTTAACAGGGGAAGTGAGCAAAAAAGGGGGTTTGGAGTCTTTGAACCCTGCAGAATATATCCATATATATCCAACAGTCTTGTTGGCACTACACTGTCCTCCTACCTAATTGGATTTAAAATCTGAGAGTGAAATAAAAAAAGGCTTTGGTCTTCATTTTTACCAATGCAGTGGTTTGACTTTTATTTAGCAGAGTCAAATAAAACACTGAGGGACATGACATAAAATAAAATACGTGAGCCTGTTGATTCTCCACAAGGGACTTTGAACACACTGATGACATTACCACATGCTTAAGAATTTGTCTTAGATGTTTTGATAGATTTGTCTTCTTTTCCATGCACTTGTCATAAGACTTAGATGCATTTCCCTGAGGACAGCACTTTGCTTTTCTCAGATTAACTCTGTTGTGAAGTTTTTGTTTCTGCTCTGCACCTCCTGAACTCTGTGAAGAAATTCCCAACGGATTCAGTGGTGCAGTATTCAGGTCCGAGAGGCTAGTGCCGTGCTGCTTACAGATAGCACCTAAGGTCATTGTATGTATATTTACTTTGCAGATGTAACAGCACTTTGTGTACAGCCAGCTTCTCCTCCCTTCCCTTCCCTCTACAAACTGACTTCATCAGGTTCTTTTTGTGTGGAAGAGACCTTTGTAGCCACCCACACAAGAGGAGGGAAGCCCTCGGAAGCAGTGAAAAGGGATGTTATGTATGCCCTTCACGACAAAACATTTAAAGGGTATTCAAGAAGAAATTGGTTTTCCTTAGCCACAGATTTTAGGGGCACAGTGTTAGTGCCTGTGCCTGCCTGAGGCTGTGTAAAGAGTTGGGACTCTGGTGCCACACATTGACTCATGTGGCTGTGTGTGACAGAAGAGAAAGAGAAGATAGGAAAGGGTGTGGTAGTAAGTGGTTTTATACAGGAAAAATAAAAGCCATTTTTATGCTACAGCTTTCATTTACTCTACCAAGAGTGCAAGTGAATTCCTAGGGAACAGTCTGACTTGTTAATGCAGATGGAAATGGCACCATAAATTGTGTCTAGAAGTTGCATTTTTGCCAAAATTTGGCCTTTATATCCTTTAAAATGCATCAATTAACAGCCAAAGCAAAGCTGCAGAGACAATTATTTGGTTTAAAGAATAAGAGCTTAATTATTTGATCTAAAAATGTTTTCTCAATGTCTTCATTCACCCCAGGGCAAGGCTCTCAATGGAAAGATTCCCAATAAACATGCAAGAGATGCAGTAATCAATTTCTATTGGCTCCAACAAATTTCATCTGTGCGTTTCAAATTGCTAAGCACACAAATTGTATGATTAATTACAGTATTTTGAGTTGCAAATAATTTTGGATTAATTTCTAATGCTAACATATCTGAAGTAAAGCATTTTACTTTCTTTTATTTATTTAAGTGTAAGCTAGAGCAAAGGATTTTGTGGACATTCTTATCTTAAATATGTGATATTAGGGTCAACTTAATCACAAAAAAACGCCAGCTGATCCAGTGGGACAGACTCTGTAATCAAGGGTTGCAGGATCAGTCCCAGAAATCTTTTGTTGACAAATTTTTGATTTTTCTAAAGGTGTTTTTTTGAGAAAATGACAAATTGTATTAGTTAATTGTAAAACACTGTTTGTTTTTGCTTCCCAAACAGGGCACACTACTGGACCAAGCTTAAATAATGACAAGCTATATAAATTTGCTTACTCAGCTGAAGTGTATGTTGATCAGGTGAAAGCATCGCTGCAGAAAAGTGCAGGCTACCGGATTTCTTCTGGTGTAGATGTCAACCTCTTATGGAGAAATCCTGACAATGATGATGACCAGTTGATCAAAATTACGGTAATTTATGCCATCAGACTACTTAAAATATGTCAAATCTTTTCTGCATTTATCTAACTTGCTTTCAGAAGGTGATATAAATAATTTATTATTCTCTAGTCTCATCAACTAAACCCAGCTTTTTCAATAAACTGATGCCTGTAGAATAAGACTTCATAAGAATATATCTAGCATCATAAGTCAGAACTTCAGAATATCTCCTATATTTTGAAATTGCTTCATACAGCTTCTATAGCTTCCAACAACCGTTGTGCAGACCTCTACCTGAGATTGTCTGAAGCCCTAAGTTGTAGCTGCAAATAATTATATTTGCTAAATACAAACTTGGTTTGGTTCTTAGCTTCACGGTGAATTTTTCTGCCACTTATTTTCCCAGTGGTGAGTGCTGGTTTCTTTTGAAAAAATAGACATAGTAATCATGGAAGATTAATGATCAGAACCATAAATGAAGAAATAAAAAAGATATACTAGGTAGTTCAGTGTATCCAGGCCAATGCTAGACTGCTTGCTACATGAATTTTCTCTGCTTTTACTTTGCTAGATAAGAGATGTTCAAGTTGAAAATGTGAATGAACGTCCAGCTGCTAAAAACATCTTCAAAGGAAAAAGCACAGAGAAGATCATCAGGAAAGAATATCTGGAAGCTTTACAGAGGCCCATAGTTCTTGAACTTGTCCGTGGAAAAGTAAGACTATGTCTTTTAAAATTCAATGGCTGAGGAAACCTGAGACAAATCTTTTATTACTAACTTGGAGAATTTACAAATTTAATATCCTCTCAGTGTTCTTAGTATGTCCTCATGTCCTCTATTTTTGTACAAAATACAGTAGTTTAGAACAGACAGTAATTTAGCTGTACAAGGGGTCCTTACACCCCAAGACTCTTGTGTGCTGAGAACACCATACGGTATCAAAGTAAACAGGACATGGGTCAGAAATTTGTGGACCATATGCAGATATATGCACAGTTGCTGTGTAAGATTTGGGCTCTTGACTTGATTGAGGCCAGGATTTTATCCAAGGCCTGAAGGCAGAAAAAGAGATGCAATTTGCAATGAGAGAGATTATACTGAGTCTGTGAGGAATAGTGTTAATCACTTTAAACGCTTAGCAAATACTTTAGCATGACTGCTTTTCCCACTTCTCTGGCTTGCTTATTTACATCAGTGTCACCTGCAGTTTCAGTGATCCCAAGTTAATTAATGTTGTTCCTCTACTGGGAACTATCTCCAAAAATCAGAAGAGAAGGGACAGTGAGCAGGTGTGTCTCGATGTGTGCCTGGTTTATATAGCTTGCCCTGAGAGAGCAACAAAGCACTGTCCCACCACAGGAGCACCCATGTCCAATTGTAGCTCTTAGAGTCCCAGTCTTGCTCAGGGAATCAAGTAAATACATCTCCTGTTCTTTTTCTCTGAGGAGGCACTTATTTTTCCACTTGTGCTCTGCTTACTGCTCAGGCAAGGCTTGGGCCATGGCTGCTCCTGCCTCCTCTCCCTGCTTCTTCACCGGCTTGTGGCTGGTAGGTGAGAGCCTAGCTCTCTCCTCCAAAGCCCAAGCAAGTGGGCAGGTGGAACGTGGGGAGAGGGGCAGTGAGAAAGGAGGAAGGTTGAAGGTCACACTCCCTTTTCTGTTCTGCAGAGCGGAGTGAGTGCTGTGACACCCTATCCCATCAGGATCTTTACCTTCTGCTGTAAATAGGCACTGAGCACATACCCTGGCCGCCAGCTCGGCCTGCTGAATTGCAGCTGCTATCAGGCCTGCTCAGTAACTTTCAGACTCAGCCTTGTCATCAGTTTTACACAACCTAAAAAGAAACAGGACAGCACTGTTTCCCAACTGTACACATCCCTAAGTGAGGACAGAGGTATCAGAAGAACACAGTCAAAATCCATCTGCTCCTAATACATTAAGCAGTTCACACACTAAGACTAAGATGTAGTATTAAAAACTTGGGCTTTTTCCCAGGTAACATGCTCTGTATGCTCCTTTCATGATTTCTTTCATCCCTGGCACAGTGATTTCACTTTTCAGGTTTGCCCTGAGATAACATGCTGATTGTACTTCGAGTTCCTGAAAAAAGTGCACTTTTAAAGCACCTTGAATGCAAAGTGGAGGTGCAAAGTCTTGTAACCAGAGAATAGGCTTAAGCACAACAGTTGACCCACGAAGTGCAAAGGTTGTGATGTATTTGACACGTCATTTAAGTCATTCTAACTGTGATTTACTTATGATTCATTCTGAGTTTTTGCAATCTGTGATTAAAGTGCAACAGATATTACGCCCCTGAGGGGAGGGATTATCTGACAATTATGCAGAAAAATGTGTAATTTCTGAAATTATGTAAAGTTTCCCATTTCCCTTCTAAATTCTCTCTAACAGGAAAGATGTTCACTGCACGGAAGCTGTACATAGATACAGCTGAAGCCCGAAATATGTTTGTACTGTTACCAGCAGACCCTATAGCCCCTGGAGCTTGCTTAACTAAGGGCAACAGGCCAAATTCAGCTTCCAGATCAGAAAAAAAGTAAAGGGAGTTTTTCTAGAGAGGATCCTCACTATTACTTTGTTATTTAACCAGATTTGCTAATGTACTTGTTTTTTATTTCTACAGGTCAAAAACTTCTACTCGTATCAAAATGAACCTGGTTTTACTCAAAACATTAAGAGAGGTCTGGCTAGCCTTTTCCAGCTACAGCTGCACTCTGGTTCTGCCCGTGAGGTATGATGCTATATCTGGCAAGATAATCATCATCAGAGAGAAGCAGAGCCCAGTCTGCTCTGAAGGGCAGACCGGTGGCTCCCACTAACTTCAGAAGGAATGAACTGTGACAGAAATCAGCCCTTTGAACGCATTTGAGGTTCGGGATGTAAAGACAGTCTTGAGAATATTTGGTGACACAAGTCAAGATGCTGCAATTAACATAAAGAATTGGTGAAATACATTTGATTTAAAATACTCTTACCAATTTAGCAAAATCTGGTAACATACGAACTTAAACCAGGTCACCATAAAAGAGATTATACTGTTACCTAAATTAATTTGATTCCTAACCTCAATTCAATGGATTAGGCCATTTTAAATCACGGTATCCACACAAAGTTAGCAATGGTTTAGCTGCATCCATCTAACCATTTATATCTGTCCACACGAGCAAAGGTGGAATTTAACTCAAATTTGTAAGTATAGTGCCAACTCACAGCTGTTTCCTAACTTTTTTTTTTAAGCAAACATTGTTACTTTCCTTCGTAGCTATCTAATGAAAAGTATCCCTGCCTATCCAAAGCAGGTAGTTAGAAATACTGATACCCTCAAAACTGGTAAGTAAACTCAAACAGTGCAGCATCTTGTGTAAAAGATTCCAAGGGTGGAGAAGATGGTTCGTCTCTGGAAGATGGTCCAGGGTCCCAAAGATATTCAAGCAGTTGTCCTAATCTAACTCTTTTTTTCAAGGTGGACATATCTGGCAACTGCAATACTACTTACCATGTGCGACAAGATCAAGTGACTAAAATAAAAGCCCTGGAGTCCTGTGAAATAGAAAAACAAGGATTTACCAGCCACAACAAGGTATGATTTCTTCAACAAAATAAAGTCTGTTCTGCCTCTTCACAAATATATTCTTAATAGCTATTTCTCATTTTTTAAAATTTCTTTAAATTATTTTAAAATTTTTTTAATAATTTTTTTTAAATTCCCTTTTAAAGATTCTTTTTCTTTGAATTAAAAGAACAGTCCTGTCTTACATTACTGAAAGCAAATTCTACATGTAGATTTTGTAATATTACTAGTAGAAATTTCATATGTAGTACCTATGGAGAGAACAGGGAATCGATTCCCTCTTGTGCAAACCACCTTGGCTCAGCTGACATTAAGTGCAACACACCAATCCTCATAATTTTTGAATCTCATCCATAATATATTTCTGTTTCTAAGCAGATTTACAGCACTTTTCTCCTAGCTGTACTGAATTTTTAATCAATGTGAGGTTTCTTTTTCTTTGGAGGAAAACACTGTAAGCAGTCACAGTCATAGTGACAACAGTGACTTTTCTCCCAGCTGCTAAGGCACAGCGTTTAGTCACACAATAAATGCTGGGCAAGATGCTGACTCCTGAATGGAGCCTTGTCAAGCTCATCTGGAAGGTGGAAGGCTTCCCTAATGCACAGGGGTAATGTAGGAGATGTGCTGTAGAGGTAACTGAAGCCCTTAGTGGTCCCTCACTATTAGTAATGCCTTTCTAAGTGGTTAATACTGAGTGCAGGCTGGACATGCGCTGAAGGCACTGGGATTCTCTGCGTCAGAAACAGTTCTTTCTCAGGGCAGAGAAGTATAAAGGTAGCACATGCTCTTTTAATGAGCCAGCTGAATGCTACGACTGAGTTCCTGATATCCACACTTGCCACAAAGACTTTACAAACAGATGGAGCAAGGTGGCTGGCTTTGCTTCCCAGGTGTGACCACCACAGTCTTATTTGCAAAACATTTCCTTGCAAAGGCTTCTCATCTTATTTGAAGCATAATTTTAACTAAATGTAGTACTGGGCATTTTCTCAGTCACAGCCTGCTCGTAACTTTGTCCCATCCTTCCCTCTCTTTTGTTTCTGGTATGTATTAGTATTGAATCGCATGGTGCAGAAGTGAGTAGCGCAACTTGCAGAAGGAAATATTGAGAACCTGGAAGATCTTGGTTTGTAGGATTAGCTTGAGATGTCATCAACCCAGATGCACCTTTCTCATTTGGCTCAATTTTGGTACTAGTTTTGTCCCAATGTAGAATTGTAACCTCTTTTCATATTCTGTTGTTTATTGATTAGTCCTTTTTCTGGTTTATTTTTTAATTATTTTCAGATTTTAGATGTGACTACAAAAGCCACATCTGCCACAATTTATGTGCTGGAAGACAGTTTCATTAAATCCATCAAGGCAGAAGAAAATTATGTTTCGCTTCTGAATTTCCGACGAAAAACAGGTGTCAAAATTGTCTCCAAGTAAGTGGGGCAAATTGACTGTCGTTGATAATAGCAGATATTAATGGTTCAAGTCAGGTTATGCATGTATGTCTACTCAAGACCACTAGAAAGACTCTAAACTCTCCAGGGAAGAATTTAGGTCTCTTTTGTATCTGTATAGTACATAGTCCAACTTTGATTATGGACTCTACCATACTGTCAATAATAAATAATTACATTCATAAGAAATTCAATGGAAACAGCTGGAATTGGCCAAAACGTTTTAAGCAGTGCATTGCTTCTGTAGTTGTTCTGTTTCTGTGTCTTCTGATTTCTTTAGAAATAGCTCAAATGGATCTCCATTTCTAGTGTGTGGAAGTGCAGAAGTATCGAAAACAAAATCTGCTGCATAGAAAGGAAACAACAGTGAAACCTAGATCTCTGTTAGACTCCAGACTCTAAAACAGTGAAAGTTTGGAGAAATACAAAATGATTGAGGCATCTCCTTAGTGTTATGATATTAAAAAAATGTTCATTCAAAATCTCATTTTCCACATCTTCTTATGAACAAATATATGAAAGACTTCAGAATGTGTATGGTCACTGAAGGCTGTTTACTATGTGCTATAAAACCATATTTCAGAAAGTCTATTATTTAGGTATATTTTACCACATACCTCTAGTATTGTAAACTAGCAGTAAACTTCTGTTACCTTAAAAAAGCCGTAGAATTGCCATGTTCTGAACATTTTGAAATGAGACTTCATTAAGTTTGTGTTCTATATTTTTGGTCTGTGGAGGGTTTTTTGTTTCCTCTTGCTGTGATTTCTGCACTTGTGCTCTAATGGTTGAGCTCTAACAGTGTCTTCACTGTACGAATACACAGGCAGAGACTGGAACTGAAGTCGGTAGAAGCTGGCACTGGACTGATCGCTGCAAAGCAAGTTGCCAATGTTATCAAGACCTTGGATTCCAGTTACGTTGCCATGACACTAGTAGCGGAGCCAGTCAAATCCGAATGCAAAAAGTGTCCTTCGGTAGGTAATCACAGGCTCATTGGACCAGCCATTGGTTGGTTAGCTGAGCAGAACAAGCGTACAAGAAGTTTCTGTCCAAGCAACCCACTAGGAGAGTCCTAGCATAGCAATATAAAATATTCCCTGAAGTAGTGATGTAGCGATGCTCCACCAGACAAAGATTTACTGCTAAAAGTACCAACCTTTTTGCTGTCTTTCAAAGACTGAGTACAGTCTCAAGACCACTAGAAAATACAACATTTTGTTTTATCTCATCTTTGCCAATCTTGAGATGGCAGGAACTTATTTCTTCTGGATAATGGAGTGCGAAATGACTTAAGATGGTTTGCTAGTGTTTATAAACAATTCTGTTACGGAGGAGCTGAATTGCTCCTAGAAATTAAAGGTAGTTAGCTATTCCTTAGGCAGGCTACACACTTGTTGGTAGTCTGTGTAGCCCCTTACTGCCTGACTGTGAAGGAAGTCTTCTATTTAAAAGACTTTATAGTTATTTTATAAGTATAAAATGGGCCTTTAGTATTCTTGCAAGGCAAATACTGTTCTCATTTTTCCCACTGAAAAAATATTACTTTGGGTTTTTTATATTTAAGACTTCTAGAGACTACTAAGGACTAGGTTCTGTAAATACATCCTCTTTTGTTTTACTGATGCTATTCATTGTAAACTAATACAAATTGCAGGGGACTGGTAGCAAACAGTTTTAATGCTATTGTGGACTGAATTTAGCAGTGAATGGGAACATTAATTTAAAGATTACTATTCTCTGCCAGTTTTTGATAAGCAAGATAAGGCTTCTATTCAGCACACATGATTTTAATCCTCTGGGTATACTTCTTATGAGCATAAATACCTTATTGTATTGGAATATGTGCTAGTTATTTGGAAATAGCATTGCACTGTAATAATTTATTGTGTCTAATTTTTGTTGAGCTGCAGAGAAGTTAAAAAAGTATGTTGAGGGAAATGAAACAGAAATGATGCTGCATGCGTGATGGAACAGTTCTGGGCAGGGAACATCAAGGGATCTTAAACAGAGCAGGGACAGGTGCTTTTTCCCTGACTGCCCATCAGGGTTTGTCACTTGGAACCAAGTTTGTCATAACAGTTATAGAGATAATTTCCAGACCAAGATAACAAACATAGGGTACAATTCCAGAGCAGTGCCTGGGGACTGAGCTATGTCGTTATAAACCTAATGGCACGATGAGAATGAAGTCCTGCTTTCTCACTGTATTTTACAGTAACTGCTATGAAAAGATGGGGTCTATAAACAGAACACTGTATCCAAAGCAGCAACATAACATTTGGTACTTATATATCATAGTATACATTAATGCCATGCTGACATGTTATGCCCTACAGTTTTACATGTTCAAAACCCTTTTAAAATCAGAACAAGTCTTATCTCTATGAATTTGGTAAAACCATTATCCCACTTCACAGATGTCAGCACTAGCTTCTGTGAGGTTATGGCCAACCTTTATATTTAAATTTAGGCCTAGATTTCTATGTTTAGACATCATAAAGCATGGTCTTTTCAGAAAGGCTCATGGTTCTTGCATTTTTTTGATGCTCATGGTTCTTACAGAAATGAATGCTTGCCTCTTCAGAAATAGAAGTGGTTTTGTTCTGTCTTGCGCAACCGACCTTTGTAGGTTGGTAAGGCAGCTGTCAGACACTGACATTCAAACCCAATTCTTGCTCAGTTTAGGACCTCTTGGTTTGGCTTGAATTTTCCTAGAATGCCTACAATGTCTGTGGTGTGATCTCTCTGACAGAGAGACAGAGATTCATGTCTGAGGTTGGTTGAGTTGCCATGTGGAAGAGCGTGCCTGAATCCCTGGGGTAGTCAATCCAAACTGCCTGACATTCACATAAGGAGAATGAGGTCCCTCACAAAAATCAACTGTAAATGCTGTTTTTTAAATCATGGTCACTGCAGGAGATGGCAGCTGCTCCTTGTAGCAGTTGAATGATTAGAGCACTTTGCACAAAGAAGAAGACTTGCTTTCCACTCTCTTTAGCTTGAGATGGCTCCAGCTCACATCTCCCATCTTGCTCCACTCTAGGGTATGGGCTAAGTTGAGAGCAGCCCACACAGCTGGGCTCTGCACTGGAGAAAATACAGGTTAGATATTTTTGCCAGGCTATGGTGCAACTTCAACAGGGGGAGTAGAAGGTGCCCCATAAGTTTATCCAATTTCAGCTTATAATAGCCACACTGACCTTGGTGCTAAGCACTAATCACCAGTTGAGGTTAACAGACCCATCTGTGCCTCAGAACATGAGCTCCTCCCATCTGGTCATTAATCCTCAGGAAATATCCTATGTCTCAATCATTGTTGCCTAATTATTGTTTGTTACAGTTGATGGAAGTTGCACTCTGTACTTCTGAATGATATTTCTATTGGCCGGCAGGTTCAAGTGTTATTGCCTAATACAAAACCCATGAAGAGGGGAAGTATTTTAGTAAAGGTCAAATGGGCAATAGTGTTATTTCCCACTTGGGACAACTGCAGTAAACACTGCTGCAAAGAACAGCTGAGTTTTCACCAATAATTTGAGATAATAATAATCTAACTCGATAATTTGAGATAACAGAGGCAAAGGCAAGTGAGAGAGGAAAGGTCAAAATACCTCACCAGTTTCTTATGGGAGTGTACCTGGAAAGACAGATATAGGTGCTTTGGTACCATGTTGGCTCATGAAACGAGTGAGTGAATGAGTGAAAAATGCGGAGTGTGGAATAAATACAGAAACAATATACGAAGGGGCCCATACCTATTCTAATATTATCTTACCTATCATTTTGGACAACAACCACAAATTCCTCCCTAACTTATGAATAAGAAATGGGAGTTATTTATGGCCCATTTACTCCTGTTCCACAGTAACCACTTACAAAATTACCATCTTCTGAAAAAATATGATTAATTTGGGGATTGTGCATTTCCCACTTTAAAAAAAATTACTTAGGGAAAAATGGAAACAGAAGGCAAACATCATATTCACCAAAAGCACAGTGAATTTGCAAGAGCAGAGAATTCACCCTCTTCTGGTTACAGTATAAATAATCATGTTTTGGTTTTGTTCCAAAGTAGATTGCATTTAAGGCAACATACATTATCAAGAAAACACTAAATTGTTGAAAGAGAGACAGTTATAGAAAGGTTCCAAAGATATTTGTGCTGGGATATAATAAATTAAACAACACTTAGCTAAAGGATCAGCGATATATTGGGTTTCAGCTAATTTAAGCAATAGCTGGCTCACATATCTGCATTTAGTAAGTCTGATTTTGAGAACTGAAAATGCAGCTGAGCGAATTGACATAATGTGAATTATTTTGCAGCTTTCTGAACACTGGAAGAGCATCAGAGAATATATGCATCCTGAAAAACTTTCCAAAGCTGAAGCAGCAAGAAGCTTTTTGTCCTTCATTCAGAACATCAGAAAAGCTACAAAAGAGGAGATAATGCAGATTATTAAAAGTGAAAATAAAGAACTTCTGTAAGTCATTATGAACAAGCTTTCAGAAGGTGTCAGTTACTTAAAACTGCAGAAGGGCAAATTACAAGCAAACAGATTCAGTTCTACTGGTGATGTCCCAGCAATGCAAAAACAGAATTCAGTACTGTCTACAGGAAAATCATAGTTTTTAAAAGCTGTTTGTTCTTGTAGTATAGTATATTTGCAGCACACTGTTCAGCAACAAAGATTTATCTACAATGGAAGCCAAACATGTTTTGTATCTTACCCAAAGGTTTTCATCCCAACTGCTTGTTCTGAAACACTAAGTTGTTTTTGACTTGCTCATTTTCCTTCAAATGGAAATATAGCAAAGAAGGGCATGGTTCCTCCCTGGATATTGTTCTCATATAACAGTTTGGGTATGAACAGCATGAGCACCTAGACTTGGGAGCTGGAAAGCATTTCCGAGTTCCACCATACAGTCAGGATCTTTCAAACAAATTATAGCAGGTCTTAACAATAGAAATAAACCTGAGAGTAACTCAAGTAGCGTAGAAGCCTGTTCTCTAGTTACTAATATGTATGTATAAATAAAGCACGTTTTTTCCATTTACAACCTTGCCCTGTAAACTTTAAGGCACTTTGGATAGTTCTGGTTTTTAATACTTTGTTGATCCTATATTTACATAAATTCAAATACTATTATCCATGGATATTAATAATTTCTGGAGTTCATGTTGAGGTGGAAGAATTCAGGGACACATTTTTTTCCAACGAGAGTAAAAAAACCTGTCTCTTGCCTACAACAAAGAGATCTTTCAACACATTAGCTCCTTCCTTCCTTCCTTCCTTCCTTCCTTCCTTCCTTCCTTCCTTCCGTGAAGTCTTCAGTATTTTCCAGCTCATTACAATGATATGTTCATTTCCACTTTTTTGTAGTCCACAAGTAGTGGATGCTGTAACCTCTGCACAGACCCCAGAATCACTGGAAGCCATACTGGAATTTCTTGACTTTAAGGATGCAAGCACTTCTACCCTCCAGGAGCGATTCCTGTATGCCTGTGGATTTGCTTCTCATCCCAGTGAAAATCTCCTGAAATCTTTAACTGTAAGTCAAAGGACAAAAAAAACACAATGGAATTAATACTCTTGAGCCTCATCCCTGTCAGAGGGGAAGGGAAGAAGAAACAAGTGTTGCTGTTTTCAATTGTCCTTTCTTTATCACAGGGTTTCCTGTAAGTATGCCAGTAAAATGTAGCCTGGAAACAACAAAAATGAGTAGGTCCAGGCTGAAAGTCTATTTAATTTGTAAAATGTTATCAGTGTCTACTGCTTGGAAAACAAACATAATTCTGAACGTTAGCAAAACAATTTGAGAGTTGTTTGATTATTGCCTTATCAAAGTCCTGTAACCATTTAATAATCTCTTTTATTTTTTAAACATAGCTTCAAAATTAATCTTTGAAGAGTTATACTGAAGTATAACTCAAGGGGAAAATGGCAGTCAGTTCGTGTATGTAATGAAAGAGCAGTTCTCTGCTTACCCTGAGCTCAGGGTATTCAGACCACTACAGACAGGTCTTCATCATATCTAGATAAAGAGACTAACAGCATTGCTTTTCCGTAACAGGCTACGTTCAAGGGTGATATTGCAAATGAAGAAATGAGAGAAACTCTTGTCATTGTCATGGGAGCGCTCATCAGGAAGCTGTGTGAGAAAGAAGGCTGCAAGCTTCCAGTGAGTATTTGCTGTTCACTTCTGGCCAGATTCTGGTCTGCAACACACGTGAATGATCCCTGCTGATCTTACTGGGAGAGCATGAGAGACAGGCAACAGATTCCCCTCCCCGTTCTAAAATATGCCCATAAACTCCTATATTTGATGGCAGGAGCATTATTATTTTTTTTACAATGACATCTACTTTGTCAGCTTTAGGCTTTACCCTGCTCTCTTCCCATTTCTGTGGATTTCCCCCAGTTTGCCGTTTTTTGACAGAACTTTTTCTCACTGCCTGGTCTGTCAGCAGAAGCAGTACTTTTGCTCACTTGTCCAAAAGCTTTGCATGTTGTCCTGGTTTCAGCTGGGATATAGTTAATATTGTTTTTTTCATGGCTGCTGTATTTCAGATTTGCTATGAAAGGATATCAATACTGCGTATTGGCTTACTTGTTGCCAGGTGATGTTTATATTTTTCAAGGACTTTTTTCAGCTTCCCATAGAAACTGATAAGGAGCATAGATAGAACGATGGAATTACCAATGGAATATGCCATACTATAGACATCATGTTCAGTATATAAATGGGGATAGCTGGGGAGAGGGATATACTTGCAATCACTGCTTGAGACAGTGCCAGTTCACCAATTCACTGGGTGCTGAGAGTGACTTGTGTGCTGTATATTCTTTTACCATTTTTATTATTGTTATTGTTATTTTTCCTTTTCTGTTATTGTTGTATTAAACTGTCTTTGTCTCAATCAATGAGGTTTTTCCCTTCCCACTCTGTGCAAAGATGCTTTGAAACAAAAATATGTTCGAACCCAGCCCTGCACCTCCTACTTCTGTGAGGGAAAAATGGTGGGTTTGTGATCACCATTTAAACATGCTGTTGATTTTCTTTAGGCTGTTGTGGAAGCCAAAAGGCTGATTCTAAGTAGACTGGAGAAGGCTAAGAAAGATGACAATGTGAGGATGTACCTGCTGGCACTGAAGAACGCACTCCTTCCTGAAGCGATTCCACTGCTTCTGAAGTATGCTGAGTCAGGAGAAGGGCCCATCAGCAATATTGCTGCCACTGCTTTACAGAGATATGATCCTTCTTTTCTCACCAAAGAGGTAAGAAAATAAACTGCCCTATAAAAACATGGAAGAGACATCAAGTATAAATTAAACATCAAGTATAAATTAACATAGTTCATTTGGCAGTCTCAGACTTTTTAAAGATGCCCCATGCATAGGTTTTTACCTCCAGGAAATTATGATACACATTTCAGTTCCAGACAGAAAGCTCTGTACCTTCCTGCTTACCAAATTCCAGCTCCCATTCTGCCAGTGCTAGTCAGCCTTTGGCTCCAGAGTCACACACAGCCATTGAAGGTGGCAGGTGAAAACTGAGCTCCCTTCACAAGAGCACAGCCTTCTCTGTGATGCACAGGAGACATTAGGAACACTTGGGCACCTGTGTAACCCCTGTTCTTTCTTGTGCTTTCACATAGCCAGTGAGAATGCATGAAGCAAGAGACAGGTAAACCAGCTGCATCTTACCTTGCAGCCTCCAAGACTAAGAGGACACATACAGAATAGCGGAACATGAGGTCCTGGCTCCGCTGCATTACCCTGCATCCCGTTTCATACCAGCTGCTGGCAGCTGTGACTGAGGTTGTCAGGGTGCTGCTCTGCTAGAGGCCATTCTGTCATGGCTCTGTAACAAAGATGTGTCACAACCTTCTCAGGGACACATGGCCACCACGAGCACTATCTAGAAAGTTAAAATTGAAAGATTCTTGATTTTTTTTTAAAGTACCTATTCACTTAACTGTGAAGGAAATCTCCCTCTTGGTCTTACCCCTGCCACAGTATTTTGATCTTAGTACTCCTACATATTTACAGCTCTGCTGTGAAAATCAGTGTGGAAGACTGTATTCGGACTGTGGCAGAGAGAACTTAACAAACGCACCTCTTGCCCATGTGGTCACTGAGCTATACATGTCTTGTACATTGCAAAAGGACCATGAAAAACAGGGTGCTGAAAATATATCTTTGTGTATTAACCTTAGCTATGGAGCTATCTTAAGCTGATACTATAAACGAGATTCCAAGCTGTACTTTGCCCAGTCATCTGTGTGAGTACTGACTGTATAATCTGTTTCCTGACCAGGTGAAGGAAACAATGAACAGGATATACCACCAGAATCGTCAAGTCCATGAAAAGACAGTGCGAACCACTGCAGCTGCTATTATCTTAAACAGTAACCCATCCTACATGGAAGTGAAAAACATCCTGCTCTCCATTGGTGAACTGTCTCTGGAAATGAACAAGTACATGCTCTCCATGATCCAAGATATACTTCGCTTTGAAATGCCTTCCAGGTACACTAAGTTCAATGTAAATAAATACAGCTTATCCTCAGTCCTTTGGAGAAACCCAAAGAACACAAAGGTTCTCATGAATTACTGCTGTAAAAATTAAGGAGAGTATAAAAGGATGCTTGATTTTTGTGCCACTTTTCAGTATTGATATTTCAGAATAAATCTCTGCATTTCAATGACATTCATTCGATAACTAGTCACACTTTCAGAGGTAGAAATAAAAATGAACCATCTAACTTGCATTACTGTAAGAAATGTCATGTTAGTCTTCATTCTCTCAGCGGGCCCTTGCTTTTATATTTTAAGAACCAGGAACCAGAAAAATTTTAAACATTACAGCACTAGAATGAAAATATCAAAATACCTCTTCTTCTCAATGCCATTAATTTTCAAGCAAGACTTCTGCTTGCCTTCTTATATATGACTACAGGGAGTAGCTGAAACTGGAAAAAAGTCTCTGTGTCAGGGCAGATTTTTAGTGGGAAAACATGAGGGGTTTGAATAGTAGTCTTTCCTACTGGGAAATTCACCCTCTCTCAAATTTGGTATTTCTACAGAACAGTAATGGATTTGGTACCATAACACTTTTGTGTCTCTGTGTGTGTGTTTGTTTTGAAATACCACAGCAAAACAGTTCGGCAAGTTCTGAAGGACATGCGCGTTCATAATTATGATCGCTTCGCCAAGATGGGCTCTTCCTCTGCCTACTCTGGCTATGTTACACGTATGTAACCATGAAACTGCCTTTTAACCCTGTTTGTATTGCCAAACATTTGATTAATGCATTAGTTTAGTCACAGGTACCTTCTTTCTTCTTTTTAATTAAGGTGGTCCTGATGTATCATCCACATACAGCCTTGACATCCTCTATTCAGGCTCTGGCATTTTAAGGAGAAGTAATGTGAACATCCATGTTTTTGATAGAAATGCTGAACTTCATGCCAGCCAGGTAATTGCCACACTGTGCATAAAAGCTAAGCCAGTGTGTAATCTCTTCTTACAGCTTTTAAAACAATGTATCTAATGCCCAAGACCATCAGGTTTGCTGCACTCACCAAAGTAGAAGCCCATAACAGGGGAAAAAGAAACCCGCAACAGCCAATGAGGCACATATTTGCCCTAACTAAAAGGCAAATGCTTTGTTCTGTATCATATATCGAGTTCTGTCTCTGGTTAAAGCCTATACTCCTTAGCTGATGTAATCAATAAAAGCTTTGTCAGTTTATAAAATCACGCCTGTTTTACCCGAGATATAACATAGAATGGAAATAATAGGAGTAGATCAAATGTACAAATCAAAGAGGTTTAAATGAGATGCCTCTGTTTTGGCCTCTTCTTGATGTTGGCAAATACCTTCAGTATTATAATCCTTCTGAATTTCTGCAGGGCAAAAATTGCACAGTGGAACATCTTTGGGTTTTCCTCCCAAATGCCTGTGGAAAATAGTCATATGGATAAAGGAAAATTCATTTGAAAGTAGTCTCAGGACTGTTAGCTGCATGTGGGCAAATTCTTCCTACATCTAAAGGGAAAAAACATGCAGTGAGATTATTTTATTTTCCATTTTTCTAGCTGCTCTACCTAGATCCCTTAAATCTTAACCTCAGACTTTTTCATCTACAACTACATAAATAAGAGTTAGGCTCTTAAACATTAAGAAAAAGCATAGGATTGTTAACAGCCTGGATTAGGCAGAGTTTTTTCATTGCTTCTGTATCACTATTGCTTCTTAGGTGGTGATTGAAGCTCAAGGCCTAGAGTCCATAATAGCTGCAACTCCTGATGAAGGCGAGGAAAACCTGGACTCCTTTGCTGGCATGTCAGCCGTTCTGTTCGATGTCCAACTCAGGCCAGTTACATTTTTCCAAGGTTATGGTGATTTAATGTCTAAAATGTTCTCAGCAACTGGAGATCCCATTAACGTGGTGAAAGGACTTATCCTCCTGACAGATCACTCACAGGTACTAATATCACACTGTTTGCTTCTTTTTCTGTCTCTTAAGCACAGATGATCCCCCCCACTGTTATTGCAGGGACATCTTATTTTCTCTCTTTTCAGTGCTGATAAAACTGATCAATGTTCCATAGGCTTCTCTTACTATTGGAGCAATAGAAAACTCACAGGTGTTTAAAAAAGAATGAAAATATGTGAAAAGCAGTCTAAAACAAAGGTGAGAACACGTATCATTCTAGAAAACAAAGTAACACTGCATATAAGCAAATCCAACTGAGTTTCATGTAGAAAACTCATATTGGTATCAGCTAAGGCCTCCCCTCCCACAGTTACTTGTAATACAGTATTGTCCCATGTGACTACCTAAGTTTTCCTCTTCACAAGTTGTCAGAGACCTAATGTTCAATTAAGCAATAGCTGTCAGACACTGAATGAATGAATGAATGAATGAATAAATGAATGAATGAGTGAATGAATCGCTGGTACCCAAACTTTCCCAGGTAACTAACCTTCAAAGCACAATGCTAAGAGGTTCAAATTTCAAATGCTTATTGCTAGGCAAAGCCAAAAATTAGGGTTAAAATGAGGATCATGCAGTTGTTATGCAATTGTCACCCTAAATGTAAATGTCTCTAAATTTTATGCTTAAATATAGACTCATGTACAAATATAACTGGCTACATAATGTATTATTGGAGGACTAAAGTCTAGACATCTCTCTTAAAGTGTAGGACAAGCACTTGGTTCAATGTTTTTGTTTTTCCCAAGCAGGGATCTCCTTAGAATTTGTGGATTTAACAGTAGCACTCAGATAATGAATCATCTCCAGGCTCAAACTTTACTTTTTACTTTTCTCTTTTAATTCTTGGCTGAAGGAAATGCCAAAAGCAAATGATGAAAAAATCCACTCTGATCAAAATTACACAGAACCCCTCCCCTGCACATGACAGCTGTCCCCATCCTGAACCCAGCTCAGACCCATTATAACGGTATTATAAGTCTAGAGGGCTTCCCATTTGTTGCACAAATTGGCAAACTAAAGCTCATTCCAACAATGCTTTACAGTTCACACACAGATTATGGGCAAAAACTTTACCATGACCTATTTAACAAACTGCAGAGGTGAGAAAGATAATCATGTTCAGTCCTGGGCATCCGAGCATGGTGTTTACAGAACTAAGTATTTCCAACTGCTGTGCGTGCACCAAGCTCCATACATACCCTGGATGAATCAGCTGGCCAGGAAACCCAAGAGATCTGTCAGCCAGCACATTCTCCACCCCTCATTTTTGGAGAAGCTTACAAAAGTCTGGGGCCTAGCAGGGCTGCCATTTTTATCAATATCAGGGTGTAGCATTTTCCATCAGTCACTGACTCTCTGGAAGCCTGGGCAGCAGCGTGATAAGATGGAATCACACTGTGCTTTCTCTTTTGGGTTGCCACTGGAACAGTTGCTGCCTAAGCTCTGTGAGACTCAAGGAGTGGACACAACCAAAAGTGTATGTTCACAACCAGAAAGGCACTTGTTCTTTCCTCAACACTACACAAAAGCAAAAATTATTTAAAGCACTGTTGGAATGCAGCTTTAGGCTGAGCTGCGTTTTTAACACAGTGCATCTTTCTAAGAATGGTTTTATAGCTGTATTCCAGGTCAACAGCAACATCAACAGAGTTTGGGCCCTTCCACATAACCCAGTTGTTAAGCTTAATTAGAAATGCTTTCACTAGTCAAGTTCTTGAACTGTGACTACAACTGTCCCAGAAAATGCTGTTAGGTGGAAGTGTAAGTGGTGTAACACTGGAACTGAGGAAAGACAGTGCAAGAGAGCCATAATTAATCTAGTTTCTTGATAATTGGGCACTACCTCCGCTTTTCCTGGCCAGCATGGACAGGCCTTGCCCAGAATGTAAGCCCCTTTACAAATTAATATTCTAGACATCGAAGCCAAATGTGGATTTATCTTCTTTCAAAGAAGAAAGCCAGGCATGGGAAACAGTGCCCATTCTATGATGCCAAAAATAATTGTGCCACAGGTGGCCACAGTGTGATTTCAGAACAGGGAAAAAAACCAAACATAAAATACAGACAGAGCAGTTGAGATTAAACATCGCAAGGATGACTTGGAAGCCAAGGCTGAAACTTAAAAATGGGGCAATTGTATTGTCAAAAGAGAACTTATATAATATTTGGGTTGCAGTTTTTGCATTGGTACAGCCTAATTTTGATAAAAGTGATTTTTAAATATTAGAAAAGTTCTGCTGCCTTGTTGCTGTTTATAAGGATCATTTTGCCCAGAAACACCAAAAAGTGATTCGTACTCAAAGTGCTGTCAGATCTACCAAAATAACGCACGCCCCACCTCTCCATCCCTCAGAAAATAGCTGCCTTTCATTAATTTTACAACTGCAGTAATCACAACAGGCACATTTTGGAAAGGGGTTTCCAAGTTAATAATACTGCTTCTAAAGCTTACACTCCCGCCCACCATCTGTAATACCTTTTCTCACATAACTCCACAAAGGGAAACAGCCATTGCCAGTTCTCACAGGGTTGTCTGAGTGCTAAGAATAACTGTCCAGAAGTTATAATTCCCTCTATAAAATAAACAGCTCTCATAAAACTGTTTTTGAGACCCCTAAGTCACCTGCATTAAAGTTCAGTAGTGTTAATATTTCTCCTAGGCAACACACCTGCCAGAAGCACAGAGAAATCAAATACTGTATTAATAGGTCAGAGAAACCATTTGAAAGCCAGACTCTATGGAAGATAGCCAGTTCCCAAAGAAGTGCCTGTTTCAGCCATCTCTGCACTGCATTACAGTAGCACTGTCAGTGCAATCCACCCAGAAATGCTTTTTTATTGAAAGGTAGCATGTTTCAGCATTTTAAACAGTAACAAAGCACCAATTCTGATCTTCTGGATCATATTTTCCACTGCAAACGACATACAAAGCTTAAAATAGGAAGGGAAAGGAAGATACTGCTCCTGAGGAGGCTGGGTCCCTGTGATTTACACCTCCCATCAGCCTGGATTGGATTCGCACATGAGGCAAAGGACAGGACTGAGCTCTAAATAAGGAAATAGATGAGCTAGGAAAACACAGGACAAGCGCTCCTTAACTTCTCCACTGGCTCCAGTGACAAACCTGACTTAATTCTAGGTAGCCTTTAAAGCCTTAAACTGTGCAGCCATTAAAAACTAATCTTGCTCTAATATTATTAGGTGCGAGTTGACAATGCATCTAAAAATACCTGCTCCTCTGGTTGTGCGTACGTGTCTCTGCCAGATTGTATACTGTTACCTCCTTGTTCATTAACAGCTACCCACCAATTGGGGCCCAATTAAAAACAAAGTAAAATAACGCAAAACAAGGTCTATTTCCACACCTAAACAGACTGACAAGGAGAGTATTCCTTGCTCCATTGCAGTCAGTAGAAAAACTCCCTTTGATTTCAGAAACACCACAGCTCAGACCTGTGATTTTAACTTGTGTGAAAACAAGAAATCAGAGTACAATATGACCACACTTGCTGTGGGCATGCTGGATTTATGAGCCACAGCCAGCCCACTACATTCTTACATTAATTCTCAAGCCCACTTCAGCAGCATCTGACTGCCAAGTTGGTTCTGCCAAAGAGATTGGTTCAAGGATTGTTTATTTACCCTAAAAGGCAAAGTAACCATATACAGCCACGATAATTATTCAAGTCCTTGATTACAGCAGGAAAACTTAGGAAACTTTAATGCTCTGAATAAAAACCTCCCCAAATGTTGCTCCTTGCTGTAGGGATTAGGAAGCCAGACTGTCTCTACTTGCTTCTTTCTTAAATCTTGGAACAGCATTAGCTGGAACCACTGGGCAACTAAATAGCTAGGAAGAGAAGAGAGACTTTTAAAGTGCCTGGACATCAAAAAGGGGGAGGAAATTGAGTATCCAAATATCCTACACATGCCTGCAGTGATACAGGTGCTGAGAATACCACAGGCACGGAAACCTGAGGGGAGGGCAAAAGCCAGCTGGGATAGAGGAGAAAATGTCCTGTGTGCAGGGGATATGATCAAAAGAAAGTTTTCACAAATTAATGTTTCTTTTAAAACAGTGAATTAATCTTCTAGTTCTTAGGGAAGCAGGACAGCTCTATGAAGTGACTCAGATCACCAGGCTGAGTGAACCTTAAAATCTTGGCTGCCTGTCAAAACTTAAAAGTAATGAGCTTCCATGACCCTGAGCTATATTATCACTTCCGAAACAGACTCCACGCAATGGGTTTCCAGTCCAGCCACAGAGATTTCAAGAAGCCATGAGTACGCTTGATGGAAAATGCATTAAATGCAAATTCACAGTGGCAATTAAGGTGCATTATCTTAGCAGTTTGGCCACCCAGCTGCTGAGGACATAATTCCTGCCACAGGGTGGGTTCAGAGCCACTACACGCTGCGTGACTGCTTGCAGCACTTTGCTGCATTTTGCTTTGCAGCCTTTGGATGTGCTGAAGAAGGCACACCACACTGCACCACTGCTGGGGCTCCCATCAGGGGTGTAATCTGACTTACCTGGAGTGCCAGCAGAGTCTCCGTGAGGCTTGTGTGGGAGGTCTTGGAGACAGAGGCCATGACATTCCTTGCAGTGATACTCCATGCAGAAATTACACCAGCTGGAGGGAGAAGGGAAGGATGCAAGGCACCTCACCTTAGCCTCATCCCAGTTTCTAGGGAGCAAGGTACATGAAGGGTGTTTTGTCCAGCCCGAAAAGACACCTATTCCTTATTGTTCCTACAAAATGACAAGTGGCGTGATCACGGTACAAAAGGGAGTAAGGAAACCATTGAACTCTGCAGTCAGTAACGGGCGTGTTACCTGTGCTTTCTTGATGGCTCTAGGAGATTCAGCTGCAGTCTGGGCCAAGGGCCAGCATGGATTTCCTAGGTGGCTTGGCCATCGACATCTCAGGAGGGATGGAGTTCAGCCTGTGGTACAGGGAATCCAAAACCAACGTCAAGAACCGGTGAGATACTCCCAGCACATGATATAGCTGTAGGAGAGCTCAGGTTCCAGAGCCTCAGTAGTCCCAATATGAAAAATTTAAATATAAAAGACCTTGCAAATGAGTTAAAATGAAATCCCTTACATGCATGGGAGAACGCTTGTACTTCTCTTTTCCTTTCCTCCTGTGTAATACCAGTTCCCACTGGTCTCTCATGAATTTATATTCCTTTTCCTGAAGAACAGGCTCCTTTGAGGGCAGTTGATTTGTCTGGGTGGTAGGACTGTTTGCAATTTAATTTTCTCTTTCTTAACATGTTTTGAATTAATTGTAATGCCTCAATTTATTTGCAGGATAGCCATGTTTATAGCTGGTAACACTGAGGTGGATTCCTTCTTTATAAAAACTGGTATGGAAACCACTTTGGAAGTAGAAACGGCATTAGACTTCATCTCCACAGTGCAGTTTTCACAGTACCCATTTTTGGTCTGTATGCAGATGGACAGAGTTGACTCTCCACTCAGGTAAGAACTAAGAGCGCACAATTCTGAGGCATCCTTCCAGCCAGCTGCTGAATCTGGAACTTTTGGTCTTCACAGCCAAAAGAGATTAACAACAGAGGCCAAATTTCAGCCTCACTCAGTCAGGTGCAGCGGAGACTGTTACACACACCAATCTTCCCTGTCTCTCACCCTGGAGATTTAGAAAGGACAACTTGCTCTCAATGTGCATTTTAGTCTAATTTTCTGGTTTAGTTTTGCAAGTAAACTGCAAACACCAACTGAGGTGGCAGGACACTGGTCCCCTTGTGCATGATCAGTTCTGAAGGTGACTTGAAACTCTTCCAGCAGTAGTTCTTTATTACGCTGTTGAGAGATTAAGTGCATAACCAGAAACTCGCTGAAGTGGAAAGTTTTCTTCATCATCTGCTATTTACTGGTGTCATCAAAATGACCTGGTGTGTTAAGCTCTTGCAACCATTGCGTTCTATCATATTTTATTAAGGCACCAAATTTCATGGAAACTAAAGAATTGCCAAGTCAGGTAAAAAAGATGCTTTCCAGTTGCCAAAGGGTAGTAAGTAATTGCATTGCCATGTAAGAAGCTGAGTTTACTACTCCCTCCTAATCCCTGTTTGCTAAGAGCTAAGGATGATAGCATTTGCAGAGAGCGTGCCAGATTTCTATTCAGGCTTTTCTGATCCAAAAGATGGTAAGCCTGAGGGGAATTAAAGACCTCAAGGATCTCCAGGAAATCCTAAGAAAACGGTATCTGTTATTCTGCAGACACTAAAACATCTTCTGATTATACTCAGACATTGTGGAAGTGTCATCTCCTCTGTATGTAAAGAGTTTATCTCTAGCTTCACATGCAGGGTACAGATTTTGCATAAATTTCCTAATGCCACACCACCATGCTCTGTCTTTCCAGGCGTTACGTGACCAAGTATGAGAGTCTCCCATCTGGCAGACGGTACACTGCCAAGAGGGGGAAAGCAGAACTCTTGGCAGGGAATGAATTCCCTCTCCACCAGGAAAACTCCAACATGTGCAGGAAGGTTTTCGGCGCAAAGTCTGATTCCTCCAGCAACTGGTTTTGAAACGAGCACCCGAGCTTTTGCTTTCCTGAATCCGTGGCTCCCTCAATGACTTAGGCTTGTAGGTGCCGTGCTAACTTGGAGCTTGATCTTGCACCACTGCGGTTAATGGGAAGTTTGCCATTGATTTCAACAGGCCAGGATCAAACTCTCAGTGCGTGCACAGTGTTTACATATTAACCTATATTTAAGACTTTTGTAAAAAAAAAACAACAAAAACCACGCTAAGGCAAGTAAAGACCAATTGGGTAGTGTTCCATGCACTCCCTTAAGGGTGGTGCTACTTCTTTATTTTCACGTTTTCATGCCAAAAGCGAAAACAAACCCTCATTTTTTCCTCCTTGGGTAATACAAAAGTCCATGTCTTTGACATGCAGTAAGAACAATTATGATGTGTAAAGAATGATTATTTATGGATATGTTTTAAAGTATTTAGGTGTTTTAAGCCTATGACCAATCCTCATTCAAATATTCAAGTACAATTAACACCTAAGTGGGACCATGAATTCCTGCTTACTCAGTATTGCCTGTTTACAAAAAAAGCAGGTTTTATTTTACATGATTTTAAAGGATTTTCCCTTTTTTTTTTAAACAGACAGAACCTGATTATTATTTTTATTTATCTTTTGGGGTTTTTTTATTAGCTGCTATAGTGAAGTACAATTGATTAAAAATGTGGGGTAACATTTCCAGAAGTACTAACAGTTGCCTTAATTCTGTTCCCGTTGAAATCAATGGTATAATTTCTGTAGTTATCACCAGGAGCAGAGTTAAGCCAACACTGGTTGCTCTTCAAGGTTGCCTCCTGAAATTTTGTGTCCCTGTGTGTAATCAAGGCAGTTGTATTTCAAACAATGAGCACCCACTAAGGCAATTCTGAACTACGATGGAGGAAAAGGTGCTGAAAGAAATCCATTCTGAATGCATAGTCTAGCAAAGCCTGGGCAGAGCCAGGGTATTTTCTTCTAGGCAAGTTAGGCTCATATTTCAATGCCAAAAAGTAATCACTACTCGTACAAGTCCTCCAATTAAAATGACTTACACCTTTTTGCTTGTGCAAGCAGTGTCATCTTCTTAGGAACTGTGTGGAAAAAAAAAGAAAAAAAAAAAGTTTTACATTTGCAACAGCATTGCAGGTTAAGAAGGAATATACCTCATCCCAGTATCGAGCTGATCTCTGAGATGATCCATCTGATTCAGTTTTTCTAGGACAAGGCAGGTGAGTGCTGGTCACAAAAAAAACTAAAAAAAAAAAAAAAAGTAAAATAAAAAGCCAAGAAAAAATGTTTTTCAAAAAAACCAAAACCAGGCAGGAAAAACTCATAAGTTGTCATGAAAACGATACATGTATTACTGTAATAAAAAAAAATCCAAATTCTTTTGTGTTGTAAAAAACGAAGAGTGCAGAAATCTGCAAAAATCAAACTATAAATGGGATGAAACAGTCTGCTTGTTGTCTTTCCTGAGAATGCTGACACACTTCTAGTCAAAGCATAAATAAAACAGGTAAAAATACAGTGTGAAAAAAATGTTTTGTCTTCAGTCTTGTTTTTTTGTCTGTTACTTTATGGGTTGGGAAGGCCTGTCATTGGGGAAGGAATAGTGTTGATGGGGGCAAGAGGAATCCTTCTGTTCACCACAACAAAGGAACCAGTAACGTAAGTTGGACACTCACTTGTCCTGGACTCCCCCGCTCTAGTCAGGAGACAGAGGTATCTCCAGAGGGTGGTGTAGACCCCAAGCAGGGTGCAGCACATGCTGGAGGTGCCTGCCCAGAGGTAAGACCCAGGTGGCCCTCTTCAGTGTTGACACTTGCCCAGAGTAAGTGACTTGAGGCCAAAGTGATACCAACGCAGCTGGCAGTGACACCACCCTGTGAAATGACACGGTCAGTACTGCCAGCAAACCTCCTCCTGGTCCTCCGGTTTAAATGCCCTCTTTCGGCCTCTGCTGAAGGTTTTACACAACACCCCATCCCCAGGCACTCCTCCTTCCTCCACAAGGGGCAGTTTCTCCTTCCTCCCTTCCAAACCTCCCCTTCTTCTTCCAGAAAACCCACAGTCCTTCTTGCAGCAAGGCTCCCACAAAGCTGCTTCTTCCCCTCAATATCCATTCTTGAAGTCTGTACCCTCTATTTTGTAGACACCGATTCCTTTACTACTGTCTCAGGAACTGAAACCGAAAACAAGCTTTTCCATTTGTTATTACTACTGGCTATTTCTGTCATATAAATCAAAAGTAAGGTCAGAGCTAAGTATTCACACACCTAGAAAGGGGCAGTCTCCTCCTACAGTGATCTGACACCCTAAATATAGAAGGCAGACAAAGAGTGGCACGAAGAAATAGCTATCGTCACTATTTCACTTGTAGAGAATTGAGATATCAGCAGATGACAACCTCAACTCCACAGCCTGATTTGCATCAACAGTCTGCCAGGCTCTCCCATGACTTCACAACCCAAAATCAGAATAAAAAGGTTCTAGATAATGCAATTTGTATCTCTGTCTGGCACCAGCAATCCCACTGCAAAGCTTACCCCCTCTCAAATTTATCAAATCTAAGAACCTTCTGGATGCGTGCCTGTAAAACGGGGCCACTTGGCACATAAAACTAGTGTAACATCAGTAGTCACTTTCAAAAAAAAAGCATAACATGTAATATTTTCCAGTTAGGAAAGATAATCTGGCTTTTGCCAGAGGACACCATCTAGCCAAGAACACCAGGTTTGCTTCTCTTTCACATGAAACGCACAGGTCTGTTTAACATAAATACATCCAGTCTCCCAGAGATGCTGACCTGTGTGTTTTGCCTTTGTATTTACTCATCAAGACCTGGCAGAGCTTGTTGGGGAACATCATGTGCACATCCCCCACTATTGAAAATCGGCCTTTCAGATGGGACAACCAGCGTGTAAGGCCAATCCTGGGGCTTCCATAGCTTTGACAACATCCCTTGAAAGTAAATCAAACAAAGCCTCTGAGGCCCATGTGGCTCCTTCAGAAGTAATACTTGCCCTCGTGGATGCCCCCAGGTACTTCAGCAATACACTTGTTCCTGAAGCTATCTGACCCTAACAGCTGGGCATAATGGGGATTCCAGAAGGGCTTTAGTCCAACAGCTGGGCAATGGAAGGCCATGACTTCCTTACCAGGGCTCCATAGCTACAGAAACAACAAAACTGACAATACTCTAAAAATAAGGTGAAATTAATACATTGCTTAAGCCTGCATTTGAAGTGAAAACACATTTAGGGTTACAACCAAAGCAAACACTATGAGCACTTATCAAATCAGGGGCATTAATCACAAATATGCAACATGCATCTTTAATATTGGTTATTATGTGTACTTTTAAATAATCAGTAAAGGTAGCAATTAAACAAGAATTCATACCTGAAGTTTAGAGAAGTAAACAACGTTTATTTTGGAGCAGAGGAGGCTGAGGGGAGGCCTCATTGCCCTCTACAACTACCTGGAAGGAGGTTGTAGAGAAGTGGGTATTGACTTCTCGCAAGTGAATAATGACAGGACAAGAGGAAATGGTCTGAAGTTGTGGCAGGGGAGGTTTAGACTGGATATTAGGAAGAAATACTTTACTGAAAGAGTGGTCAGGCACTGGACCGACCTGCCCAGGGAGGTGGTTGAGTCACCATCCCTGGAGGTATTTAAGAAACATGTAGATGTGACACTTCAGGGCATGATCTAGTGGCCGAGATTGTAGGGGTGTGTGTGTGTGTATGGTTGGACTTGATGATCTCAGAAGTTCTTTCCAACCCTGGTGATTCTGTGATTCTGTAATTGGAAGCCACAGAAAGAACAGCGCAGTGGTAATTCAGCCAAGTCCAAAACGCAACCCGCTTGGCAAAAGAGATTTTGAAATTTTCCCATTAAATTTTCAAGTAGTGCTAATTTTTAAAGAGTATTTCTCGTATACTGTTCAAAAAATATTAAAATTCCAGGATGCAGTTTCTCACTGTATATAACTGCTGGTAAAATGCATTCTTTCCTACCGATAATGGATACCAACCAGAGCTACGTGGGTGTAAATCAGCACAATCTCAGAACAGCCTGCAACCACACTGACAGCTTCTTCCTTTCCCTTGCTAGTGGGAACAAGATAATAATTTAAATTATTTTACTTTTAATAAAATTAATTGATACTTACTTACCTGTAAAATACTTAGCCCAGGTTTCCAACGAATACACGTTACTTACAAAGGCAACTTCCTGAGAACGTCTGGTAGAGAATTTGCCTGGCTACACAGTGTAGAACCACAGTCCCTAAGGACAGATATGTTTTAGGAGGTATAAGGCCCTATAATGCATGCTCCAATTGTACATTAGAACACAGGAAGATTTGTTAAATATAGCAAGATAAACAGAATCCCTGGTTGAGCAAGGTTTTCAACTTGAACTGTGCGCCTTGCCCAGCAGAGGTCAATGGAAAGCAGGGCAGTGGCAGAGCTGGGCTGGCAAGCACCGGTCTGCAGCATCAGGTTCAAATTTGGCAATCAGACGATAGGTTGCCAAAAATAAAACAGCTGGCTAGACTAGAGATACAGTGTGGGTTTGGCAAGCAGATTACCTGTACTGAACAGCAACAATCCAAGATGACAGCAATTCAAAAATAGGGGCTTTTTTTTTTCCCCCTTTCTGTTAAGTGCTTTGTTTTGCCACCATGGTTTACTTAGATCTGGCATCAGGGAATTATCTGCTTTTTGTTTTACGTTGTTCCTCCTGACAAAAAGTGCTGCATTCCTACATTTTGGTCTTGTGATTCTTACCAGTGATGCTTTAAAGACTGTTTAAAAACTCGTAAGATTTTCTTCACTGGTCCTTGATAATTCCCCAAAATCCCATACATATTTCACCTGACTTTTCATTTTAATTTAAGGCATCCTAAGAAATGCTCTCATTAATTTCAGTGGATTCCTATAGTATGAGGCATGTTGCTGTTGGATAAACACCGGCTGCAAGAGTAAGCCACTTGGGGACAGGTTAGAGTTTGTGTCTCTGAGTATATTTAATTTTGACCTCTCTCTTGTAGGGTGTAAGCTTAAAAGGTCCAACTGTGATGAGAAATAGCATGAAGAGCTTGTACAGAGGTCTACTGACATCAGGCTCCAGGAGCTCTTCCTGGAGAAAAGTAAAGCAGCAGTTCCCAAATTTTCCT
This sequence comes from Nycticryphes semicollaris, assembly GCA_013400055.1. Taxonomy (NCBI): domain Eukaryota; kingdom Metazoa; phylum Chordata; class Aves; order Charadriiformes; family Rostratulidae; genus Nycticryphes; species Nycticryphes semicollaris. Next base: position 387,415 of record VXBJ01001575.1, read on the forward strand.
GCTGAGAGAAAATGTCACAAACACCAAACCAGTTCTTTCTGAGTAAACTTGGGCTTCCAGCAAGGTAGGAAGACTGTGTAGTCATGTCTTGGAACGGTACGGCAAATTCACAGTAGATGTCTTCAAAATGTGTTAATTGCAGATAAATAATGAGGTGGGAAGCTCTTTTCCTTTAAGCATCTGGGGTGCATGATTGAAAGGAAGACCATTATAATGTACCCCTTATGTATCAAAAAACTGAGAAATGAAAGTGATCTTTTAAGCTGCAAAACAAATCTTTTACTTTTCAAGTCCATTTTGTGGGTTTTTTTTTTTTTGTCTTTGACTCATGATTTTTTAAACGTTTGGACTTAACATCAGAAAGCTGCTCAGTCTCCACTAGCATAGAAGGAACAAATGAAGGCAGCAAAAAAGGTTTTTCCTAGCAATAATTCAAGCAATACTGCTATCCACTAATAAAGTGATCCTATTTTTGATTGTATCACAATATTTGACAGTGAAAATAACACTTCCATTTGTTCTAAAAGGGCAGAGTAAACAGTGAGATCAGGCCAGAAAGAGACTTACAACACTGGGACAAACTTGGGAAGACTCTGAGTGCAGGGTTTTGGATCTGCTCTCCAGTGAAATCTTTTCTTCTGCTACTGTCTACATGTTGAGACAAGTAATGCCTCTGTTATCACTTGTTCTGCACAGCAGCAAAGGCAACTTCACAGACATATGACCAAGCAGGGAACTGCAGGCTTATTTGCAGTGTGTCTTTTACTGAAAAATACATTTTATTTATCATAACATTCAAAAAAAACCACAAAACCAACCAAACAACCCAACATGGTACAAATGCTAACTCATTCAGTTACAAACTTTGGTACTCAGTGGTTTCAGACAGTCAATTCTCGCGTGGTCGTGACGTACTGAAGCATTCCCGATGTGCAACACGCTGCTAGTGCAATTCTCAGCATGACTCCACTGTCCTTGAATCCCAGGCTCATGGCATCCGGCAGCGGGATCCCTTTGGGCTTCAGCTACGCACTTGCCACAACGTTGTCTACATTAAGAACAGCTCAAAGAGTCCATTTTTCTCCAGTTATATATCTTCTTTTTTTATTTCCCCCCCACACACAGGCAACAATCATCAACACAATGCGCTCATAGCATTTTACCCTTTGCGTTATAGCCCATCGGTCTCTCATCAGACATAGCATCCACATCCTCTTAACAATCACTATCCTTACTTCACATTTGCACTTTTAAATACCTTTACAATGATAACCCACCTCCTTAAAAAAGGGGGTGGAAAGAAAAAAAAAAAAAAAAAAAAAGAAGAAAAAAAAAAACTACAAAGGGAAAAAAAATACAAGCGATTTTATAGTGTATGTGTTCTTAGGTAGCCACAAGTTAATGGTAGTTTATAAGCATAAGGAATGACACTTTGGCCATCAACACTAGAGAGTAAAGGCAGCTTTGAATGCAGACAAGAAAAAAAACCCCACAACCACACAACCCATAAATACATTTTAAATCATTCATCAAGTGATTCACCAAAGATTAAATTTAACCGAGTGAAACCGACCCTGTGACAAAACACCAGAACAGCATTTGTGCATCACTCCAGTCCCGCTCAAACTTTTAATTGGATCCTGACCTAAAACGTGAGGAGGCAGCTGGCCAGCTGTTGCAGGCCCCGAGCCCTGGTGGCATGGCTGGGAGGGAACTTGAGTGATGCACAGGATTCTGCTCTGCTTTGCACACAGGGTGAATTTCAGCTGTAATGTACTATGACTGCACCATGAAACATATAGTACTAGCAGCTTGTGAACCCTAACACGGAGGGCTTGACTCTAATCCAAGATAATGTGGTTACACATCACCCCATCAGATGGAGAAATTCACCATTGGGTACACATGGAGGAGCACCATATTGCTGAATTTTTTTTTCTGGGGGCTTTTCATGGCACTATCTGCTGGGTCTGGCTAGACTCAAGCCCAGAGCTTCAGCTATATACATAATAAAGTGAAGAACCCGGGACGCGGGTCTGCAAGGCACTCGGTGCCCTGGGCCAAGCGGTGTGTTGGTGGGTCAAAAAACCAAACACCCAAAGAGACCGCGCTTCCCCTGAAGTTCCCAGGAATCTGCTTCGATATTGAAAGTTAGAGATGCATGTGATGGCTTTGATAGACTGGGTCTGCAAAGTGAAGCTCCTTGCAAAAGTGACCCTGTGATGCAAACATGGAGTCCCTTTAGTAACAGCCAAAATTAAGCAAACACTGTTTGACATTAGAATTGACATACTCCACTGAAGAAATCTCCCCTGAGAAAATAAATAGCTGTTGGTTTTGCCTCACTTCATGGCTTTTGTCTCCACAGGCAGTTAAAAAAAAAACCTGCAAAATTTTCCTCCACAAATATATGTTGAAATTCTGGGTACCTTGTTTTCTATGTATTTTTTTTTCCTTTCAAGTACACTGGGTGAAACTGTAAAACCCTGAGTTCGTGTGTGCAAACCTATCTCTTGTAAACTGCAAGGTGAGAGTTCGCTCCAAGCACCGATATAGGAAAAGATAGGACAAAACGTTTTGAAGCACAGATGCTAGTCTTACCATGTGCACACGTGTGTCACAGTGGACGATCTACCCTGGTACCTGCACTGTCCTGCAGTCTGAAGTACTGTTTAGTTTAACACCAACACTCTACTTGTAATGTGTATGGACTTATCAGTCATGAAAATGGTGAAGTAGGAGCTGCATTCATTTTCTTTAAGAGGCACTCAGCCCAAATCCCAGTAGGAAGTTAGAGCTTCTAACTGTAAACCCTACAGCTGAAGAGCACGGGGATTAAACTTACCAACTATATGCCTCTGCCACACATGGCAAACTCTTTAAAAACTCTTTAGTATTAGTAGTATAAGAGTATCCTTTCATTGATTTTTCCACAACAATGAAGATAAGTGAGAAGATACATGTTAAATCACTCACTATCTGTACACTTGCAGTGCATTTCATCCTGAGGACAATGTCAATTTGTGCCTGTAAACAAATAAATTGCATTGAAATAGAATCTTACACATATGGTTAAAGACACCTGTAGTTGAGTTTTCTGTATCTTGTGAGTTATTCAGGAAAATGAAAAGTTGGGGCTTTCTTTAGGAATGGGAAACTCTGAAAGTTCCTTAGCAGCAGGAAGCCTTGAGAACAGGTGCAGGAATTTCCTGCTGTAGCAAATGCTTAGGTACAGACTTTCAGGTTTTGCATTTAGATTTTAAATTTCCAGCCTGTTACCTCGGGAAAGCTTTATGCTAAATAACTTAGGCTTGATCTTACGTTTATTGGCTTCCCAAGGTGCTTCACTGAACTGAAATTGTGGGCAGGGAACACATTCGTTTTACCGTCATGATTAACAATTCTCTTTTTCTGGGACAAACTGGTTGCTGGCAACAAAAGAAACAGTTTAAGTAGAGTTCAACAAATGGGCGTATATATCGCTGCATTTTGAGTCACCTTATTTTATATTTTCTTGTTCAAAAGAGAAATATTTTCTTAGCAAATATAGATAGTGTGGAAGTAGCCCTACAGAAACAAGCCCTGTTGTTTTTTTACCTGCCAAACAACAGGTAAAGAAATGACTCTGTATCAGTGGGTCTGTAACAGTAAAGAACTCATCTCACAGGGGAATGGCTAGCACTGGTTTTTCAGCAATATTGTAATTTAAGGAAGAATGGAGTGCGGTCTTATAGAAAAATAAATGCTGTCTTCTTTAGTGTCAGGATCTAAAAATAATACATTCAACTTCTGGCTTTCCAGTACTTAAACATTGTCATAATTAAGGCAATTCGTGATGTTCAACACAGTACAGAGGAGCAAACAAAACCCAAAAGAAATCAAAAGTGTTTTCTTACATTTAGACAATCCATTCTGAACGATGTCAAAAAATCCCAACACTGCAGATCTCTCCGTATGCAATTTCAAGTGCAGAAGTACAAAGTACAAAATAGACATCTGATGGGAAATTGTCACTGAAACCTATGGGGAAAACTCTCATTTACTGCAGTGGGGGAGCCCTGAGGGCGTTATTTTTTTATAAAGAGTTGCAGGACTGCATTGGATCACCACAACACATTCCAGGGACCTGGACGAAGCTGCGTGTCGATCCACACCGAAACACTGCTGCATTTACACCCTGCGTTTTACAAAGAGCTGTAGTGTCACTACTGCTCAGAGGCCACCAGCACAGGGGCAGTGCCTAATGCCTGCATATTGGCTTCAAATATAAAAACAACTTTGCAGAAAATAATGCAGTAATTTAGTGTCACTCGCATAATTAAATGTACATGTACTCCAAAACTGGGGGGGTATGTAGGAGAAAACAAGAAACTTACACACTTGCTTTGTATGATGAAGCAAAAAAAAATGAGAAAACTGTGGAAGCAGTTTTTAGGATGAATGTTTAGAGTTACCAAGTGTGTCTCAGATTAAAGGAGTGTGATCCTTCTTCCTTATCCCTGTAAAAAAAAACCAAACAAACAGTAAAGCATCATTAATAAAAGACAGATCGTTAGGGAGCTGCCACAAGATTTGAGCAATCTTTACTACTCCAGAGAAGTGCATAGTATCACCTTCATTGTCATACTAGTCTTGCTACTAATTTCCTAAGCTACTGCCAAGAATCAGACAATAGCATCTGACTTTTTGAACTGCGTCAGTGCTTGGGCAACCTTATTTTTTGAGCAGAACCGATCCTTGCTGCTCAAGGTGTGAAACCTGGTTCTTTATGACCCCACCGTTGCCTGTGGACTGGTCCCCGGGGAACCTCACACACATAGGCAGGCAGAGGGTCAAGTGTTCCATCTGAGATTTAAGTGCTCACTCCAGAAGTTAACAGACCTGAGTGCTTCGCTTACAAACACAGCATCCAGCACGGTGTACGTAAGCAAAAGTGAAACAACCCGCAATCATGTGCTCCAAGATTTGTGGAGTTAAGACTGAAATACTGGCCCTGGAAAGCACCCTGGACAAGAAAAGTAATTAAGCTCACACGTAACGTTGGTATCAATGTTAAGTACTATTTCACAGAACGGTTAGAGTCGGGAGGGACCTTAAAGATCATCAAGTTCCAACCCCCCTGCCATGGGCAGGGACACCTCCCACCAGACCAGGTTCCTCAAAGCCCCATCCAACCTGGCCTTGAACACTCCCAGGGATGGGGCATCCACAACTTCTCTGGGCAACCTGTTCCTGTGTCTCACTATCCTCATAGTGAAAAATTTCTTCCTGATATCTAATCTAAATCTACCCTCTTTCAGTTTGAAGACATTTCCCCTCATCCTATCACTACATGCCCCTGTAAGAAGTCCCTCTTCAGCTTTCTTGTAGGCCCCTTTAATCATTTCTTCAGTAGTTATGGATTTGAACACAAGCTCATGCTTATTTCCATTCATAGATTGCTTTACTAGATCAAATGCTAAAGCCCTTCTAGTTCTTGGAATCCTCCTGTATTTCCACTAAAATTTGACAGGTGCTTTACTAAATTCTCAAGGAAGACATCAGGATAAGTAAATCCTATGTACTACGTATTTCACTGTAAGTTGACTTTTTGACTTACTAACATAGAACATACATTTTGCTGAATAGGGCACAACTATAACAGAGCTTAAAAATATCAGTTTATGAGCCTTTAAAAAAATCATTCGTATAGGCTGTCCATACAAAATTACTTTTTGTACAGGCATACATTGTCTGATGTCAGGTAGGAAGAAACACAACTAATAAGTGTTTTTGCATACTTTGGTGAAAGACCTGAAAGATGTTTGACTTAACCTACTTTCACCACAAACGTAAATGCCCCGTGTATTCCTGTAACTATCAGGTGGCTTCAGTTTGGGCACATGTTCGAACAGGTTGAGGAAAAATACCCTTCAAATATTGGCAATACAACTTACTACACTTACTTTCTACTTTGCTACATGTTATTTTCACGTTTATTTACCTAAAACAAGGCAAGAACTCCCTAAAGTATATTGTGGAAATAGATAAAAATATTTTAAAAAGGCATTTTCATTCATTCCATCTGGGAACAAACTCCCTTTAGGCAGACCGCTTGCTACAGGTAAGCGTTGTCTGGATTTGGATGTGGGCAGATATGGCAAGTTTACCAGAGCTAAAAATTAGCATCCTTATTTTTTGAAGGAAGGAAGTGCAGCAGGAAAATCCAGGCAAAGACAATGCTGCTAAAAGCTCACGAACTACTGTGAACAAAGAAATGAAGGGAAGAAACTGACCTCATGGTATCTCTCAGAAACACATACATATTCTCCAATACTTGCTGCATATCAAAAAATCAAGAATTGTTCAGAAACGGCATCCTTTATCTTGGATTTTGCCAGAACCTAAATGGATAAGATCTGTTTAATCCCATTGACTATGCAGAAAAAAGGACTAGCCACAGAAAGAAGTACTGGAAGAGCAGCAGATGTGCATAAAGTTCAGTGCCAACAGCACCACGGGCATCACACCACCACCAAAGCATCAATTCAGCTCTGTCAGGCTGATCTCCAAGAGGTGACACAGAGCAAGACGTAGCAGTTCTTGACAGAGTGACACAGTTTGTGAATGAACACACAAAAAAAATAAAGAGGGAAGGAAGAGGTTATGTGTGGTGCAGAAAGAAATACAGGAGTGAAAAGAGCGAGCACTCATTCAGCTTATTTTAGCTAGTAAAAAAAGAGACCTGAAAGGACAGTATTTTAATCAAACCTCTTGCGCATGTGACGAAATCTGGCTGTTTTAAAATCCATTTTAGGATACGCACAGCATTGCTGCAATCAAAAAAACCCTGATACAATGTGAAAGCAATCGGAATGAAAAAATTATCAATAGTTCACCTTCTGATTCATATGAAATTATACTCCTACTCACCATGCTGTTCCTGATATAGGCCAGGATGCTCTTGGCCTTCTTGGCCACCTGAGCACACTGCTGGCTCATGTTCAGCCAACAGTCGACCAACTCCCCCAGGTCTTTTCCACCAGGCAGCTCTCCGGCCACTCTGACCCAAGCCTGTAGTGCTGCATGGGGTTGTTGTGACCTAAGTGCAGGACCCAGCACTTGGCCTTGTTGAACCTCATCCCATTGGCCTTGGTCCATTGATCCAGCCTGTCCAGATCCCTCTGCAAAGCCTTTCTATCCTCCAGCAGGTTGACACTCCCACCCAACTTGGTGTATTCTGCAAACTTACTGAGGGTGCACTCAATCCCCTCATCAAGGTCAATGATAAAAATATTAAAGAGAATCAGCCCAAATACCGAGTCCTGGGGGACACAACTCATGGCTGGCTGCCAAGTGGATTTAACTCCATTCACCACCAGTCTCTGGGTCTGGCTCTCCAGCGAGTTTTTAACCCAGTGGAGAGTACTCCCAACCAAGATCTGCACAGCCAATTTCTCCAGGAGGATACTGTGGGAGACCATATCAAAGGCCTTACTAAGGTCCAGGGAAACAACATTCACAGCCTTTCCCTCATCCACCAAGCAGGTCACCTTGTCACAGAAGATCAGATTTGTCAAGCAGGACCTGTCTTTCATGAACCTATGCTGACTGGGCCTGATCACCTGGGCATCCTTCATGCACTGCATAATGGCACTCAGGATGATCTGTTCCACGACCTTCCCAGGCGCACCGAGGTCAGACTGACAGGCCTGTAGTTCCACGGATCATCCTTCTGACCCTTCTTGTGGATGGGCATCACATTTGCTAGACACCAGTCATCTAGAACCTCCCCAGCTTGCCAGGACTGCTGGTAAATGATGGAAAGTGNATTTTTATTTTTCTTAACATACAAGGCCAGGTTAAGTTCTTGTTGGGCTTTGGCCTTTCTAATCTTTTCCCTACATAGCCTTATAACACCTTTGTAACCTTCCCGAGTGGCCTGCCCCTTTTCCCAAAGGCCATAAATTCTCCTTTTTTCTATGAGTTGTGACCATATCTCTCTGTTCAGCCAGGCCGGTCTTTTCCCCTGATGGCTTGCTTTACAGTGCACAGGGATGGCCTGCTGCTGCACTTTTAAGACTTCCTCCTTGAAAAACATTCAGCCTTCATGGACTCTTTTGCCCTTCAGGACTGCCTCTCAAGGGACTCTGTCAAGCAGGCTCTTGAAAAGACCAACGTGTGCCCTCCAGAAATCCATGATGGCAGTCCTGCTGGCTCCCCTCTTTGCTTCCCTGAGAATTGAGAACTCTATCATCTCATGATCACTGTGCCCAAGATGGCCTCCAGCTGTCACATCTCCCACAAGTTCTTCTCTATTTACAAGCAGCAGATCCAGCAGGGCTCCTTCCCTAGTCAGGTCTCCCACCAGCTGTGTCAGGAAGTTACCCCCAACATACTCCAGGAACCTCCTAGACTATTCCCTCTCATCTGTTCCCAGCTGATAGCTGGTAGGTTGAAGTCTCCCACCAGGACAAGGACAAGTGATCTTGAGATCTCTCCCAACTGCTTAGAGAATATTTCGTCTATGTCTACATTCTGGTTGGGCAGTCTATAACAGACTCCCACCATGATATCAACCTTGCTGGCCTTCCCCATGATTCTTACCCATAAACACTCATCACTACTGTTACCCTCAATTAGCTCCTGACATTCAGAACTCACCCTGACACACAGGGACATCCCACCTCCTCTTCTTCCTCACCTGTCCCCTGTGAAGAGTTTGTAGTCATCTAATGCAGCACTCCAATCATGCAAGTCATTCCACCACATTTCCATGACAGTAAGTATGTCATAGCTTTCCTGCTGCACAATGGCCNGTCAATGATAAAAATATTAAAGAGAATCAGCCCAAATACCGAGTCCTGGGGGACACAACTCATGGCTGGCTGCCAAGTGGATTTAACTCCATTCACCACCAGTCTCTGGGTCTGGCTCTCCAGCGAGTTTTTAACCCAGTGGAGAGTACTCCCAACCAAGATCTGGACAGCCAATTTCTCCAGGAGGATACTGTGGGAGACNCCCCCCCTTTAAACTTAGTTTAAAAACTGTTTGATGAGCCCCCCAACTCCTGCACAAAGACCCTCTTCTCCTTTTGAGATAGCTGTACCCCATCTGTCTCCAGTAGGCCTGGAGTCATGTAAACCTTCCTGTGCTCGAAAAAACCAAAGCTGTGCCTCTGACACCAGGCTTGGAGACAGATATTGATCTGCTGACTCTTCTTGTCACTTTCCTCATCCTTCCCTGTGACTGGGATGACAAGAGGAGAACACTACCTGCGCTCCTGATCACTTATCCCAAGACCCAGAAGTCTCTTTTGATCGCCCTTGGGTTTCTTGTTAACAGCTTGTCTCTGCCTGCCAGAAAAATTAGTAAAGGGTAATAATCTGAGGGTCTTAGCAGTGAGGGGAGTTTTCTTTTTATGTCTAACCAGGGCCTGAGGGAGGCAGCAGACCTCCCTGAGAAGTCCATCAGATCTGCACATCAGGCCTGCCGCTCCCTTCAGGATGGAGTCACCTACAACAATGACCCATCTTTTTTCTGGACTAACGATGTTTCAATGCTGGGTGTAATCTGATTTAACCCTGGTGACACCTCCATAGACATTGAATTATCCTCCTCGTTGTGATTGGGTTCCTTTTGCAGAGCCTCATACCTGTTTTTTAAGGGTACCTGGGGAGGTGAGGGGGTTACTGGGGAGACATGTCTGCTTTGTTGGGCAGGAACTTTTTCCCACAGCCCCCTATCCTCTAAGGCACCTTGTTCAGTCAGGTAGAGAGAGGACAACTCTGTCTACCTGCTTGGTTTCTATTACGGGACGCAGGGTGCAACTACAGCAATCTTTCTCCCTCTCACATTCCCTGATTGGCCTCAACTTACCTCATCCCTGAGCTCCATCACTAAGTGGAAGAGCTCTTCTACCTGGGCACATCTCCCACAGGTGTGTCCACCAATGCCATCTGACACCAGCATAAGAGCAGGGCACAGCCCACAGCCCCATGTCTGTCTGAATGGCAGCATGTTCCTACAGGAGCTCTGTCTGGGAAGCTGCATCAGAAGTAGTGCATGCAGATGCCATGGTCCTCTTCTGTGTGGTTACCATCANGGAAGACTCCTCTGTGGTGCTCCTAGGTGATGCCCACCTGCCCCTTACTTGCTCAGTGAGCACTGACTGGGTCGGGGTGCTCCGGTTCCCCGTTTAAATCTGCTGTTGGGGGTGCCAGCTCTGCCCCATGCCTCCTCAGCCGGCTCTGAAAAGCCTCAAAAATTGATCCCCTTGCCAGCTCTCCTGGCTGCAATTCCCTTGCTCAGTGCAGACTTACCTGCACTGGAGCTGGTCTATTCAGTGACAGACCTTCCACTGAGACCTATGTGAATAACCAAAGTCTGATGACAAGCTGAATGTGTCTTGGCAGTTAAAACGGTTTGGTTTACTGACTTTCAGAATATGGTTGAGAAAAAAACCCCACATTGCATCCATTATATACCAGCAGGACACCTACCTACCTCTCCAGGTCTGAGACAGCAGGGAGGGGACATCCCTGTCAGTATTCGACATCATACATCTCAGCGTCATGGATGGTAACAGATTAAAAGTCTTTTAACTGCTGATTGACCTTCTGTAACGAGTACATCACTGATCTTTTGGGGCAGCTTTCACACCAGCCTCACAACAGTAGAGCTCTGACATCACGCAAAAAAAAAGCAGGGCATTGATGCAGTTAAAGTCACCAATAAGAAAGAGCAATTTGCTGAGAGCATCACCCGCCACAGCAGCACAGAGGCATTGTAGGCAAACATTGTAGCTGAATGACACGGCAGGATAACCCCCTGGGAAAAGAGGGGCAAATCACACCGGGACATGCAATGGATTTGACTTTTAAAGAGTGAAATAAGATCGAGAAGCTAGAGCTTTTCATTTAATCAGTTGCTGTAAAATAGAAATACTCTCTCCAAAACCAGTAAGCGTCTAAATGGAAGTCTCAGAAATAACTGATTCCTTGTGCTTGCAGACTGAATCTAAGCAGTCTTAAGACCTTAAGACTAAATCCTTAAGGCCAAATGGAAAATTCAAATACCTTTTGCCATTTTATCCAGATACTTTTCAGTTTAGTCTTCAGTTTTGAAGACCTCACTGACAAGAGCAGGTTGAGTAACACGACAGAGCTCAACTTAAATTGGAACTTTGCCTATCCTGAGTGACCTCAAAGGGGCAATGAAAACAACTAAATTTCTATCGAGGATAAAAGAACGGCATTTCTGAGATAAAAGTATTTGCAAGCAGAGAAGTTGGCATAGAAATCATTTCAGTAAGGCTTCATTCAACCATCTACTACATTGTAGCAGATAAGGCAAATTAAAAGAACTAAGAAAGCAAAAAAGAAGGTAACACAAACACCAGAAGAAAAAAAATTTGCCCTCAAGCCCACAACCAAACAAAACTCGGGGCAAAATGGTGACAAACCCAAACCCCTGACTGTCGCCACTGTTTCTCTTTGCATCTTGATACAGCCCATGAACAAACTCAGGGAGCATTTGGTAAGCCACAAAAGTCACTGGTAGCTCTGCCCAATACTGCACTTGATAAAGATGAGCCCTGTGTTCTAATGCATGAGGCAAAAGGAGCAGCAACACCCACCCTGAAGGTACTTTCTTAATATTTCAAGTATTTTTAATATTTCAGGTATTTTAAAATGAAATGTCATCATTGCTTTGCCATTTTGCACAAGACATCCAACACCTTGGTTTCAGTGTGTGCTATACACTCAGCCATGTGCCCTCTTCCTTCCTCTGGACCAGACACTCAATGCTCCCATACACACATCCCTGAATTTGGAGGCTGGCCCTGCGTTACAGCCTCAGACACTGCTGGAGCTGAGGCAGGCCAAGCTCGGAGTAACTATGCAAAATCACAATTTGCAGCAGTGTCTACAGACTCCCTTGGAGCCCTCTTGCAGTGCAGGCAGTGCGGGCATCCCTGTTCACAGCCCCATGGAATTGGGGGAACTTGCTGGTGTCTACCTCACTTATCCTGTTCCCTCTTCCTACTAACAAGAAGAACCTAAAATCAGGGTTTGCCTCCATCAGACCCCTCTTTCTCTTCCTGAGGATGGGGAGAAGGAGGGGTTCAGGACAGAGAGATGGGTGCTCTGCTCCCCTTGGGAGGAAGAGGCAAGAGGTGAGGCATTGGGGATGTGTTGCTAAGGCAGAGGGGACATGTCATGGCTTGCAAGGTGGGTCTAGAGGAGATGCCCAGCAGCAGTTCCCTCACCAGGACCCCAATGAGACAGGGCCCCTCTGCCATGGGGCTGTGCAAGTATGGACTGTGTGATGAGCAACTACTGTGCCGCTACTAACGCTGCTTTTGGATGAAAACAAAGGGTAATAACCCTACTCTGGGGGACACTGAACTGCACTGATGGGCAAGTGTAGCCTTTGCATTTTTTTCTTATGTGTATATTTTAAGTCCTGGCGAGGGCTCACCTGCAGCCCCCAGGCCCATTATTACTCCCCTTGAGCTGAACCTGTGGCACAGCTCTCATTCCGTGGGTAACCTGGTCAGTCCTTAAAAACTGTCCCTGGTGATGACCTAACAGCCTGCACTGACTCACCTGTGCTCTTCACCGGTGCTCCACCACAAAGCGCATGGTGGTGCCATCGAAGGATGGCGGTGCAACGATCCGTGGGCCAGTGGCTGGCGCTGTGATGCTGATAACAGGCTTTGCCTCAGCTGCCCCACGCCGTGGCGGTGGTGGGCCCTTGCCAGTGGCCACATAGTAGGGACTCTCGACGAAAGTTGCCTCTGCTGCTGCTGGGCTGACGGGCTCGGCTGGGGCACTGGCATCACTGCCTGGGTGGGATAATGGGCGTGGTAGGGCACTGGTGGGCAACATGGCGGGCAGGAGGCCAGGGTAGAGCATGTATGTGGCACCATAAGCCCCAGCATTGAGAGCCAGGGGTGAGAGGGGCAGTGGGACGGGGGTGACGGCTGGCTGCTGGGGCACTGGCACCTCCACGTACTGCCCGGTCTCGGGGTCGAAGAGGCGCCGCTTGAGGGGCTGCTGCACAGGCGTGTCCACCAAATAGTACTGCCCGGTGCTCACGTCCAGCAGCATCTTGCGCTGCGTCTGAGGGAAGGGCTCAGCTGCTGTCGTCGCGGCGGGCACGGAGGACGAGAAGCAGAGCAGCGGCGGCGGCGCGGCGCCGGGCAGGGTGGCGAAGGGCAGAGGCGGGCGGTAGATGGCGGCGGGTGGACCCTCGGCGGGCGTCTGAGCGGCGGCGGAGGTCTCCTCGGTGGCCGCGGGTGCGGGCGGGGGTGCGGGGCTGCCGGGGCGCTTGGCAGTGCCGAAGGGCTGCAGGTTGCACAGCGCTGCCGCCGCCGCCGTCGCCGACACGGGGCCGGGGCGGACGCCGCCGCCAGACCCTGCCCCCGGCACCGGGGAAGGCGGGGAGCCGGGCTCGGCTGCCACCTTCAGCGGCAAGGCCAGGTAGTTCCCGCAGTCCGGGCCGCGCTCGGCATCGCCGCCGCCCGCGGGCAGCCGGGGGGAGCGCGACGCCGCCTGGCCCCGCAGGCTGCCCTCGGGCGGGGGTTTGCCCGGTGCAGGGGCTCCGGCTGCGGCTCCTCCGCGGAGGGTAAGGAGGGCGCGGGGAGCGGCAGGGGGCTCGGCGCGGGGGGGCGGCGGGCCGCGCTGCCGCTGCCGGGCAAGGTTCTCGAAGGCGGCCGCCTTGGCCGACACCTTGTCGGCGGCGTTGTTGGAGGGGCGGCGGGGCAGCCGCTCGCTACCTGGCCCCTTGCCCGACGGCTCCTCCGCCTTATCCGGAGGCGGCGGGGCGGGAGCGGCGGCGGCGGCGACGGGGGAGGTCGGCCGGAGCCCGGCGTCCCGCTCCTGGCTGGCGATGAGGGAGAGGACGTGGCTGTCGGTGATGGGCAGCGGGTCGCTCTTGCGCTTCCACTCGCGCTTGTTGAAACTGTACAGCTCCTCCATGCTCCGTACCGCTGCCGTCAGCTTCTCCAGCGCGTTTTGCACCGGCGCTGCCTTGCTCTCCTCCCTCGGGTCCTCCTCCGGCCCCCGGCCCCTCTCGGCGGGCGGCGGCGGGGGATGGTTCCGCCAGGGCGCGGCGGATTTGGAGACGATCTTCAGCACGGCCGGCTGGCGCGGGTCGCTCTTGTTGGGGGCGATGGTGGCTACCGGCAGCCTCCCGGAGGTGCGGTGCACCAGGACGGTGCCCTCCGGGGGACAGGCCGGCGCTCTGCCCGCCGCCTTGGCCCCCGCCTCACTGGGCTTGGTGCTGGCGTGGCCGACCGCCTGGCAGGTGATGACCACGGGGGATAGGGACCTGGGGACGCCGGCGATGACCAGCTGCTGCCGGGGCTTCTGCTCCGGGCCGCCCTGGTCGGAGGCGACACTGCCCTTGTCGCTGCTGTTATCCCCCGAGTCGCAGCTGTAGGAGCTCTTAATGAGCTTCCGCACGTCCCGCACCTGGTGGAGGGGTCCCTGGGCTCTGAGCTTGCTGTCCCTCACGTCGCGCACCAGGAACTGCGGCACCTTGTCGGGGCCGTCGCCGGCCTTGGGCGGCTTGGGCTGCTGGCCCCTGCCCTCCTCGGGCGGCCGGCCGGCGATCCGCGGTGTCAACAGCTGAGCGATGCTGAAGGCGGTGTCCCGGGGCTGCTGCAGGCTGCCCAGGCTGATCTTTATCTCGGGGGGTTTGGGCTTGGCGGCGGTGGGCGAGGAGGAGGAGGAGGCTGCAGCGGCAGAGCACTTGGTGGCCTGCTTGCCGGGTTCTTTCTCCCGGGGAGTGTGCTGGATGGCGGGGACGAACAGGCGGGACATCTTGGTAGACTTGCTGGCGGAGATCTCGCCCAGGTCGGCCCGCCAGTCGTGCCTGGGAGAGAGCTTGAGCTTGCCGATGGGCGCCCTCTCCTCCTTCCTCTCCGCCTCCCGCTCCTTCCAGGACCTGAAAGCGCTGTTCTGGCTGCGGAGGAAGGTGGCCTTGATGGCCTCCGAGGCGCTGCGCTTCACTTCGCATAGCTCCTCCGACAGCGCTCGGTCCAGGCTGCGGCTCCCCTCGCGGGGCGTCGACGCCTTGGAGGCCGGCGACCGGCCGCCGCCGCCCTCGCCCGCCTCCTCCGCCGTCGCCGCGGTGCTGTCCGAGCCGCCCTCCGAGTGCCGGGAGTTCTGTCGCTGTACGCCGCCGGCCTCCCGCTGCCGCTCCCGGCCGCCGCCGCCGCTGGCGGGCTCCGTCTCCCGGACGGCGCTCAGCCCGGTGTAGGAGGTGTCGGTGATCTCGCCCCGCTCCATCTTGAACTCGTGCTCCAGCTGCATCTTCTTGGAGATGACGTTTTTGAGAAGGCTGGAGGCGAACTTCGACTTCTTGCTGGATCCCCCCCCGCTGCCCGCCGCCACCGGCGGCTCCCCACCGCCCGCCTCGGGGTGCTGCCCGGCCTCGGGGGCATGGCCGAAGTCCAGCAGGGTCACCACCCGGGAGCCCGCCCGCAGCCGGCGCGGCGCCTCGACGTGGGCGATCTCCCCGTCGAGCTTGCTGACCACGAACTCGAGGGCTTTGGTCTGCGAGCGGCCGGACCGCAACAGGCTGGGCTCGGCTCTCGGCCCCAGGCTGCCGCACTTGAGGTCCAGGTAGGTGGACCAGCGGTTGATGCCCAGGGCATTGTCGGGCAGGGAGGCGGAGGAGGCGCGGGAGCTGGGGCACAGGGTGTCGAAGTAGGGGTACGCCAGGCTGCGGAAAGCCCTGGCCGTCAGGTTTCGCACTTCTTTGTCGGCATCATCCAGCTCGCTGACGGCGCTGGAGGCGCCGCTGGAGTGCTCTCCCGCCCTGCCGGCCCCGCACCGCGTCTGCAGCCGCGCGGGGACCGCGATGAATTTTTTTGCGTGGTCGCGGACCGCGTCCGGTTTTAAACTCGCATTGCGTTCAGGAGCCGCGGGGACACGGAGGCTCATGTCGCCTTCATGCTTGGCAGCGTAAGTAGTGTTTTGCTTTCCGCGCACGTTGCTAGACTCATTTATAGCCCGGGAAGCGGCTTTGATTGATAGGAGAAGCTGGGCAGCCGGGCTCCCGCCGGGGCGGCCGGGCTGCTTGGACCGGCTTTCCCCCGAGCTGGCGCGCTTGTCCCCGCCGGGGGTGTCGTGTTCGGAGGTAAGGCTGACGATCTCGGTGCTGCTGGTGTTGTCGATGCTGTCCGTCTGGTTGTTGGGGTCGCTGGTGGTCGTGCTGAGGTAGCAGCTGTTCTCCTCCTCTTCCTCCGTCGGCGTGTCCCCCGGGGTCTCGTCGCTCCCGAAGGAGGCGTAATCCACGAAGGAGTAGATCACGTTGTTGTCCTCGAAGTCCCAGCGGGCAGCCAGCCCCGCGTCGAAGTCCATGTCGTGATCCACCTCGCTCAGCTGGATCTCCTGCGTGCTGATATAGTGCGCCTCGTCGCGGCCGCCGCCTGGGGGGATGCCCGGGGGAGCGCCGGGGGGGGGCGCCTTGCGCCTCGCGTCCTCATCCTCCTCACTTTCGTAGCCGAAGGAGGACGAGGAAGTTTTGCCCTCTGTCGACACCGGGTCTCCCATTGTGGGAAAGCCGCCCGCCTTAGTCACCGGCGAAGGGCAGGAGGAGGAGGACGACTCTGGGCAGCCCCCCGCCTCCGGCGGCCCGCCGCTCCCCGCCGCCC
>VXBJ01001575.1:404074-431168 GCA_013400055.1 Nycticryphes semicollaris
TGTCGCTGTACGCCGCCGGCCTCCCGCTGCCGCTCCCGGCCGCCGCCGCCGCTGGCGGGCTCCGTCTCCCGGACGGCGCTCAGCCCGGTGTAGGAGGTGTCGGTGATCTCGCCCCGCTCCATCTTGAACTCGTGCTCCAGCTGCATCTTCTTGGAGATGACGTTTTTGAGAAGGCTGGAGGCGAACTTCGACTTCTTGCTGGATCCCCCCCCGCTGCCCGCCGCCACCGGCGGCTCCCCACCGCCCGCCTCGGGGTGCTGCCCGGCCTCGGGGGCATGGCCGAAGTCCAGCAGGGTCACCACCCGGGAGCCCGCCCGCAGCCGGCGCGGCGCCTCGACGTGGGCGATCTCCCCGTCGAGCTTGCTGACCACGAACTCGAGGGCTTTGGTCTGCGAGCGGCCGGACCGCAACAGGCTGGGCTCGGCTCTCGGCCCCAGGCTGCCGCACTTGAGGTCCAGGTAGGTGGACCAGCGGTTGATGCCCAGGGCATTGTCGGGCAGGGAGGCGGAGGAGGCGCGGGAGCTGGGGCACAGGGTGTCGAAGTAGGGGTACGCCAGGCTGCGGAAAGCCCTGGCCGTCAGGTTTCGCACTTCTTTGTCGGCATCATCCAGCTCGCTGACGGCGCTGGAGGCGCCGCTGGAGTGCTCTCCCGCCCTGCCGGCCCCGCACCGCGTCTGCAGCCGCGCGGGGACCGCGATGAATTTTTTTGCGTGGTCGCGGACCGCGTCCGGTTTTAAACTCGCATTGCGTTCAGGAGCCGCGGGGACACGGAGGCTCATGTCGCCTTCATGCTTGGCAGCGTAAGTAGTGTTTTGCTTTCCGCGCACGTTGCTAGACTCATTTATAGCCCGGGAAGCGGCTTTGATTGATAGGAGAAGCTGGGCAGCCGGGCTCCCGCCGGGGCGGCCGGGCTGCTTGGACCGGCTTTCCCCCGAGCTGGCGCGCTTGTCCCCGCCGGGGGTGTCGTGTTCGGAGGTAAGGCTGACGATCTCGGTGCTGCTGGTGTTGTCGATGCTGTCCGTCTGGTTGTTGGGGTCGCTGGTGGTCGTGCTGAGGTAGCAGCTGTTCTCCTCCTCTTCCTCCGTCGGCGTGTCCCCCGGGGTCTCGTCGCTCCCGAAGGAGGCGTAATCCACGAAGGAGTAGATCACGTTGTTGTCCTCGAAGTCCCAGCGGGCAGCCAGCCCCGCGTCGAAGTCCATGTCGTGATCCACCTCGCTCAGCTGGATCTCCTGCGTGCTGATATAGTGCGCCTCGTCGCGGCCGCCGCCTGGGGGGATGCCCGGGGGAGCGCCGGGGGGGGGCGCCTTGCGCCTCGCGTCCTCATCCTCCTCACTTTCGNGTCGCATCCCGTCGCCGCGCCCGGGGAAGGCGAGCGATCTCGCCCGCAGTCCGAGGATGCTGGCCCCGCGACCCCGCCCGGTGGCTCGCCGCTCGCCGAACCGCCAACATCCTCCGTCCCGCCGGCTCCGCTTTCCGGTGCGGGACCGGCCGCTTGCTCCGCGCCGCCGTCCGCGGCCAGCTCAGGGGTCTGGAGGCTCTCCTCCGGCCTCCGCGGCGAGCAGCGGATCTCCACGTACTCCGCCGCCTCCTCCTCCTTGATGGCTGCCTCCGGGCTCGGGCCCCGTCCCGCCGCCGCGCCCTCGGGGCCGGCTCGGTCGCCGGCGGGCGGCTGACCGGGCGCGTCCATGCCGGGGCCGTCGGGGCGCGGCAGTGGCCTGAGAGGGCGGGCAGGCACGTGCCGGCAGGGACGGGCAGCGCTGCGGGGACGGGCAAGGACCGTGTGGGTGGCAGCGGGCCGCCCACCCCCTGCCCTCCCCTCCTCTGCCCTCCCCTTCTCTCTTCTCCTCCGCGGAGGAGGGCATCACCGCCGGGGGGCGGAGGGGTCGGGCCGGCTGGGCTCGGGTGCCCCCCCGCGCCGTAGCCAGCCAAGGGACAGTGGAGGCCCGCTCGGTCGCCCGGGGGAGGGGGGAGAGAAGGTAGCCCTGCGGGGTGTCCCAGGACGGGTCCGAGTAACTCCGGTTTTTTCCGAGATGGGCGTCACTTGGCCTGTCCCAGGCGTGGACTATACATAGAGCCAGCGTCACTTATGCCGTTGAACAAAATCCTATTTTAAACGTCTGTGTTTGCCGGAATAAAGGCGCCCAACCGCCCCCTGGAAGGGGAGAGCCGCCCCTGCCTCTAAAGATGCTGCTGGTGCCTGGCTCCCCGGCCGGTGAGCCGGCGGCGCTGGCTGGAAGAGGCAGCTCCCGGGGCACCGTCTGAGCACGCAGGCTTGCCTACTCCCAACGCACCCTCGTCCCACATGCAGCAGTGGCTAAACAGCTGCTTTCTTCCTTAAACTACTCCCCTGCACCTCACATCCCCACCCGCAGGAGGTGCGTGGCAGAGGGGTGCGCTGTGGATGCCGGCCTGGCTTTCACAGCGGCCCGGAGAGCCCTTTTCCAGGAAAAGCTGTTTTAGACATAACCAGCACCTCAGATCTATTAACAGGCATTTCTTATGGCATGCCTGACCTTTGGTGGCTGAAGGCTTTACTGAGCAGTCCCCAAGATGACACACCAAAAATCACTCTAGAGTCATGGAAGGAAAAGGCGAGCTGTTAAACACTGGGGAAACAGGGGAATGTGAGCAACGTTGGGAAGTAGCCCTCAGGTAGCCCTGCAGATAACAGCCTAAATTTACAGCTTAAAAAACAAGCCCAACACACTTGGGCAAGCAAACTGGTGTTGGGCTAGTAATGCTGTACATTAGGTATAGAAGGGTTGTGGAAACCCCCAAAGTAAGTAGCAGGATCCATGCACTTTCAGCTGTGTGCACTGGCATGGGGGACATGGTGTGCAGCCCTCCCAGGGATGCCATAGGGATGCAGGGATGAAGATGTGAAGCAGAGGCCATCCCAGACCTTTCTCTAGCACTGTCCCATGTTTAAAAAAGCATTTTTCAGTGCTCCCAGCTCCAAGATCGCCCCAGCTCCTTACCCTACCCCATAGCTATGCTGCCATCTGCCCCACAAGGTTGCAGTGTTCCCAATGCTTCTGGGAAAAGTGACCTCCTTTCCTTACTGAGCCCAAGCAATGGCTTGTGAGCATCCCTGCAGCAATAGCAGGGTTCATATTTGGCTTCAGCTAAGAAATTAGTTTCTTCCGGGAGGAGAACACGTGAGGTGGCTCCAGCTCTTACACCCCACATAGTCATGCAGTAGTTTTTGTTGGCTACAGAGTGACAATGTGAAGACTGTTGCTAAAGCACCAGGTGATATTTTAACAGAAAGAAGCATCCTGCAAAACTTGGAGGGTTTGGAAGGAGTCCGGTTGAAGTATGGTGAGGCTCTCCCCATGTGGCAGGGATTATTAAAGACAGATCTTGGTTTCAACTGGCAGTGGGACAAGACTAGATCCTCAAATGCAGTCTTTTCCAAATGCCTGGGATGCAGCGCGATATTAGGTTTTAAACCCTTCTCATTCATTCTACTTAGGTAAAGTGCTGGCAGCAGTAGTATCCCTGCCTCCTACTCTGCCTCTCTTCTATCAGATGCCTTGTCTCAAACAAGATCTCCACCCCATATTCTTACTGCCCCCACCCTCTGATCCCCCAAACCAGGGTCTCACATGTCAGTCTTTCATGCCTAACTCTCCTCTCTAGTATTTGTTTTTTCTGAATTAAGAATTATTAAGAATAAATCAGAGTTTTGCTTGTGAAACCCGTACAATTAAAAGTGGGGGTTTTGTTCTTTTTTTTCAAGTTGTAACAGTTGTTCATATACTCCTGCCAAGATCCCCAGACAAGTTCCCCACCAAAACAAGCACTGAAACTTGACTCTTCATTTATCTATTTTCATGGTCTGGTTTCCAGCTACAGTCCAGACTCAGCTTTTCTTCTGGAGATCACCATTTCCTTTTGTGATACCTTGAACCAAACCTGCTCAATCTTAGAGCTCAATCTTAGAGCACCTTACAACTGAGGCTCAGACCATGATGGAGCACCCATGCATGTACGTCTATAACATATCTCTGTTTCCACTACAGGGAATTTATGCCTCTGATGACAAAAATACGTCTATAAGATCCACACCTGTTCTTCCCCACTTTCAGTTATGGCTAGCCCTGGAGGCCTGCATGCCTTAGGCAGTCAGATCAGTGTATTTCCCATGGCACTGAGATGTAGTTACAGTGTACAGAGCCACCCCAATCCTAATGCCTATTGAAAAAAAGTGAAAGTGTAACATCCAGTTTAAGTGCTGTAATAATCCCTGTATGTGTACTGGAGGAGGGGGGGAAATGAGAAGGATTTCCTCCTCTCTTTTTTTTTGTGTCAGAACTTTCTGCCCTGACACTGTGCCAGCCCCTCAGAGATGCATTGCTGTGAGTCTGGCCCAGAGCAAAGTGTAAAATTCCACAGGAGTTTAGGCTTAATTCCTTCTCCTTGGCCTTTCGTCTTAGCTACCTTAGTGTCAGCTTTCTAGAGCCTGTTTCAGAGGTGCTTAATAAGCCCCATACATCGTATTTGAAGCTTGGATGCACAGCTTGAACTTAGGGACTGACTCCCCAGGATTGCTCCCCTGTAGGGCTGCCTAGAAAGGATCAAAGCTCTTCAACAGATTTGCAAAGGTGTGGATTTTTAATTTTTTTTAGAAGCTTTTCTATATCAATTACCATTGTCAAACAAACCCTACCAAGCAAAAGTAAAGCGATAGACCTCTTTGGTCTGAACCAAAAGTACCCAGGAAAATTGCATCCCCATGATGCCTTCTTGCAAATAACAATTTCTCACTCTATTCTGGCAAGACATCTCCTCTGATTAATAATCAGACCAATGTGGTTTTACTTTAAAATGTTGGCTATCAGGAACTAATGCACGTCATCCTAATCATAGAATCATGGAAACACAAGGTTAGAAAGGACCTACAAGATCATCTAGTCCAACCATCCTCCTATCCCCAATACTACCCACTAAACTACTAAATTGTGTCTTGTAACATCTCATCCAGACACCACTGGGGACAGTGACTTCACCACCTCTCATTCCAGTGCCTGACCACTCTTTGGGAGAAAAAGCTTTTCCTGACATCTAATCTAAATCTCCCCCGGAACAACTTACGGCCATTCCCTTGAGTCCTATCATTAGTTATGTGGGAGAAGAGGCCACCCCCCTCCTCTTCACAACCTCCCTTCAGGAAGTTGTAGAGTGTGATGAGGTCTCCCCTGAGCCTCCTCTTCTCCAGACTAAACAATCCCAGCTCCCTCAGCCATTCCTCATAAGATTTGTGCTCCAGACCTCTCACCAGTTTTGTTGCCCTTCTCTGGACGCGTTCCAGGGCCTCAATGTCTTNAAGCCCAGCAATCCAGCCTATCCAAATCCCTCTGAAGGGCGTCCCTACCCTCAGGCAGATTGACACTACCTCCCAACTTGTCATCTGCAAACTTACCGTGGGTACACTCAATCCCCTCATCTAGGTCATCAATAAAGATACTAAACAAGATAGGTCCCAGTACCGTAATGACCCCTGGGGGACACACTTGTAATGGGACACCAGCTGGACCTAACTCCATTAACCACTACCTGCTGGCCACAGCCCCATACTAACGATCCTAGTATTACTCATTTGAGGTGTTCATGATTAACGCCGGTTACTTTTTTTGTTTTTTCCATCTTTAAGTCTGTCTCACTCACTACAGGTAATGATGTCCATGATCTCTGTATCCAAATCTGTTGTGAAGTGTTACTGATGCCATCTTGACAAACACACAAAATCTGTGTATGAATGCCTTTCATAACAGAATAGCTACTCTACTTTTAAACTTTGGCTGTTAAAAATGACAACACACATTGTTCCACCACATTCTGCCTTTTGCTAATATAAGGCTAGATCAGACAGGTGAAACTGATGGGAAAAATTCAGATAGGCTGAATTATCTGTACACCTTAAAATACAACACTTAAGAAAGTATCAGGGAAGTGAGATTCACAAGGGATTTAAGAAGAGGCACTTAAGAGCAGCATAAAGACATTAAGGATGAGGTTAGGGACACAGTAACTATACTGTGCACAGGAGAAGATGCAGAAGGCAACATCTTTTTTTTTCCTTTAACTGAGGCATAGACTGAAAGTGAACAACTGCTGGCGGAACAACAGGAGGAGAAGGATTTAGTTGAGCTTTCTTTGACTAGGAAAAGGGAAAACACTAATTTGTTAAATAACATTAAGAAATGTTAATACCATGTGACACATTTTAGTTCTTACAGTGTTGAGTCACAGTTTTTAAAAACTGAAGTAGGAATAAAAATCACAAAGACATTAGTAAAATCAGGCTGATACAGAAGGAAAATAAAAATACTATTTGCACAGAGAAGACAGATACAATTCCAGTAACTAAGATGGCTTGCAGGAGAGGTTACGCTACTCACATGGAAAGAAATAATGGATTCTGCAGAAAACAGAGGAACAGCTGAAGGATTCTGCTGCATTCTGTGCAGAAGACTTCGTTTTGCTATAGGTTCTGAGAGAGATGAAGAATGATTCAGTCATAGGAAGAAGCTTTAATTTTGGCTGATTAGTCTCTTTTGAATAATATTGGAATACTGCTGGGCTTGATTTCTCTCTTAGTAGTTTTTTTTTGGTAACATGGTACATTGTCAAAATGAACTTGGTGGTAGACATCATCTCTCTTGTCTTTGAAATCCAAGCATATAAATACTTGGCTAGAGTTTAGATGTATGTGTTAAGGAGAAAGGGAGATCAAAACCTGCACTCTGATTTGCCCTAGGAATAGTGCTTGAAAGAGAGGGAAAAAAGCCACTTTGGGAAGGAGAATGGGACTTGTGGTTTAGCAATAAACAGCAAGGCCCAGCACATGTTATAAATCTTTAAGTGCTACCAGATATATAGAAAGAAAATACAATACCCACACATGCACTTTAGTATGGAAAATTTTTAACAAGCCCAAGTGGAAATAAAATGAGATTTTCAGAGCTTGCACTAAACCAGTGTCTCTTCTGGGATTTGGCAAGGGCCTGGCTGACAAAGCACTGAGTCCTAAGTGAAAACTAACACCTGGATGGGTCTATCCCTTCTCAGATGCAGAAGACTACACCGCCAAGGGGATCATTTCTTTTCCATGCCAAGCCTGCTGGAGAGATTGAGGGGCTCTTCTAAACACTCAACCTGCAGATTGAAACCATATGTGGTCTCCTTCCTGACAGACCTCTCCATTTTAGTGAAAGTCAGACCCTCTGCTGAGGAAAAAGAAAGTGGAGCTGGGTGGATTTCAAGACCCTAACCTGAGTGTTTGAGCTTACAGGATTCAAAGGCCTTGGAGTGGCCCTCCGAATGGGAGGCCACTTTTCCTTCCAGGATGAGATGGATCATTTTCTGGCCACTGCCTTAAGGTCTGCAGTGTGGTCCCATGTAACTGAGCCCCTGTGAGAATCGGTGGCTGAAGTGCTTGTTAAATGACAAAAAAACACCCAGCCCGTGGCTCCCTCTGCTATAAGCAGCTCCTGCTGGATGCCTTACAAGGTCTGCAGAAGATGCATATATTTTTAAAACAGATCCTCCCCCTCGCTACCCATCCTTCTCTTCCAGACCCCAAAATCTCATGCCAAAACAAACAGGCAGGAACGTAATCCCAGAACAAGCTTAGATTTCTTTGGTCCTTTTCAGTCATGCTGCAAATACAGTCTAAATATAAGTTCATGAATTTACATGGTGAGTCTGCTACGCAGATGAAATAAATTAAACACTTGTGAATTTTCAATATGTCAGGTTAAACAGTGTCTATAACGTCATTGATACAAGAGAAAAATCTGGTGGCTATTACACATAGACAGCAGTAGCAGATGCAATGTGCAAGAACTTGTTGAATAAGACTATATATAAACACTTTATTGCCTTCACCAACATCCTGACAGGTGCCTGTCCAGCCTGTCCTGACAAATTTCTGCTTGCAGAGACTTCACAGCTTCCCCAGGCCATCTTCCCCACTACTGGATTATCCATGAAAAATGGTCCTCAGGTCTACCTGAGTCCTCCTTGCTGTAAAGCCATTATTTCTGCCACGGGTGGAAGAAGACATGATTCCAACTCTCCATGCTGCAAGTTTTTGCATGTCTAAGGGCGATTAGTGTGTTTCCCTCACTCACCATCTTTTCATTAGGCATCAACAGCTCTAATTCACTTAACCTTTACCCATGGGACACATACTCCCATCAATGCTCTTCAGGCTTTCTTTAGCAAATCTGTATGTGAGGTGCAAAGAAATGGTCACAAGATGCCAGGTGGAGCCTCACCCCAGCGAGAAGAGGAGGGAGATCACTTTGTGTTCTGCTTATATACCCCTGAGTATCTGCTGTTTTCATGCTGGCATGACCATGTCCTTCAGCTCAGACCCTACTGCCAGCATTCATCCTCCAGTCACTAATGAAAATAGTCAACAAATGCAGCCATGCTGACCCCTGTAAGTTCACTCCTAATACAAATGATGCAGTACTTACAAGTGACCTTGGAGCATGATCCAAGCAGTCATTTCTCACCTCATAGTTTCATCTGTACAGTGCTTCCCTAAATGGCTAGGAGAAGAGTATCATGCCATACCAAAGCCAAACGCCATTTCTGCGCTCTCTGCAAAGCCTATTGCCCTCTTTTAGAAGGAAGTTAGAGGGATTTATCAAGAACAAACCCTATCAAACTCACATTAGCTGTTATTTATCTGCTGTCTTTTAAGGGCCTACAGGTTGCACATTTATACCAGTATTTTTCAAGGAACTGAAGTTACACTGACTGATTTCAACTTCGCTGCCCCTTTCCCCATGTCTCTCACAGTCGCTTTTCTACAGGACCACCTCTTCCAGGTCGCTGGTCCACTCAAGTCTCCCACCACAGGCCTGCCTTTGGAAATGAACTTTCTGGACTGACCCTATTCTTTGTACAGTATTATCGGGTAACCTGAGAACTGCAGATGTATCTGATTATTGGAACTGTGGAGGCGATTGCCACAAAATCCGAAACCATGACCTTTCCTTGAGGTGTTATCGCCAAGCTGGTGGGGGGGACAAGAGATCTGATTTATGACCATTCATTAAAATTACACAAAACTGATAATTTATAGAGGTAGGCCTGAGCTGAAAGGTTCAGGCTCAAAACCTGTCTTCTTCATAGTGTTTGGACATGGGAAAACAAGGAATGATTTCTTGAAGCAATGTGAATATAACCGGAATACATTTTGTTATATTTTTAAACTGGATTACATTTGGTTATATTTTTATGAATTTTTGTATTGTACTTTCAAATATATTTTATTATTTCTATTTAATAATTTCTATAATTTTCTCATAATTTATTGTTACTTTATTATTTTTATTGATAGATTTTATGGAATATATTTTTACTATTTTAATCTACTTTTTAAAAAAATCTATTTTTAACTGGCCAGGGGCCATCACATGAAAACATAAAGGAGTACTATCGTTTTTCACTTATTATAGAATTGGAAACACAAACAGCTGGGCTGGATTTTATATTGGATAGTACCATCTCTTTATGCAATCGACTGCTTTGCAGAGGGCTTTGGAATTCTGGCAACAATTTGTTGACATAGAAGAGCTTCTACTGATGAATGCGCACCCAAGCAGTAAATTGCAAATCTGTTATCGTGAGACTGTAAAGTGAAATTGCCATGCTTTGGAGAGCAGCCAGCGTTGGATTGGGATTGATTTGCTCACAGCCTTCAATAAATAGTGTTCGGAGGGCCACATGAAAAGCGACCCCTGTTCATTATGCACACTTCCCTGCCACGGGGCCTATGTTTGGTCACTGAGCTGAAGTTCGTGCAGCAAATGTCTTGGGGGTATTTCTCTCTGGGCTTACAGTAAAAGCCAGCTAAAGTGCCTCCCACTGCATGGTGATGAAAAGGAGGATCAAGCAGCTCTCGGAGTGAAGCCTTTCTCGGGCTGGAGTTGCTATATATAGGGGAGCTCAATAAACACCATTATGACCCGTGTGCGATCTGCCTGGCCAGAATTAAGGTCACATACATACTTTTGTATATGTTCCTCCACCGGCTTGCTTAGCTTAGCAATTAAAGAATTACAGGTGAGAAGCTGGTTACATAATGAAGACTTATAAATCCAACCTGCTCCCATCCAACAAACCCCTTTAGTCAGTACACCAGACAACTATGGGGGAAAGTAAGAATGAGATTTTTAACCCAGGTGTAAAATCCATTGTAAAGGTCAGGTTTATAAGGAGACCATCCCAAAACGCTAATGACATGACAGTTTTATGAGGCTGGAAAATGATAGCTTGGCTGAAGCTGAGTAACACTAGAGCAAGGGATTTATTTAAATTGGACTACTCTTTTTTTTATTTTGAATTTTGTCCTTGATCCTGCCAAATCTCACTGAGATGAGAAATTCTCACTTGTGTAAGTACCCCCCCGCACTCAGCTGAACAACTGGGGTAAGAAAAGGTTATTTATGTGAGGCATTGTTCTGTAATCTTTTCTTCCAAAAGTTTACATATTCTTCTGCAGTGTGTATAATTGAAAGTTATATGAAAGTCTGTAATTTGCAAAAATATTTATAAAATATCAGCTCCTAATAGCTAGCCTCAGAAACAGAAATACAACGCAGAAACACAAACTTTGACACAGTTCTAACTTAGAGAAACTGCATTTCTCTGTTGTGGTACAGGGGGACAACCTGTCCAGAAGAGTCAAATGTACACTTTTAACAGAGATGCACACAAGCACAGCCTGCACAGCCTTAGCTGTGTACCCTAAGAACAGGCACTTGTGTATCTAACCAGAGCAAAAGTACCTTTTCATTTGCTGTGAAAATCTCTCTCATCTTAATGCTGTTTCTTCAAAAAGCAGCATCAACATCCAGCCTGTTTTGTTGTGTTTTTTTTTTTTTTTTTTCTTTTTTAAACTGTGTCCTAATACTTGTGCAAGGAGTTAATTCAGCCTCTAAAAGACTGTAAGAAGCCCCTGGACACATTCATCATCAACTGGGCAGTTCTTGTCCATTAACCTGCAATTTCAAGCTTCAGCCTCAAAACATACAGTATCTATCTACAGCTATGTAAAACATAGCTGTAGATATGCTATAGCATAATATCTAACCAAAGTTATGTAAAACCTACAGTATCTATCTACAGCTATGCTAGGTTTTTGCTTATATAGTTCTGCATTTCCCACAGTTTCTTTACTCAACAGTGATTTAAGAAAAATAGGAATATCTTAAACATAAAAATTGTCTATTCTATTTTCTCCAGCAGTCCAAGGTTCTCTGACTAAGTTTACTATTTCCCTTTACGGCAGTATCTTGAAAACACAGGTGGTGTTTCAGCACCCAGGCACCAGGGTTTAGTAGGGCTTTCTGCACTGAGCACACAGGCCTGATCCTGCAGGGTGTTGAGCGCTTCCCGGGAAGCGATGAGCTCTCTGAAATCCCTGCGATTCGGATCCCCAGGCCAGGCAGACACTGAGCCCATCTCCCCCAACACTCCCCTAGGAATCCTCCCCTCTCCAGTGTGCACCAACCTCCTCCTCCAGCGTTGGAGGTTCTCAATTAATAAATTGCTCATCCTGGTGGGTGAATTCAGGGCAAACACTGGCTGTTGTGGAGACCACTCTGCCAAAATGCTCATGTATTTTTCCACTTTCTGGCTGGAGCACGTTTGCAGGTAGCTCCTCAGTGAAGATGGCTGGTGTGCAAACCTGGGCCAAACTGACCCTACGGGGCAATGATCCAAACAAGCCTCTTCTGGACACAGGCTTCTGCAGTTGCCAGGTGGCTTCCTACATCTCTGCCCACACTGGAACACCACAGCCAAGGAATCATGCAACTCAGCATGGATCATCTTCTGCTTCAGGTAGGTCTCTAGGTTGAGAGAAGTTGGAGGGAAAGACTCCCCCCCTCCTGTCTGTGAATGGTTTCTAAGCCTCCCTGACTTTACATACTGTGAAAACAAAATCAAAACCCCTCTTTGTTTTGGAAAATGTAAATACTAACCAATTTTTCTCCTTTTTTCCTACTCAAACTATTTGCTGAATTGAACCCAAATTAATATATAGGTCTGAAGCGTTCAGTAAACCAGCAACCAGCTGGAAATTTTATTTGGCCACACCCTAATCATTCTTTTCTTTCTTATACTATTCATACAAGCTGGGATGACACAAAAGATTGCTACGCAGTGACACAAGTAACAACTATATTAGCTTGTGGCTGTTTGGGTAGCACGTAGTGCAGAGATACTTGAGCTAACTTTAAATTGGCTAGCTGGGATGCTGGCCATTCATTCATCTGCAAAAGCAGAGAGGTTAAATTGGGCTGGGATGTCGTACCTTTAGGTACCCTTGTGTGAGCTTTTTCATCTCATTACCATGTCACAGTCCCCTCAGCAAAAGCAAAGATCCTCAAGGGCCAAAACCGAGAGCATGCTCCTTGCCAGAGAGATACTGTTTGTTTGTTATAGCATTTGTGACATGAACAACAAAAGCACTTTGATTGTTTTTTCACAAAAGTTGCTTCTCACCTTCTGCTCTGTTTTAGAAGACTGGAAAACTGCAACTTCATCTGAGTTTTATTACTTTACATATTCTCATTCCTGTTTCCTGACACACACACACACCCTGCCGCTGGTCTAAGCACAGATGAGAAAAAATGCTCCTAGAATAAGACTCTTCCCCAAACCTTAATGAACAGAAAGCAAGGACAAAATCAAAAGCACCGAGCTCTCCAACCCCCTAAATCCAAAATCACCTGATCCAAAACAAAAGAGGTATCATGCCCTTAGAAACCTCCCAGCCTAATTTTTAAGGCTGAAAAGAAAAGACTCCGGGAAGATTCCTCCACTTTAATGCCTGTCTGGCCAAACGCTGAGGTTCACTGATGTATAATTCATTCTACTTTGTGCCAGGGACTCAGTCAAGCTGCTCAGACTGGGAGTGCAGGCTCCCTGTATAGCCAGCAAAAGGGGAATTAAACACCCCTAAAGTTCCAGGCACTCTGTCATTTGCCTACAGTAATTAGCTTCTTATGTCAGACAAATCACTTTGGTGTATAAAGGCCTGTAACACAAACTTCCCCATCTGGCCATAACATAGCTGTCTTGCTTCATATTTACAAGGAAAAGTAAATGGGGTTTTCAGAGGGACTTCTTTTTTAAGGACTCAGAGTGGTACATAATATACTAGAAACCCACTGCTGGGTTTCAGTAAAAAGATCTGCCAGATGAGTAGCTCAGTCTGGACTGGGATTAGTTGTCTTGCTGAGTCTATGTAGTTAAAGGGAAAGCAAATGAAAACCAGTTTGTGCTTTGGGCTGGCTTTGTGAACAGCGGCAAGCCTGATGCAAATGTTAAGTGGATTTGTATGGAAAAAAAGTAGTCATATACAAGCTTAGTGCCTGACACCTCAAACAGCACTGCAATGATATATTTAGCTCGAATGAACTTCTGAGCCCTGGTTCAAATGCGATCAACTACTGCATGTTCACCTCTGTGCTGGAAAAAAGAAGAGTGCACAAAGGTCTTATCCAGTAGCCCAAGCCAATTGATTTTCCATGCAGTAAGTCACATGAAGTGAATATAAAGCAGACAGAGAACACAGAGTAATGATTTTGTGTTGCTGGCTGATAAAAGGAAGCACACATTGATCTTTTTGGACAAGTCACCATGATTAGACGAAACCTTCATACCTCCTCCTGTCAATATGCTGCGAAGGTTGGGCACTTCAAGCAATCTGAGCTAGAGTCAAGCACCACTTGCTGATAAAGCCCTAGTTAACACATATCCTGTTTGGGCTATACAGTTGTTTTTAGTGATCAGATATGGCAAAAAGCAGTTATGGGGATATGATGGCAACCTGAGAAGAGCTGTGAGGTGACAGAGAGAGTATAGCCCATAGATTGAGCTGACCAGACCAATGCCAATCTCTAATGTACGCAGCCATGCTCTCAAGTTACGTGATTTAGTCCGTAGCCTATCGGGAGCGATATAACTAATCACATATGTTTAGGGGAAAGGCACGATTTATCAGTTCCTACCCCAGAGGTTCATGTTCTCTCTCTTTACCTAGAAAAGATGGTCATCCAAGGTTATGGGAGAAGTAGCTGAGAGATCAGCATGCAAAAACTTTCATGGCAGCTGCCTTCGTCTGTTAGGCAGGCTTTTCTACCCCAGGGCAGATGGCTTTGAAGTTGGCACAAAAGCCAAACAGACAAGACATAGATACACGTACAAAAGCTTTCTCACCCCCACATGCATTAATGCCCTCTGAAGACAAGTCACTCTGGACTTTCAATGAGAGGTCTCTGAGTACGAGTGTGGAGGAAGTTGATTACGTTATCCTTTTTAACAAATTAGTTTGTTTCCCAAGTTTTGTTAGTCAGGAAGTGATTGGGTAGCTGAAAATTCAATACTGTCACAGTATGCTGCTGCAAGAGCTGAAGACATGTTTGTCCTCTACTACATCCTGTACAGGTTTTATTTTCAGATACTGTGTTTATAAATTTAAGTACTAGAAGTAGGAAAGAAATACTTAGTAAGAACATATTAAAAATACATCTTGTTAAAGGAGCATCTCAGAAAAGAAAACTGCTTTTTCTTTTTGTGCTTATTAGATACAAGCATATGACTGAAGTCGAATACTGCAGCTTTGTTTTAGGGGGACACCCAACCCCCATTAGCAGTAAGAAAAGTCAGTAGAGCTATTAGTATTCCTGATAATGCATTACAAAGTTTTCTGCAACTCTATAACCATGCTGCTGTTCCTGTGCAGAGTGTTTCCCTGGATATAAGAGAGGATAAGGCTATAATTTACTGACTGATCATCTGACCTACCAGAATATGGATTATTGATCTTCTTCAATGCAAAGTGGTTGTCAGTACTTTATGGCTGTAGTGGCTGGTCAGCGAGGCAAAACACAAGAGCAGACTTGTTAATAAAAATGAACAGCCTTTAAAATGACAGACAATTGTTTGCATGTGCAGAAGTACAAAGCATAACTTTTTCTTTAAAAAAAGGCAACTTTTAACAAAAAGTTTGTCTGTTTTTTCATTTGCAAAACCAGAGAAATAAACCCATCCATTCCCCATCGATTGGGTGCCCCTGACATCAGTACAAGGTGAACCTTCTCCCATTTTGACCAGAAGAGTGGCTGTCCTGTTGATGGCACAGCCTATCTCCAAATTTACATGAGTATGAAAGCAGAATCAAAGGCTCACTCCACCTGCTGAACAACCTGCAGTGCTGCTCCAGCATTTTCACCGGGCACGAGACAGAGAATTCTTCCCAGGTGGACATTACCTCACCTCCCAAAAGCAGAAGAGGATTTCAAGTTTCTAAGCAAAAGAGCATAACAACATACTGGGTTGGATTTATGGTGATCAAGCAGCATTTGAGCTTGATTTCCTCAGCCTAATTTTAAGTGCAGTGTATCTTAGCAATAATCTCCATCATCCCTTGTCAGCTGGACAGGCCTGAAATACATCTCAGTAGAAGACAGGAAGGTGAAGTGAGATATCCAAATTTTTTTGCCTTAAGAATCTGGTATCTTCCCCAGATCCTTTATTTTTTGTTACATTAATGCTGATATATGTGTTAAGATGAGGGATGAGGATGCAATAACTGCACTGTCTATTTATAGAGACGCTGTATAAAGATCAACAGATGTTTCCAGACGAGCTGTGTACTTCAAAATGGTTACTTGCAAAAATTTCCTTTAGAGAAGTCAGAGCATTAGAAAAAAACTATAACACAGAAACTCAAAAATAAAAGCCCTGACTTCTTAAGGTTTTCTGGAGGATCCATCAGTTGTAAGGCTAATTGCTGTTATAGGCCAGCTGTAGTGGGCTGCTTATGTCTTTGATCAGTTACTGGTTTAAAACATGGAAGTGTGGAAAAAGAAATCCAAAGGTAGTGATGCTGTCAATAATTCACAGCAACACCTCAGACAAGGTACATGTTGCATTTTTGGCACTAAATTAAAAGTTAATCATATTGCCAATCCCAAGCACTGAAAATTCAAAATTAATCAGATTTTTTAAAATAGTGTAGATAAATGCACTAGTTTGGAGCCTCCATTGTCCACTCTCAAATTCTACTATTACATCATAGGCAGTTTTTTAATAAAAGCTGGCACTAAAAATAGCCCATATATTGAAACACACCACCATTTCTACCACTGTCACGGCAAAGTTACAATGCAGCTGTGGGGTTTTGCTAAAATGCACAGTAAGTACAAAATACAAATATAATGTATCCCTTTCAAAATAAGGCACATTTTGACGAGAGTCTGACTGCAAAATACTACCATGGCAAGTTTCAGCCAAGTCAGTATAAAAGCATAATTACTGTTTTTACCTTTGAAGTTGGGTTTATTTTACCCAGTCCACTTTAGTACCTACAGGTGTTAAAGGCACTTGCCTTATTCTCAAGGTGAACTATCTAAGCAGTAAATTATTCCAGAGTGCTTTAATCCACAGGATAAGTATATACACCGTGTTTGCATGAAAGTATAAAGAGTGCAGGCTGAGCAATCATCAGGCATCTACAGGGTCAAGGCTTTTTCATAGCAACTGGGAGCAAAGAGTGAACATGAACATCATTATCACTGCTAATGAAGGATGAAGAGCTCAAGCTAGCCATGTGGCAGAGCCATCAGGAAGGATGTCAAAAATTGGCTAATAAAAGCTAATAAGTGTGAAGTTCATGTGACCTTTCTATATGGAAAGCGAGCTCTCCATAGAGAGCGTGCTCTCAGAGCTGTCAGATGGGAGGAAATGTCTGGTACAATACCTTCCCTGCTCTCAGTTTAGCATATGGAGCAGAACAGAGTCTGTGCTTTCACTAATCTCTCATTACATCCGACAAGCAGCATGGATAACCATCAGAGAGAGCATTCTGACCTTCATTAGACATTCACAGAGCCCTGAGCTAGAAGCAGCTAACTTTACCAGCATCTTGATAAAAGTCACCTCCTGCACTTGAAGGCAGCCTAGAACAAGATACCTGATTTCAGAATCTCAAGATTTAATCTGAAACACCTCCTAGGACCCAAGTCAGCAGTGGAATTCGAGAAGAGTTTTATTGACAAACCAAAGGAACCCAAATAAAATCCTGGCTCCAAATAGCTCCGAGTTTTGTGATACCCAAAATGCAGACTTGGCATTTTGCAAAACACCACATAGGATTTTCTGTTCCTTTTTGTCATCACCTACTACAGGTTATTGACCTGAACAGCAGTGCATCGAACTCCTGTAGTATCTCTGCACATCAGATGAGAAACTGCCAAGTTAGCAGATGTCCAAAATTAAGTATCTTAATTGTTTTAAGCAGAACAGGTGCCCGGCTGTGGTTGTCCTTGCCCACACTGTGGTACCTGCCAAAGGCTCCAGTCAGGACAGGGTTCCAGCTGGGCTAGGTTCTGTAAAAGCAGAGTTCAAACCTCAGAGAAGATCTCCAGCAAAAGCTTTTAAGGGCTGAAACAAAGGCAGCAAGGAGAGAAACTGAAGTGATCAGAGTGAACAGTGCACACGTCCTGTTAGACTGAAGGCATCAAACAGGCAGCTCTGAAGACATTTAATTTTAAATTTGGCCTTCATCTATCTGACCCAGTTCCTCCCTTTGTAATTTTCAATTAAGCTTATAAGAATAAAGAAACACAGTTTTGTTTAAACCACTTGAAGAAAATAAGCCTTTTCTGCTGGTTTGAGCAGCAGACTGCAATAGAGTATGTTGTGTTCAGGCAAAATACAATATTCTCAGATTCTGAGGCTTCATGCCTATTCCCATGATTAGGAGTTTAATCCAGAAAAACCCATCTGCCTATATAAACAGCAGCAAGACCAGTTCCCATATGAACACTGGCAGACACCAGTGCAGGGAAGTTGTTTGTGCACCCCCAACAGTGGGGCAATTAGCAGAGTTATCCCTAGTTCTGGCTTTCGATGAAGACTGTGAGCGTGGCTGGTCTTGTTCTCTCACCTGCACATGGTCAGGCTGTGCTTGGGTCCTTCGTTTGGTCTGCTTGTGCAGTGGCACAGAGGAGGGGCAGATGAAACATTTCTATCTAGAAGGTCCCAGTGAGACTTCAGTAGCTGTCATCAAACAGTCACTAACCTTCTGATGTGCTGGTCCTAAATTAGAGTCCTTTGCTCGGTTGCTTTAAAACTTTCCATATGGTTCAAAGAGGCAGAAGACACCATTTCTGAGGGATTAGAAGTAACCTCTGCTCAAATGCTTGGCTACTTTTGCCTACAATGAGGCAAAGCCAGGTTCCTTTTGCTTTTGCTGGGTAAGGATGGCAACTTTCTTTATTCGAACTTTTTCAAACAGGTCTGACAGCCCCATGGAAACTCCCTGAGAAATTCAGGTAGTTGCAGATTTCTCCAACACCTTCTTGTCTCCCAGCTCTAACTTATGATTTACGTTCAGCTCAGCTGTTTGCCGTTTACAGGCAGGTTCTTGCAATACTGCATGCAGTAACCATATTTAAAATGAGCTAATGCTTAACTGCAGAGTTTTAGCAGTTCTCAGAGATGGGTCTGGTGTCTGCAGGGACCTTGCAGAGTCCCTTGCTGAACAGCAACAAGGGAGCTGCACTTAGGGGCACCTAAGGGGCTGATTGGCACCTGTGGGACAGAAGAGACATCTGTTGCTCCCATATTTTAGCAGCACTAATCCATGTCAGGAGGAGCAGGTTTGAGGCCCTCGGGGTTTAAGTCAATCATATTGAAATGCTCTGCACGAGAGGATTGGGGGCGGTAGATGTCTAATCAAGGTCTAGATGGGTCACGTTCATTCAAGGCAGAAGACATTTTGGAATTTAAAGGAGAGCTAAACCCTTGCCAGCCGTGCCTCACTGCCGTAGGTGGCAAAGGGGAAGAGAGACGAGCTGCAGCTGTCTCAGCAGAGCAGCACAGGGTGCATGTACAGCTCTCAGGGAGCTATTTGAGAGGCTCCGGCTTTGGACACGGGCTCAGCATGCATAAGGAAAGGTGCACAAGGACACCCAGAACATGCCCACTCTGTGCAAAGTGGTGCAGGATGAGACCCCGTCCTGATTCATATGCCTGCACCTCAGAACGTTGCTGTACAGCAACACAGACCCCAGCGGCAAAGACCATCTCAGACTGTAACCACATGCATCTCAGCTGCGGCACAGTGCTTCGGTGCACTCTGCTATATGGCTTCTATCTCCAGAGCTAGCTTATCTGATGTTAACTTTAGTATCTTGACACCTTGCTCCTTTGCTCATGTGCTCTTCACTCATAGGAAACCCTGAATTTGCTGCCAATGCAAACAGCCACAGGCAAGCTCACAAACACGTGAAGTATAGGCAGCTTTTCTCTCTAGAGCCTGGGAAAACATGCCACATCATGACTTGCTTGCCATTCCCTTTCCTAAGGAACTCATAGTACTAATGTATTTCTTAACGTGCCCTTTGTTGTTCAACAGGCCAGTCCACTGGAGTAAATGCTATTGTAATAACATGCCTACTGTATGGCATTTAGAAGTATTGAGTTTCTGCAGCTCTGAGGTAGAGACATTTATGGTCCTTATAGCTCTATGTTGTAAATATTCTTTGAATATGGTGGAATGCATGCAGAAAGAATTGAAGACCAGATTATGTCTGCAAAGCCACTGGCAGTAGGTTTGACACATACAAGTCCTCTGAAAGTAACAGGACAGACCAGTGTTTGTCACGTTTTTGATGAGAAAATATATATGTCTTCATACAAAAATATCCTTTTGCTGCTCTTTTAGATCATGGATGTGATCATGTTTCATTCATTTCCTTTACAGACCACAGGGTGGCAAAGATTGCTTGGTGCTTGGCGGCTGTACAGCGAGATGACAAGCTGGAAAGCTAGGTCTTCAGCATCGAGATGGGTAGAGCCGTATGAAGTGCCCATCACCCTTGAGTAGACAGAAACCAAAATCACAGCAGCATGCACTCCATCAGTTGGATATGCAGGTTATATTCCCTTCCCATGGGAGGGATGTAGGGCAAGGAACAAAACAAAGAAGATGGGCTTCCAGGTGGAGTCCATAAAAGGCCAGGTCTTTGTGTGTTCCAGGTCTCCAGAGCCTAACATGGACTGATGGCACTTCAAGGCCCCACTGATGATTCACGCCACAAATAAACTTCAGAAGGCAGCAGGTGCTGGCGCTCATCAGAGGATGAAGCGCAATTGTTTTCTAGTGAACAGAGTAATTTGAAAAGTATTTGTGCCATCTTGCCAAAAACACAAACTGTGCCACATTTATTTTTAGACACAGATATCCCTCTGGGAAGAGACCACAACCGGTTATGTCACGCATAAATCAGAGCTACCTGCTGATACCAGCACAGAGCTTACTACAGTGATTTTTTAAATGGTTAGTTACCCAAATCCAAGGCTGCATTTTTCCTTGACACACAGTGAGCTATGATGCACTATTAGGTACCCAAAATTTAATTTACAGCTTAAACTACCTGCTTTCTCAAGAAGCAAAATACTCACTGTGATGGGGGTGTTGGGCAGGGAAGAGAATATGGGGGAGTGGAGCTGCAGCCCTCTCTTCTTCAGCACATTCCTATCCCATACTTTGCGCTCCCTGGGGAGTATTTTGTGCTCCGTGTTAGAGTGAGACTATTTTTTTTATCTCTTTTTTTAACGTTTCTCCTGTTGGGTGAGTAGTGCTATGCAGAAGGGAAAGGACCTAATGTGCTGGCCTCAGAGCTGTAAAGCATATAATGCAGGGGCTGTATGAGGTATTTAGGTGTATGGGTGCTCTATCCTGCTGCAGCAGTTCTGGGTAGTAACACAGCAGGCAGCTCTCATTAACCTCTGTAGTGGATTAGACACTGGAGGGGCACAAAGGTCTGCACTGGGCCTGTCTGAACTACATCTGGTTGTTGATCAGGTTATTTTTATTGAGGCTTTTTTTGTTGCAATCTTCTTTCAGTGCCGTGCCACGCTAAACCCTCTTCTGCTCCAGCTGCCAGGCTCTGTCTCCTCACGTCACTAATGTTTTCATTAAACTGTGACATTATTCACGCCTGGATCCCACACAGCTCTGCTGCACTACACACAAAGGCAACATGCTCCTTCAGGTATCAGCATCCCAGTCAGCTGAATAGGATTCATGATGCACAATGGAGTACAAATCATAAAAAATATCCCAACATTTCCTATAACAGCAACACAGCAAATACATAAGTCTTAGAAAAGGATGTGTGAATATACATGTATACAAACAGAGAAGGGTTATGTTGAAAGCAAGAAGTTTCTGCAGGACTTCCTTGATCATATTTTCTTCTTGTTCCTGCATCATATGTTATGGACAGTTCTTGTTATCTGTTGTCTCACATTTCCTGTCTTAAAAGGCTCTTTGACCTTCACGTCTTTCCAAAAATAATTGTATTATTCATGGTGCAAGGTTCTGCAATTACACTTTCACTATTATCACAAAAAAATAGCAATTTTCCACCTCTTTGCTATTTGGAAAATAAGATCTGCAAATCCAGTGTTAACAAGCAGTATTTAACTTACTAAGGTAGTATACTTTTTGACTACATAACTAATTTTGAATGCATAACATATTTTGAATACTTAACCAAAAGATTAGATGCAAACCCACACATATCAGTGGGTAACATTAGGGATTCAAAGATCTGGTTAAACTCAAGTGTTGCTGGGTATTAAGAGTTAAGGGCCCTGATGTCATTTGGTCTTCTCATTTCTCCCAATTTTTATCATCATCCTTGCTTTTTATGGCTACATAATAAGATAATTACAGTGCAATTACTGCACCAAAAAAAAAACCTGCTTTGAAAACCTCATACAAGAGCCCTTGATAGCTTCACAGATGGTGGGCAACAGCCTTATGGATGGAGGTTGGACTAGATCAACTCCAGAGCCCCCTTCCAACCTTAATTTTCCTTCGTTTTAACTTGTGCACTTACATGCCAACACTTAAGATTACTCTTCTGTATGCCAGTTCATCCAAACACAAATACCCCCACAGGGCAGACAGGCCTTGGAGGCTGAAATTCCTCTGCTAGATCACCTCCTGTGTCTTGCCAGACTGAGCTCTGAGGAAAGGCGATACGCTGTTCTCTAAATAACACACAAGCCCCGTCCTCGGGGAGCTCAAGCAGCGGTGGCATCTGGGAGGATCGACACTCAGACCTGGCAACTATTGGGTTGAAATTACCTACAGAGAGAGACAGTTCCTCCAAACACTGAGCTTTGCTTTCTCTTTGCCGGGCAAGGACCCGGTTGAGCTACTGCTGTGCATCGTCACATCCACTTGCAATGGAATTCTCCAGCATGGGTGGATGCTCAGAGTAACAAGCTCCGAGCAAGGTCTTGCCAGCTTGCTTTGCTCCCTGCCATTGTACAGTTTTTGTGTTCATTCTTTGCCATCATGGCTGTTAGTGGCCTTTGGACCATGCTTCTGATAGAGTCTGGGCATCTCTGTCCCTCTCAGGTTTCTGAAATACTTCACCCTTTCACTCTGGCCCATAAAACAACAGAGGTAAGCCATTCATGCTTTGGCTATTGAGAAAAGAGGGTCACTTCCACCTGTTAAAAGTGACTGTTCCTCCAAGATCAAACCTTCTGCAGCATGACATGGAAAGTCACGGGTGCTGTTTTCATGTCATGTTAAGCTAATGCCACCCCTGTCCTGCTTCCCAACATTGCAAGCAATAAAGCTTTGTGTAGTCCCTCTGTTTTCCAAGGCACAGTCCACTTTGGAGACATGAGCTGTAAAACCAGCAAATTCTCATTTTCCAAATATCCACCAGCTTACAACCTGGGCAGCACCCGGGCGGCACTTTGGAGGCAGACCAGTATGCCTGCACCTACCTCAATCAGCTTCCCACAGCCCCTGCCTACTGCTGCTTTCGTCCTCTCTGATACATGCACATGTATTCACCCACGTGGGGACCTCCTTGTTAGACAACATCATTTGTAGTGGAGACACAGTTTCTCTACCACAAATTGTACACCGCTCCAGAGGTGCTTAGTGCTAAGATTAAAGAGCTATGTCATTTTAATTAAGCCTAACATTATGATTTTTATTCTCATTCTAATGAAAATATAATATTCCCCACTGCCATTCTGGAAATGATAATACTAATGCCTACTCAAAATCAGAAGAAAATCTATCTGATATTCTTAACATATAGGTTGCATTAGGAACCCCTGGACTGACACGTGTTTACAAATTCCCATTTTGTTTTTCTCCTCAATGACATTAGCCTGGAGGAGGAGCAGCTGTTTATACCATGACCCACAGATACTGAAAGCTATTTAAATATAGTCTGGACAAAGTACTTGCTAGGACTACAACTAGGCTCTGGGCTTTCTTTTTTGTTATCTGTCTCTCACCTCTCTGCTCCAGGTTTTTTCTTTCTTCCATCATTCTTTCTTCAGTACTTTTAGTTCCTATTTATCCCGTAATTGCTCTTTTGCTAGATTATCTGGCTCCTGCCTATTTGCTTGCAAGTTTGATGGTGCATGTCCTATGCTGGAAGAAAACATCCAAGCCTTCCCCTGCCCTCACATGATCCCCCAGCTCATAACCTGCTTCCAAAATCCAAGCACCTCGACCAACCTGGTATGTTCCTTCAGTACCTGGGGCTGCTGTCATCCATTTTTGCTCTGCTGACATTAGGGAAACACATCTCCAGACCATCGTTTTTGCCCCTCACCTCAGAAAGCTTCGGCGACTTAAAGGCTCTTTCCCCATGTGGAATCTCAAAGGCTTTTTTCCCCAGTGGTATCTCAAAACATGAATGAATGACACAAAATTTTTCTACCCAACAGTTTCATAATTAGATATATTTTATCTATCCTAAAGTAACAGGAAAACAATACTTTTCTCATGCTTAGTTTAAAAAAAATGCCATTGCCTGCATTTTTCTTTTAGCAACGCTTTTTCTCCTTCACTACTGCTTCAAGTGGAAGTGATAAAAGCATTTAAAACACAGTGAAAGAATTGGTCAAGAAGTTAAAAAAGTAAAGTTAAAAAAGGACTGTGTTTGGAAAAGCATTTTCTGGCCTCACTTCCTGCCACAGAAATGCCCAAAGGCTTTGGTTTTGTTGTTTTATGCTGCTTGGCTACACAAGCCAAGGAGAACACCTTACTCTTGGTTTCAAAAAGCCTGGACACTGATAACTGTTCAAAATATGGTTAGTTTTTAGGATAGTGGCACCATCTGCAAACCTGAGAGGCTGCAGATGTTTGCAGGATCTTGATGAAGTATGAGCCTGTAGGGAAAATGATGAAACCAGTGGGAAGACAATTGGAAGAAAGTATTTCAACTAGAAAAAAAAGTCTCCATGTTTTTCAGCTAGGGGAAAAGACTGATTTTTAAAGCCAAAATTAGAAGCTGGGAAAGGTAAAAATGTTACCACCTTTTTTAAAAAGCAAAAGATATATTTTACTGTAAAACTGCAACTGAGCGGAAAAGTCCTTTTGATTCCAGCTCCTCCTGCTCTTTCTCTCCAAACATGCACCCCTTCAGCCAGCTTGATTCCACAGAGCTGCAGAAGGCCAAACTCCTGGGCTCTCTCCGGAGATGCCAACGCGTGCAACCTTTACTGGGGAGCAAGGGAAAGAGAGAGGCTCCTGCAAGCCCTACTGACTGTTGAGAAGCAATGTGGAGAATTCTGTGCTGGCACCCACTCACTGTTCTTTCCTGGACGTGCTCTTGAAATGCCTGTCAGGTAGTTTCTTCTAAGAAAATTTATGAACAAGAGCAAGAGAGTAATACATTTCCCTCTCCTTGGGCAAAGACGGTGCTTGCACCATTTTTGATGAAAGACTGACTTATGGTGGCTTGACTCAAAAGGTGCACTTTATCCCACCTTCAGGGAGAGCGTAGGGGTGCAGCCTGGTGCAAACAGAAGTCCCTGGCTAATCCCCAACACATGGATGTGACTCTGAACCTCTTCTTCTTTCTCCTCATCACCCACAGCCCAAAGCAAGGCAGCTCGGAGGCCTGCATGCAAAGTCAAGAACAGCATCAACCACGTTACATATGCTTGGTCTGCAGTATGCATCCTTTACTTTCTCTTCCTGCTCACAAGATACCAGGATGAGGCGAGGCTGCTGCAATACAACAACTGCACAAAGAGCACAACTGCTAGCTGAAATCCCATCTGTGTTTCTCTCCTTATTAAAAAATAAAACAAAAGCCATCCAGACTAGGTGAGGAGAAAAACAGGGCAACGCTGTGGCTGTTGGACAAAGCCCTGCCAAGAAGGACAATTCAAATTTTCCACTCCTTCAGATACCATGGGCTAACCCCAGTTGTAGAAATTTCAATATGGTCTTTAAATTTAGGTGACAGGCCACCTTCCTAGCTCACCTGGACAGCTGCAAGGCTATCCCAAGTGGAAGGGGGGGTAGTTCAGATCAATTGCTTAGAAGATGAGCCTTTAGGTAACACCTGGAAGAGTTTCAGGAATTTTTCATTATCTCCACAGAAATCACAAACTGTTACCGCTACCCCTACTCTCTGTCCACTCCCTTTAGACTTATTTTATTCCATATAACTATAATTAAATCATATTGAGGATTACTCACAAAGCACTAAGTGCCTTCATGTTTGCATACACTATTTTCCCTTCTCATTAATTTCTCCCGAAAAAGGAGCTCAGAGAACAGAAATTAAAAAACATTCTCCTACTTGCCCATGCAGACATTGCAACTCAAAAACAAATGGGTGAACGACTCCTGAATTTTTCGATTTGGCTTCATAATGGAAGGAGTAGAAGAAATTTTAGCTTTTTCAACAAATAATTTACTTCATTAAAAATAGTCTCTGTTCCTTTCTTGTACTGTCTAGTTGCTCAATTAAATCAACAGAAATGAAGAAACAAATTTAGTGATGTTGGAGGGGAGAGTGTCAGACTTTTAGCTGATCAAAAAAGAACCAGCCTCCTGAATTCACGTGCTTGACAGTTCTGATATTGAAACTTTTCTCCAAAATAAAACCACAGTGTTTTATATTCACCTCCCTCTGGGACATTTCTGGAGATTTAAAGCACAACCTTGTATTATTTCTTCTGCTTAACTCTGTTACAAGTTTTACATGTCTTCCTATGTAGGCACTCCTAAAGTAGTCTGGGCAGTTAAAAAAAAGCTACTCCAAGTGCCTCACATATATCATAATGGAAAAAGACTCTGGGGTTTTTTTTGGAAAATGAAACAAAATGAGAAGCTCAGCACGTGCACCATGCATCTTACTTGTTTAAACTTTCCCATGCTACCAATCTGTCCATATTCTGAACCTGCCAAGTGTGTAAATCAAGTGTATAATCCGTGTGGCCAAAAGCAGGGTATCCTTTGCTTAAGCTTTCCCACTCTGACCATGACTACCACCATCACCCTTCCAGCAGCTCATGACCTCCCTCCGGGGCTGACTGCAACCAGTTTCCCTGTTCAGCCCCTGGCGTGTGCTTGCAGAAGCAGAGGCAGATGAAGCAGTATTGCCTCAGGCCTGCACCCTGCACCACTTGGAAGGGCTTTGCCCAAAAACTAAATAGCTACATTTTCAGGCCTGTGAAGCCCTGTGCTTCCAATACAAAGATGCTACAGGAGGAACAAGCCTTACAGTCTGTGTCTA
This sequence comes from Nycticryphes semicollaris, assembly GCA_013400055.1. Classification (NCBI taxonomy): domain Eukaryota; kingdom Metazoa; phylum Chordata; class Aves; order Charadriiformes; family Rostratulidae; genus Nycticryphes; species Nycticryphes semicollaris. The sequence goes on from VXBJ01001575.1 coordinate 430,702, forward strand.
CCATGGCACAGCTCAAAATCAGGCTGTCACTAAGGTAAAGAGGTTTACCCCAAGTTTATACCAACTTCCCTCAACCTATAGGCAGGCACAAAGTCCCAAGGTGAAAGTTTAGCGATGGAAGAAGTCACGGTGTCAGAAAGCAGCCCAAAATCCTTCCTTCCACCACGGAGACCCACTGCTAAATCATATTTGTTCCATACTCAGACCTCTCAGTGACAAGAGTGATTTATAGCTGTCTAGCAGTATTTATACCACAGCGACCACTGCAGTATCTGAGGAGTGTGGTATAAATACAGATCGAGCGATAGCCAGGAAAGCCCAAAGAGTGGGCGAGGAGGGCAAGTGGCCAAAGCAGCTGAGAGACGTGCTGATTCAGTGTATCTCCTTCAGCTGTCCTCAGCAGCGGGTTGCCACAGAGTAGAGGTCGGGAAGGTTAAAAGAAATTATTTTTCTCCCCCCCCCCCCCC
>VXBJ01001575.1:431185-473064 GCA_013400055.1 Nycticryphes semicollaris
CCCCCGCCTTTAACAGCCTCTTTCTCATGCTTTGCTTGAGTCCACAAGGTTCTTGATTTGAGTATCTGACCACAGCACTTTGGTTTGTTACACACAGTATAATAAACACATTACTACTTCTTCTAAAGTGATGATTTGGCTCGTGCCCACCAACCTGCAGCACTCAGCAGATGAAGTGGGAGTTATCCCTCTCTTACAGATGGGGCCTTGCCTCAGCAAGCCTGTGGCTGTGCCAGAAGTAGAGGAGAGGTTCATGTTCTCACCCAAAAATTCAGCCATGAGGCTTTTAAGATGACAGCTAATGTGGGGGAAATGGAAATGGGTGTTTTTCTGGATATGCTTAGTTTCATATGCTTAGTTTTTTCCCAACACACGTTAAAGGCAAGTATTTTCAGCTGACTCTGAATAGGGCCTTTCAGAAGTGAAATCAGTGAGAATTTGAAATACGAGCTTTGCATGTTGACTTCTTTCTTCTCTATAAATAAAATACAGTTTTCTATTCCTAAATTAAACCTTTGAAATAAAACAAAAGCAGGAAAGAATCCCTCATAGAAACAGGATTCGCCACGGGGTTTTGCAAGCACATAGCTGGCTTAGGGGAGTTTCTTCCCATCTGGTCTAGCTATGCTTGAGTACCCCTCCTTGCTAGCAAAGGAAAACCACTTTGTTCTATTTTTTCTTCTCAGGATACTGTATTTTTTTCTGAAGAAATGTGACAGATGCAGCAGCCTACCTACTTGCTATGATTCCCACAACAGTTTCTTGTCTGGCTCCACCATTCTGCAGGGAGCTGGACTTCTCAGCAGCACCCCATCAGCAAATTAAATACTCTGCAGCTACTTTTTGTCACACTTTGAGAGCCCCTTGCATAGACAGAAATGCTAGAGTGAACTGTTCTCAAGGGTAAGATCCAATTTGGAGAGTGAAATCAGATTTGGGAGTCCCTTAACACCTACAGCAGTGGAAATTGAGGAGTGCATAGGACTGCACTTAGAGTGCAAAACTTATCTATGGTTTATGTAATTGTTACAATTTGACTAATTTGCGCTGTTTCATAGAATCATAGAATGGTTTAGCTTGGAAGGGACCTTAAAGATCATCTAGTTCCAATCCCCCTGCCACTGGCAGGGACACCTCCCACTACATCAGGTTGCTCAAAGCCCCACCCAGCCTGGTCTTGAATGCCTGCAGAGATGGGGCATCCACAGCTTCCCTGGGCAACAGGTTTCAGTGCCTCACCACCCCCATAGTGAAAAATTTCTTCCTGATACCTAATCTAAATCTCCCCTCTTTCAGTTTAAAACCACTACCCCTTGTCCTATCACTACATGCCCTTGTATAAAGTCCTCCAGCTTTCTTATGGACTCCCTTCAAGTACTGGAAGGCTGCTATAAGGTCTCCCCAGAGCCTTTTCTTCCCCAGGCCAAACTCCTCCAACTCTCTCAGCCTGTCCTCACAGGACACGTTCTCCAGCCCTCTGGTTGTCTTCATGGTCCTCCTCTGGACCCACTCCAACAGGTCCACGCCCTTCTTGTGCTGCGGACTCCAGAGCTGGATGTAGCACTCTAGGTGGGGTCTCACCAGAGTGGAGTAGAGGGGGCAGAATCACCTCCCTCAATCAGCTGGCCACACTTCTTTTGATGCAACCCAGGATACAGTTGGCCTTCTGGGCAGTGAGCATGCATTGCTGGCTCATATTGAACATCCACTAACAGCCTCAAGTCCTTCTCCTCAGGGATACTCAATCCATTCTCCATCCAGCCTGTATTTGTGCTTGGGATTTCCTCAACCTACATGCAGGACCTTGTACTTGGCCTTGCTGAACTTCGTGAGGTCGGCAAAGGCCAACCTCTCAAGCCTGTCCAGGTCGCTCTGGATGGCATCCCTTCCCTCCAGCGGCACATATCTTGGTGTCATCAGCAAACTTGCTTGAGGGTGCACTCAATCCCAATGTCCATGTCGCCAACAAAGATATTGAACAGCACAGGTCCTGGTACTGCCTCCTGGGAAACACCACTTAGCACTAGTGTCTACTTGGATATTGAACTGCTGACTGCAACTCTTTGAGTGTGACTATCCAGCCAGTTCCTTACCCACCAAGTAGTCCATCCATCAAATCCATGTATCTCCAATTCAGGGACAAGGATTTGACACTGCAGGACAGTGTCAAATGCTTTGCATATGTCCAGATAGATATTGCCAGTTGCTCTCCCCTTATCCACCAACACTGTAACCCCAACATAGAAGATCACCAAATTTGTCAGGCTTGACAGGAGGGTTTGCTCCATGATCTTGTTGAGCACAGAAGTGAGACTGACTGGCTTGTAGTTCCCCAGGTCTTCCTTTTCTCCCTTTTTTGAAAATGGGGGTTGTGTTTCACCCTTTCCAGGGGAAATTTCACAAGACTGACATGACTTTTCAAATATAATGGAAAGCAGCTCAGCAACTTCATCCTCCAATTCCCTCAGGGCTTTCAGCTCTTACAAAAGAAATGCTCAACTGGAAAGCTGGAAAGCACCATAATAACTACTCATCTCTTTGCACAGCCACTCACTTAGAAGGGTGGATAGACACTACTTCTTGTGAACAATATTTTTCAAGTTGTGCCTCCTGGCTTGATTCACTTAACCTGGCTAAGAACAGTCTTTCCCTACTAATTTGGCACTCCAAGGTATTTAGTAGAAGACCACCAAGGCAGGCAAAATCAAGCACAGCCTTAGGTGAGGCCCCTGCTTCTCAGCATACAAACTGTGGGAGAGCTTTTGGGAAGAGCTCTCTGGTGGATATCTTCTTAGCCCACTTCTCTGAGCAGGCTGCCACAGCATCAGCCTGCTTTGTTTTGGTTTGATCATCATGCATACTCAACACTATTCTGCAAGTACAGGGTATCTTTCCAAAATATCTCAGTCCTAGTCATCTTCTCCCCATTTTTACATCATGCTTCAAAGGCATTTTTTACAGCAAATTTGCTGTGGATGCTAATAAGAAAAATCTATTTATCAGCTTGCCAATAGAAGGGCTCCCTGAAGCCATGGGTTTTGATCATGAAAGATCTGATGCAGCCTTTATTTAACTTGCAGTTTTCCTTGTGTACACTCCTTTAGATAAGGATCTGCTCCGTCTGAAGGACCTGACAGTACCCACCATAAGACTAATGTGCCAACTCCTCCTGGATAAGATTTCCTCTTTCCGCTCCTGCTGCTGCTAATCACAGGCAGCGTATGTGTTTGTGCTTGGACATCCCTGAGACAGCTCTGCTTCAATGTCTTGTATTTCTGTACATTTCTAATACTAAAGAAAAACTAAATTTAGGAGCAGGACATAAAGATGTATTTTCTGGTGTCAAGCTGTTTAATTTGCAAGGAGGATAGTTTACACTCCCTGTACTTTAGATGCTAAAGAAAGCTTTCAGTACTTAACTATGTGGTGGTAGCACAGAGCAGCCAGTTCCCATAGTGTGAAGCAGCACAAAAAGGTGAGCAGAACCTATTATAACCCCCAAAAGCAGTTTTCACCTTGAATCCCAAACAAGCAAAGGCTTGTTTTTCAAAGTGCTAACAGGAGCTGCTGCTGCCTAGGCTATTTCTTGGAACCATGATAGTAGACAAAGAATCAAAGTGACATTTGCCTTCTTGGCATCAACTAACTGCCCCCACCTCCACCCCACATCTGACTCCACAGGTTTTTTTCTGGAGATGCTGAGTGTGATCCCTATTTGTGCACTGGTGAGACATCTCCAAGGTATGCTGGATGTGCAGCTCTCCTTTGACGAATATGATTATGAACATGCATCTGTTATTAAAATGGATTTTTATCACTTGCAAAATATGCCCCAGACTAAATGCTGTCCAGCTTCTTGGAGCTATACTTTTTGTTACAGATTAAATTGCTATAAATTCTTTGCCTGCAGCTTTGCCAAAGGCACTCTGACAAAACTTGCATACAATACAGAAGTCAAAATAATTCTCACTGCCTGAAGCAGATCATCATTTTGCCCCACTATGAGATCTCTGCATCAATTCTGCATTTTTTTATTCTGGCAGGTTTTATTCAGTGGACTTTCCGTTTACAGAGCTTCAATTTAATTTTCTCAGCCTCAGAGCTGCTATCAAATCTGCTCTAAAACAACTATGAATTTCATCAGCATTTCCTTAACAACTGTTGATTTTAGCAGTTTAAAAATAGGTTCAATCCCATTAATACTTTTCATTGCCATATCATTTCCTTCCCAGAAGCCAGTGATTTGTGAACTTTCATTAGTGATCCAGAAAAGGATTAGCTTGTTACAGCACCTGGGTTCTGCTCCCAGCTGTGGTACAGGTTGTTTGCCCTCACAAAACCACACAGGTTGCCTAGACTTCTATGCATCTCCAGTATTGGCTGTGATTTTGTTTTGAACCATGCCACAAGCATTAAAGCTCACAGATCTCTGTCTGGCAGTGGCACACCCTGTGAAACCCTTGGATGGCACATTTCTGGGTCTATCAAATAAAACGGCACCATTTCTGTGGCAAAGTGCTAGGAGCCCCTGCAGCTCTGGAATAAGCCTATTTGCTTCTGTGTATGTCTGTTGCTTATATTAGAGTGTGACTTGTATCTGGCTCTCAGGACTGTGAGGATGATTCCCATGGGCAGGATCCTATGGTCCCTACAGAAATATGGGAGGGAAGTCTTCTGCTCAGTATAATGAAGCACTTGTGCTTTTTGTAGTAACTTAGATGCATGCAATATGTAATTTTTACACCAGTTAGTAAAATGCTTTCTGTGGGTATCACATATTTACTTTGGCCAGCACTGGCTGAAGTGACGATCAATGTTTTTTTAAGGCTGTAAAGATCTGGGTTATTGCAGACAAGAAATGTATCTTAAATAACTATAATTTCCTGGATATAAGTGTGTGTGTGTGTGTGGGTGCCTTTATGCATGATTGTGCTTCTCAATAAATTACAGACCATGGGTTTTTGTCTTTATTCTACCTCTGGCAAACAGATTCCTGGACTGTCAAATGCTTTCAAAGCAAGGAAGAAGTCAATTAAATTTTAATATTCATAAAAATTATGATGTTGAGAGCTAGCACCTCATTAACTTCTCTCAAACTTCAGATTTCCTGGGAGCACACACATAACCCACTCTCCCTCCAACCCACATCATGCACTAAATGTAAAAATTGGAGAAATCTCAAGAAATAAATGTGGCTAACAAGAGGTCCCAAATTCTGATTCCAGGTATTATATTTTAGAGTCTGTCAGGACTGGGAAAGAAAGCAGATTCACTGATTGAATACTTGTGAATACTGAATTTCTGGGTTCAAAGAGGAGATTCTTAACTTCCTGAAACCAAATCAGGTCATGATAACAATACAATCCCCATGTTTCTAAGAGTCTTCTCCATTTTCTTCACAGTATCAAGTCTGTGTCTCAAATCTCAATTTCCTTAATTCTTCTGCTTCAACCAAAAAAAAATCTTCACTGATTTATTCTAAGGTCACAGGCAAATTCCCTCTTTCTTCACTTATGGCTTATATTCCAGTCATCTGTATTGCAGGATACAACTGTCTTTTAATTAGTTTTGCCTATCTGTGATGAAAATAGATCAGTGACTATACTTGGAGCACATCCACAGCATCGACAAGGTCTGAGCTACACCAAGTTTGCAACAGATAAACACGAGTGAACCCTGCTCTGCCATAAGGTAATGTAATCAAAGACAACTCTGCAAATATGCCACCTGATATCCCTTTCTTGCACATCTAATTGTCTTCAGTCTAGCCAAGGGGGAAAAGTGTTTGGATTTTTTCTGCAAAGTGAAACCACGACACGAAAGCTGTATTTTGTTCAAAACAGAGCTGGACCTCTACGCCAAATTCATGCTGGCAAGGACAGATCAAATCCAAACTCCCCAGCCCCTCACTTCTTTACTTGTTTATGTCAGCCAGTTTGGAGATTTTTAACATTTGAGTTATGTTTATCTGAAGCGGTTTTCAAGGTCTAATTATAACACGTGAAGCGGAGCGAGATTGCTGCTATGAGAGTTGCAATATAAGTAAGAGGACTTGACGGGCTGACTGATATGCTGGCACAGATCAGACATGTGTGTCACGTGGAAGTCCAGTGCAGCTGTTGTGGTCCATGGTACAATAAATAGCTATGGGGAAGCGGCGCGGTCGTGCAGGATTTTTTAATACCACCTACTGTGCTACTTGGCCAAATGCACTTGCCTTGGGAAAAAAAAAAAAACCCAAACAAAAAACCCCAAGGCAATATCTGCAGTTCAAGCACAGAAAAATGATTGGTCCTGGCAGAACAAGGCTGTTGTATTTTGAAGGCTCTGGAAGAGAAGATAGCATGGTTGCCTGCCTCCTCTGCCCCGTCCTGCTTTCACACGGTCCTCTCCAAATATAACCCAAGCATGACTTTCTGCTCAGCAAAACCAACAGAGCACGTGCTCTCACCTCTTCAAGCTGGGAGAACGTGGCGTGCACAGTACCATGTGCAACCTCTCCTCCCTCCTCTTTGCAGGAGAGATCCACTGCAACCACCCTGTAATGGGCATGCAAGGATCATGCCTGGTGGCACACACAGATGGATGTCTCAGGTAAGACTAGGCTTCTGGAGAGGATCTCTATTTATAACCCAGACCCCGATAGGTGGCTGGTCTTGGGTGTTAATGTGACAAAGTATTGGTTTTTAGAGTCACTGAAATGCCTCAACACGGAATGAAAGATGAAACCGTGGCTGGCTTGCAAATGGTCATTCATGCCATGTGCTGGTAAGAGAAGAAGCCATCAATACCGGGCATTTGCGGCACATTGAACACCAATTAAACCGAGTAGGGTTCATGAAATATTAACTATAAAGCACCTGTGCCCTTTCCAAGGTTAGGTTCTTATCCTTTTTAGAAAAAAATTGTCCTATCATGGGGCATTTGTAGTTTTAAATTAGCAACTGGCAATGAATTGAACTTTTGACAAGGCTCTGGAAAATGTCTGGCATCCATAATTCCAGCAAGATGCCTTCTGGGTTTCTATTACACAGATGTGAGCAGCATATTAACCCACTTTTCCCCAGCAAGGAAAAGGAATTTCAATTGCAATCATTGTTCTCAGAAAGTAACTGACATTCCCATTTTGACCCAGACTCTCACTACCCTGCTTATGCAGCAATGGTGCCATAAAATGCAAAATGATATAACATTCAATGTTTTTGGAGCTACTGATGTAACATAATTTTTAGGTAAAACAATTTTTCTCCCTAGCTCAGCTCTCAGTGTTACTTATAAAGTTTTTCCCTGTATCCATAAATAGTGGCATAAAGTGACAGGGCTATCAAATTTGACGGTGCACACATACATTTTCATTTGTTATTTGAACCTGGGCTTTGAAGCTGCAAAAAGCCAAAGTGGTACATTTCAAAATAAAATTAAAAAAAAAAAAGTATGTAAATGAGCGATTAATAAGATCACACGAGAAACCAAGTTTCACAAAACAGCAAGTAAAACTATTCTCAGCTTTTCTTTCTAACCTTTCTAGTTTAAACAATTTCATTCTGTATTTTGAGACACATTTACCTAAGCCTAAATGTATATGCTGTATCTCCACCAATTTTGTTGTGTATAATTGGACAGTGGTGTCTGTGTTCAGTTACACTCGGGATGCATTTGCAGCCCCTAGTTTAAACACATCAGACAGGTATTATAATCCCAGGTGTGATCTGAACCCGAGCCTGGTCAGGTAGGAGCTGTAACTTATAAGAGACGTGGAGCTGGGACCCTGGGTTCTGCTGCAGGACAGGCCTATAGGTTGCCTTCACAAGCAGGCAAAAAGGGAGTGGGAATCCCTGGTGGGACTCCAGGAGTAAGGACATTCAGGTCTCCAACTCTGACGTTGCTCCCACATTGTTAGACCACAGATTCAGATTTGAGGGAGTCTGGAGAGCTTCTTCCTCTCTACATCCTTAATTGCTGGGTAGTCACAGAGCACAGAATTGCCAGCCAGGCGTGATAGCTCCTGGACTGAGACCTGACCGCCAGCAGGTCACTTGGCTCAAGAGACTGCATGGTCCACAAGAAGAGCTGCCTGGCTCCATCCATACCCATCACCCTGGCCTTCGGCAACAAGACCACTCTCCTCCACCTCCGCATGCGTGCTGCCACTAACAGCCACTAAAACTCACATTTTCTCATTTAAAGATAATTTCTAGATGTTTGGCTTTATTTCTTAAGATTATCTTGGGGTTTGGCTAGATAGATAGAGCATTTGCAACACATGCCGTCTATTTAGAGAGTATGACATTGCTTTAAGGTGGGAAGTTTAAAGAGACTTTGGCTGTGTCTGAGGAGACCTGAAAAACATGTTGGAGGCCTCAAGTATACACACATGTGTTAAACAGCAATTGAGAAAGTTCCTAGAAAGTTTTCCTTGTAGAACTGAAATTGGGAACACGTAATCTTCATGTCATTATCCATATTATTAAATCTGTGAAAATGAAACCACGTGCAATAACACAGCTGTTGTAACTAGACACATTTCATCTCCCACTATCATCTCAAAATATACATGCTCCAGCTCTTGGTTACATACACAGCAAGCAAGCAGGGACTAGAAAAAAAATAACAAGCATCAAAAGAAGAGTCCTATACTGATTTCCATGTCCCTGTTTAAATTCACAATCAGGAACAAATCCTCCTTTACTTATCCCTAAAGGGATAGCTGAATTTTCTAGAGCTGAACAAACAAGAGGAGAAAGTGTTATGTGATTAGAAATACTAGCTCTATTTGGTCCCCAAAGTCACATCTTTAAGAGTAAGAGGAATGTGACTTTTTTTACTAAGGGCAGAGTTAAAAGACTTTAAAAAGATGAATTATTAAATAAATATCTCTGGGATCCCACAGGTAATTATATCCACACGTGACATGGCTGTTCCCATCCTACTTGGCTGAAAACTGCAACGGCTTGGCAGGATATGGCCGTTGCATCTCTTGCCATAGCTAGGTGGAGACGTGGTTCTAATCCAAGTCTGGTCAGTCTTTCTGAATAGATCGCAGACAACGTAGGGTTAGCTGGCATGTTTTGAAAATGTGTTGACCATGGAAATTTGGAACACATTAAATAAATATGCCTCAGGAGCCTCAAAATCTGGAAAAAAACCCAGCTTATCACTATGCTGATATCCAGTATGTCAAGTGCTTTCCAACAAAAAGTCGTTCTCAATAAACGGTCCAAGATAGTCTGTGACACGTTCGGAAGGGTAGAATCAAGTTAATTGCAGAAATTGATATCAGCGTGTAGACCATCTGTGAAGGATTTCTGTAGTTGCTTTTCACCATATCCCCTGGGATCACACCCAAATACAATAGGGATGTGATGTCTTGGACCCTGTAAAATTGTCAGATGCAATTAACTTAAAGGCAATAAATTAATTTCCAGCTCTGTGTTGTATAGGAAAACTGTGCTTCGCAGGTGACCACTTTTCTCTGGGGGAGGCAGACCTTTCCTGCTCACCACAGGAGCCACTGTGGGAAGGCTCTCTATCACAGCGTGCCTGCAGTCACTTCGTACCTGCTGCTGCTCCGCACCATGACAAACCCCATCCCGCAGCTCCAAACCCGTGATGAGCTGCAGTTCCCATCCCAAAAGTAGTAACAATGGCTTTGTGACATTTCTGTTCCTTTCAAGTTCCTTTGGATGAAATCACTCCCTTTAGGGCTTGTTTGGATGGTTCACAGCATTCTATAAGCTAGTCAGATTATTAGAAGGTGTTTCAGTTCTTTCCTGCGAAATTCTGGCAGGTAACTGGAGTTACCTAATAACACTTTTACAGCAATCATATCTATTTACCAGCTTCATTAGTTGCACAGCTATTTAAGCCAAATTCTTCTTACTACTTTAATATATCGTGAAACCCAAGCAAAATTACACCTATATGAAAAAATGAAAACTCTTTCAAATGGTTTTAAGCAACTGCTCTGTAAAAACTTGAAGGCTCGGAAGAGCTATTGTGATCCTGTTGGTGGATGAGAAGCTCAGCATAAGCCAGCAATGTGGGCTGGCAGCCCAGAGAGCCAACCACATCCTGGGCTGCATCAAAAGAAGTGTGGCCAGCAGGTTGAGGGAAGTGATTCTGCCTCTCTGCTCCACTCTGGTGAGAACCCCTGGAGCACTGTGTCCAACTCTGGAATCCTCAGCACAAAAAAGACATGGACCAGTTGTAACGAGTCCAGAGGAGGGCCATGAAGATGATCAGAGGGCTGGAGCACCTCTCCTATGAGGACAGGCTGAGAGAATTGGGGTTTTCAGCTTGGAGAAGGCTCTGAGGAGACCTTATAGCAGCCCTTCAGTACCTGAAAGGGGCCTACAGGAGCGATGGGGAGGGATGATGATCAGGGAGTGTAATGATAGGACCAGAGCTAGCAGTTTTAAACTGAAAGAAGGGAGATTTAAATTAGACATCAGAAAGCAATTCTTTACCATGAGGATAGTGAGGCACTGGCACAGGTAGCCCTGTGGAGGAGTTGTGAATGCCCCATCCCTGGAGGGGTTCAAGGCCAGGCTGGATGGGTCTTTGAGCAACCTGGTCTAGTGGGAGGTGTCCCTGCCCATGGCAGGGGGCTTGGAACTAGATGATCTTTAAGGTCCCTTCCAACGCAAACCATAATGTGATTCTATGATCCTGGGACCTGACTGCTGGTAGGACACGCACAATATACCCTCACCTCGTAATTCCAGTTTCTGCCCAGACACAGGCACATCATCTCCAAATGCACTGTACTAAAAGAAAGCACCTGCTAGTCAGAGAGCCCTGCTGGTGCAATGTAAAGCATTTATTGGTGTTTAAATTCTGCTGGGAATTATGGCATTCTGTAGTAGCCTAGGGAACACATATACATATATATGAATAATTATTAGCCTTTCCTTTCCCGTTTTGCTGGCCATAGTTTTCTTCTGTTTAATCATAATCTGAAGTTAAAACAATAGAGCTTGGTGTCTGGGTTTTGGTGGGGGTTTTTTGTTTGTTTGTTTGGTTTTGTTTTGTTTTTATGAGACGAGGCAGCTATTCAACCAAGATTTCAAGGTTTTTTTTAAATAAATTTGCTTTATGATGACTGAAAGATGTGAGGAGTCGAGAAGAGAACCAAATTACCCACGGATTTTCAAAAAAGCACCTCATTCTGCTGTTTGTTTTGGGGTGCTTTGTGCTCAGCAGTGCCAGGCTGAGCAGCAAGCACTAGAGCATTGCTGCTATCTACAGGTCTGCTCTGTGCAGTGCTGTCAAACCAGACACGAAACCAAGTGCTGCGACAGGGACGCTCACACTTGGGAAAAAGACCAAAACCCTGATAGTAAATTATGCTGGCTTCTGGGAAATGCAAGCTGGCAATCTGTAGCCTTTCAGTCCCTTAGCCAACATATATTAAAAAAACAAAATCAAGCAGACTTCATCTGAGGAAGGTTGATCTGTGCTGCACGAGAGTACAATTGCTGCTTTTTTTTTTCCTTTTTTTTTCTGCATACAAAGAGGAAACATTGCACTCTCAGGTGCAAAGTAAGAGGAAGCATCTGCTCCCAGATGGGAACACTCTCCCACCGCAATGCACTGCTGGTACAGAAGGGCTGGAAACCACCTTTGAGCCTGTGATGATGTACTTTTAAGACAATTTGTGGTACAATTAGAATACACCTAAGTTGAGTTGTATCTGTTGTTTGGAATTTACTTAATTTTTCTTTCTCTTTTTCCTCAGAACTTTTGATAACTGCTTTTCTCTGTCTTTTAATAGAACAGATAAACAAGATAACCTGGGTTCAGCACTGCTGAAAACAAACAAAGCAGCTTTCAGAACAGTTGAATAATAATAAATAAACATATCCAGCAAATACAAGGAAACAGTATTTTACCAAAGGTGGTGGATTTCAAGATCAGGTTACCAAAGAGCATCAGATCACAAGCTTTCAACAAGAGGCAGAGGAAGGGACAAACTCAGAAAGATTTCTTTTTTCCTAATAAAAAAAATAGAATAAAACAAATATTTCTTCCTAATAAGGAAAAACCCCAACAGCTTATTTGTGAAATCTGTATCTGAATGTTTGGCTGCCGAGATGAACAGTCACCGTATAGGAGCAGAGTACCTTGTAGCCAGGGAAAGCACAATTAGAAGCTCAAACAGCAGGACAGTCTGACCTGACATACAGAAACTCCGTGAAGCTTTTCCCATTTGGGAGTCTAAAAAAGCTCTTCCAGAACTGATTCCCCAAGACCATCAGAAGCAGTAGGCTTTTAATGACCCTGTGCCAAAAGAGTCTTAGCTCCACACTAAGCATGCTGTTATTATTGCTTATGAGAAAATAATAGCTGTTCTGGTCTCTTTAAATATCAGTTCTGGAAACGACTATTTTCCACTACTGGTTACCAGGTGAAACCTTCAGTGTGTGTGACTGGAAAACACCATTCTGTCATTTCTTTCCTTTTTCCATTAAAGTCCTGCCTTTTTGTCAAAGAAGTTTGGTAAAAAATTTGCCAGACCTATAGTAATTACTGAATTACTGCCCATGAAGTATTGGGGAACACAAAACCCCTCTAGGATGCAGCAGATCGTTCAAGCCTTTGGAAGGACGAGGACCAGGTAACACTGAAACCTCCACCAGTTTCCTTGGCAGACACAGCAGAGGCGAGGGGCACCCACTACAAGATCAAAACGAACGCGCATGAAACACAGCAGAACATGAACTTCTGGGATGTACAGATTAAAGTAACTGGAAGTATGAATTATTCTGGGAATTACCTATTTCCCACATGGGGGTGGGAGGGAGGCATGGCGCACAACGGGCACTGCTGACCACCCGGGGCGGGTCTCAGGTCGCCCCTGCTGAAGCGCCAGGTCCCACTGACGGGGCCGGAGGGGCCCCAAGAAACCCCGGGAAAGACATCCCTTCCCCACCGTCGCGGCCGGAGCGGGCACCCCCGGACTGGGGCGTTCCGTGGCGGCCAGGCGGGACGGCAACGCCCGGGGAGGTGGCGCCCCGCCCGCCCACTTCCTCAGCGGCCCGCGGAGGCGGCCGCGGGCAGCCCTCGTCCCCCGGCGGGACGATGACCGAGCGCCGAGAGCTGCGTCCCACCGCGCCGCTGGACGAGGAGCTGGAGGCGCTGGGGTGAGCGGCGGTCAGGGGGGCAGGGGAGGGCCGCGAAATGGCGACCCCCGCCCAACTGCGGGGGCAGCTGAGGGGCGCGGGGGGTCCTCGCGGGAAACGGCGTCCCGCGGGTGGTGCCGAGCACCCCGAAGGGAGCTGACAGGGTGGGATCTGCTGGATTCGGTAAAGAAGTGAGGAATAATATAAACTAAAATATAAAATAATGAAGCCACCAAAGTGCTTCATGCGCAGTGTGCTGCCCCTCCCAGAAGTCCAGAACCTCGTCTCTAAGGAGGGTTTGAGAGGGTGGCAGGCTCCCATATACAGAAGATGCTGGTGTGCCGCAGGTGGGAGGAAGAAATAAGTAATAGAAAAAATTCGAGTGTAGGCAGGTATTTCAAATTTAGTGGAGAGTTAGAGGCAAAGGGCTACAGCTTCGCCCAGATAAGCTCTGCGATGTTGACGCCTCCTCCCATGGGAAGAGCCCGAGTTGTACCTGCATCTCATGGGGAGCACCAGACCCAGAGCCTGCCCTCAGAGCTGCCAGTCTTCCCCGGCTGCAGAGCTCTGCTGTCCCCTCCGCCATCTCATTGCTTCGCCTGGGCCCTGGCCCAGAGGGCCACCATGCCAGCTGCTCCTTGCTGGGCCCCGGGGAGGCAGCAGGCTTCCCCAGGCTGCCTCAGGCTTTGGGAGCGAGAATGGTGGATGGATTAATTCACTTAATGAAGAAATTGGAGTGTAACAAAGGGGCTTGGAATTAGTATCCCCACACTGTGGATGTTTTCCCAAATTTAGAAGAATGTGTTAAATGCCTATTACTGAAGTGTCTAACCAGATAAGAAACAAAGTAAAGTCACTTTGCACTGGTACCAAGAGTGCCCATTATATACTTTTTCTTTACATCTTTAAGATTATGCTCATCCTGCAAACACATCTACAGGGGAAAAAAAACCAACCCAAAAAGTAGAGTTGCAGCTGCTGTGGGAAGCTTGATTCCCAATTGCTAGACCTTATGTGCTGAGCTCATTTATGCCAGTAACCTGTGCTTATAAACAGCCTTGCTGGTTGTTAAGGACTTAGTCCTCATAGATGATCTTGTAGGACTTTAGCTTGATGTGGTACTTGATGTGGTAGCAGTGAGATGGAAAGACTACAAATGAGAAGGCTACAGATACGTGTTTTAAAATCTGTAGCTTTTCTATCTTATTTCCGCTTCAAAGTTGAAAACCTGAACTCTTCACCCTACCACAAAATACTACATCTCCTTCAGGGCAGCATGTAGAGTTAAATGCACTAAATGTGAATAAGCAATGCCAAGAAAAGATTTCCTCCAAATCATTAGGCAAAGTCCTTTTTTCATCTCGTACTAAAGCTGCTGTTTATGCTTTTTTTCTGAAGAGGAAAAAGAAGTCCTTGTACACCAATCATTTTGGTAGCATAGTCTAAAAGATCTGTTAATGCAAATACTTTTTCAGCTGTGAGAAGTAGGTGTGTCACTTTCCAGAACATAACATTAAATTCTCAGCCACCAAACGCCTAAACTTAGTCCCTGGTGCTATCACGGTGCTGAGTTCCCCTTACACCCGCCATGGTATCTAGCACAACTGAGACACGATTCTCGTGGGGAAGTAGTAAAATACCAACAGAGACAAAGGTCATTCAAATGAGGAGCAGCTTTGATGTCCACATATCTTTGGGGGGAATTTGAAGCAGGTTATTTTAGAGCTTCTGCTTTACTGTGCAAAAATCAGCGAAGTTAAATCTTTGAAGAAGTGTGAAATGGGAAGCACACTACAGGAGATTGGGTACCAGGATATCCTTGTAGTTTACCAGGTCAGCTGGTCATCAAAATGGAAGCTTGACGGCAATGTAGATGGGTGTACAGTGTAAAACCTGTCTAACTCTCTGCTAGGTTTGGAGGACCTGGTATTTGCTGGGCTGTTCTAGATTCATGCTTCTGTAATTACACTGAGAGTGTGAAGAGCTGGTGAGAGCAAGAGACAGGAGGGAGAAGAGAAAAAATACCTGTATGTTCAAACCCCACCTTTATTTTACCCCTACTTTAGCGATATCTCATCTGTCACCAAAAAAAAAAGATCAAGAAATAAGATCTAAGAATCCTAGTTATCAACAGGGACAATCACTAAAAGATCTAGACATATGTACAGCTGTTTATGAGATTGGATAGATTGGATTGTTTTTCTCCAGAGCATTAGTATGTGTAAAAATTAGGTTTCTGACCTCACAACAAAAGAAAGCAAGAGGGATAGGTTTAGCTCCCTTTTTTTTAAACTGTATCATTCAGTCTAAGATGGTTTATATTTATTTGAGAGTTTGAGTGGTCAAACAATCATGAGTTCAAAGTGAAAATTCAGATTACTGTCAGCTTCGTTGTCAACATGTTTATAGGTGATACTAATGCCTGATGAAAAGGTAGGTCAAAATCAACAAGAAGTTACAAACATGTTACCTCATTCATTAACTTCTTCCCTAAATCTACCAAAATATTTAAAAGGGAGCACTGAAGTTTGTCAAGAGAGACATAAACATCTTGGCTTAACGGAAATAGAAATTGACATTGTGATTCTTCTCGAAGGTCTCCGGCTGTTTCTGGAGTTAGCCCTTTTTCCAGTTGCATGTGTTGTTGTTCCTGCCAAAAGGACAGCCTGCATACTGCAGTGTGAAACTCCTGTAGCTCATCACGTATGATGTGAGTTTGGGGAATTCCACATTGCAGTTCACTTTATTTGCGCAAGAGATGAGAATGTGGAATATCTTGTCATCCGAGTACTTACAGGCTGGTCTGGTAACTCAGCTTCCGTCCCAACGTAGCATAGCTTTGGTGACACTCTGCCTTTTGGAGGTGAGGGGAATGGGGCAAGAGGAATAGGTTTTGCGGTCCAGGTGTTCTTTATCATCCCTTGCAGCACAGCTTTTATGTTCCTCCAGCTCCGGGTTTGACAATACCATGACAGACGGTATTTGGTAAGGCTAGCTGATACACTTCATGCTTAATTTTAGTAAGAGAAGAGAAAATTAGACCGCAGGCCTAGGTCAGATGCTGATAAAATTAGAGAATTGGGGAACTCATATGACTGGGTTGGAGTGAATGATCGTAAGAATTTTTTTCCTTCATTTATATTTCTAATGTAACCAAGGGCAATTTTCCAACAGCTAGAAAGTGGGCAGAAGAACTGGGTGAAAATCAGAACGAAGGCAGTTGAGGGAAGGGGGTGAGAAAATGGAAGTGAAAAGCAGAAGTTGAACTAGTGAAAGCCTACAGTTATAAGACATGAACTTCAAGGCTAGATACACTGATGTTACTTCCTTGTATTTCTATTTTTACATTGTTTTTTAGATTAAATGGCACCCTTGTATTCCACTGAATTACTTGACATAGGTGTATGATTAAGTGCTTCAGTGTGACACATTGAAAGGACGTCTAATAAATAGCAATTTTGATTGCATGCCACTTGTAATACCTATCATAGCATTCTCACCCTTTGTAGGTTCTCTAGAGCTCTGTGATGTCCTGTGCTATTAAAAACATTGCCAAAAATTCACTTTCACTAATGTGAGGTACAGAGAGCCCTTTGCACTTTTAAGATGGTAAGTAATGCTCCTAGGGTTTGTTATTAGAAAAAAAGTTAAAATAAAAAAACCCAACCAAACAAACCTTGACAGTTCTAATCCGAAAACCAACATACAGTGTAGTGAGACTATTTTGTAGAGTCATTTTTGGAGGGCAGGCACTGTTTCCAGCTGAAGGAGAGAAGTCAGTGCTTTCTCGCTCCACCAAGCTTTACAGTGTTCTGCTCCTTTAAACCAAGAATGGGAATGTGTCTTTGAGGCTAGTATGTGGTTTCAAAGCGTAATAAAACTCAACTCATTGTGGTAGAAGATTTTTTTATTTTAATATGAAAAAAGGTGCAAAACCTGCCAGCATCTACCACCACAAAAAAACCCCAACAAACCAACCAAAACCACCCTCAGGGTAAACAACTGCTCTGAAAATACTGAAGTCCTGCTGAGAGCACATCTGGACCATCTCTCTCTAATGCAGATCTCTCTTCCCTTTCGGGGACGGAGGAGAGAGAAATTAGATTTGCTGTGTTTGTGTTGGGCTCCTGCAGCTCAGGCAGCTGAGGGGCTTTCCACGCGGACAGTCACCCACCGAGGAGCACAAGCAGGATTGAACCTTCTGCAGTAGGGGAGGGAGCTTCTGGGAAGGGGGCAGAGAGATCACCCAGCTGAATACAGAGAATCTCCTTCCTGCTTCAGAGGAGGAACTTTGAATTGCATGACTCTTTACAAGAGCAATCCAAGCCTGTGCTCAGTTCCTAACTCTATCCAGGCTGTAACTACCTGAGAACATAATCTGGCAAGGAGACAAAAAATCAGCCTGACCTCTGCCTGCTGCTTTGTCTAATAGCTGGGTGTGCCTCAGAGTTACCATTCCAGACACTAAAAACAAACACTAATCAGAACTTCTAGCTGTCCTCTCCCTCACGAGCTGTCTTTCAGTTTTATGAGGAAGAAAAGTGTGTTACTGCTGGGTGTTATGCAGTTTGCACATAGAAGTAGCTGAGAAGAGAATTACCCAGGTCACTGAACATTTGTCCTTGTGTTCCCTGTGTGTTCTGGTCTTGTTAAAAAGTTAAGCCACCTGATGCCAGTGACAGGTTTGTTCACCAGCCCCTATTTACACAGGTAGGAATGTTTTGCAAAATAGCCATATGGTTTCTTTGTCAACAGCATTATCAGAAGTGACAGATGCCATATCTAATGGCTGTCTCATCTGCAGGGGATACAGAAATTAAGTTTCATTAACATTTTTCTCTGAAACATCTTGGGTTGTTCAAGAAAGAAACAAATGAACATTCTGAGGATGATGATCTTACCTGAAGAGGGAGTTTCACACCCCAAACATTGCTGTAACTCACTCCTGACCATCACCACTGTGCAGGGAGGTCTGGTCACTGCATTAACTACACAGAGATCTTAATGAGAAAAGATATTTTAACCCATATTCTGGAGTTGTGATGACTAGTGTAGCTGCAGTGGCACAGATGGCCAGCGTAGACATGGCTTGTACTGTGGCAGTCACCAGCTCATCACACGAGGGGGAACCCCACTAGTGACTGGGTGGGCAGATGCTTAGAGCAAGCTGTGTCCTCTGATGAGTTTTGGGTGCTCTGGGCCACCATGTATCTCATTTCTTTCTCCTCCTTCTCAACAGCAATGTCAGTATAGCCCTTCCTATGTTGTCACCGATGTAATCTGATCTAAAGAGTAGACTGATTTCTAAAAATGCATTATTTTCCAAAGAGAAACAAAGGTAATCTCAGTAGGGCTGCGTGCCCATATTAAGACATGCTTTTATGGGCCCAGCAGATTCTTGCACCCCAAAGAATAGGAATAATAGCATGATCCTTCTACATTGTGCACTGACAACACAAACATGCTTACACGTATGGTATAAGGGGATTTAATGTAATTTAGGACAAAGTTAAAAGGAACAAGAATGGATAAATACAATTATAAACTCTGAAACTGAGCTCACTAGTCAAATTGACAATAAGGAATGCAAGAAAGGGGATCATGGAGTTTTTTTTTTATAGGAGAAATGAAATAACTAGAAAAGAACCTTAAAGTATGTATGCATTTGAGACAGTAAAGTATGCGAGGCCAAGGGCAGCCAGCAGAAGTGGCTCTGAACAAGGGGAAGGATTTTCTTCTTGTGCTTCGTAAGAGAAATACGTTTCAGGAGCCCTAGGCACTGCTGGTAATTATCAGTCTGACAAGTGTCAAGTACAGGACCTATTTCTGGATTTTTTTGTAGTGAATACAAGACTCTATAATTTGGGTCAAATAAAGATGACTTCTGGACACACCTTCAGAAACAGCCCAATAAGCAAGATATGCACCATAGTTCAAAGTGAAATAGTTTAAGGCAAGACAATTCAGCTTTTTGAAGGACTTGCTAGGGGCTTCAAACAGGTGGGTATCTGGAAAGCCTTTTGATTTCATTAATTTATTGTTTTAAGGGGGCAAGAAGGTAGATACAGTAGTGTATTTTCTATCGACAGTTTCCTCCCTTTTAGTCCTGTTTATTTATATTTGTCTCATCAGACAAGCTTGATTGGGATAGCAGACTATTTGCATAGGTGCGTATTTATTTAATTTCCTGTTGGTCTGTGTGCAAATCCTTAATTCTTCACAACATTTTAAAATTTTACCTGTGCTCATGCAATTTGAACCAATTTTGAGTGACCATTTTCATAGTGGAATATCCAGGTAACCTGACAGTTATTACTGATTGAACCATCTGTGACAGTCAGGAGGATGGGGAAAAAAACCCAAAAAGCTATGTATAACACAGATAGTTTGGCACTAAGATTTGTATTATTGTCTCACACCTATTTTTTAAGCTGAGCAGGAGAAACACGGTAACATTTGGGGGATTTGTGTCTGAGTCAGCATATTTAGGCAAGAAGAGCAGTGCACCCTTGTCAACAAAGACTTAAAACTGGACTTTAAAATAACGTTATTTTCCCAATGGAGTGGTTCTTTTTTGTTGTTGTTGGTTTATGGTTGGATGGTTTGGGGTTGGGTTTTTTGTTTTTTTGCATATTGGTAAAATTTCATTAGTCACTGGCTTTTTATGTGTAAAGAGAGAATAAATTTAAACGCAGCATCTTTTATATTTGTGACCTCTGTTTGCATATAAGGCTTGTTGGAAATAAGGTTACAGAACACTTAGGAGCAACCACAAACTGAGTGTCCCTCCTTTATCAAAATGACCACTTACAGATTCTTCTCCAGGTATGCTGCTTTTGCACAGAAGTGAGAAAAAAACCTGCTACAAAATTCCACCCAAAATACAGTGTCATCTTCTCAGCTGTAGGTCTGGCCAAGCCTGCATGAAAAAAAAATCCTCATCACATCGGGACAGATCTGACCTTTGACTGTTACTTGGGCAGTTAATCCCAAAGCGGATTTTGGCTAACAGGTGTTTCAGAGGATGACGCTTTGATCTTTAAATATTCATTATTTTATTCTACTGTGTAGATGGTCCGTGGAGCACGTTCCAGAGCCAAATCAGCAATAGCCTGCCAGTATTGAGTTTCACATGGGTCTTGTCTTCCACAGGGTTAACAGTCCGGAGTCTCTTATAAAGCAATTTGTCAGCCAGCTGGCCTTTCAAGTAGGCAGCCCTCTAAATACAGAGCTAAAACTTCCTGCGAGGTGCCAAGTGGCAACCTGCAATGAACAGATAAGGAGAAGGAGTGTACTATTACACCTCATTTCAATTTCAAGACAGCCACGATACAAATGCCAGGAAGTGCTGTGATCACACTTCTGCTTTCAAACTGTGCTTCTCCAGCTGAAACAGTAAGACTTTGACCCCAAATACTACAGACACACACGTTTTAAAGGAAGGGGGAACAGGCTTGGCACTGGTCCACCCACATAGAGACAAGGGGAGAAGCTTGCTCCCTGCAGAGCTGTGCCCTGGGTTTCTGCACCAGAGGTTCTGGTGTTTAGAGCTATCTTTAATACCTGCACATGGCATCTCTTACAGGATTGGCACTCCGGCTTTTTATAGCCACAGCTCCTTTTTGTGTTCATTCTCAGTCTCGTTTCTAATGAGACGCTTTTCTATTGAAAGAAATCAGGTGCTTCTATTGTGAATCACTCTGGATGGATCTTTTTGGCAGGATTTTTCTTCTGTGGATTCTTTGTGGAGTTTTTCATATTAAAAAATTAGTGAAGTTAGTTTTAACTGAAGTTAAATGAAACAGCTGTTTTGATGTTTTCCTGCATTGCTTGGACCATGTATGGCTGAGAGGCAACAATGGTGAAATTTCCTAAATTTTCACTACAGTTAATTTTGGCCCCTTTTGCTGTTCCTTCTTCCAAAAAGGTTATTCTTCAAACCAAAATTTTAAGCTTAGACAAACATGCTTAATTGCAGATCTTAGCAGTGCAGATGAACTGAGTGACGGGAAATACAGAGCTTGGGAGGAGTTTAAGTGTCGCCTGTTTGCCCCAAAAGAGGAACTGTACCAAAGCATGTAGAGACGTCAGGAAGTACAGATTCTGAAAATAGACAAAAGATCCTGTATCCCCCCCCCTGGCCCCCTCAGCCCCACAAATTGCTTTCACCTTACCAGCATGGACCTGGGTGATTTGTTGCTTATGCAAGTAGAATTTGCGGGGCTTTTGCGGATTCAGCCAACTGTCAGCTGTTTGTACACAACTTTGTAGTTAACAAATAGTTTTCTGAGCGTGTGGAAAGGAGCTGCTGACAGGGGCAGAGTTCTGTAACCTGTGTGTGCCGGTGAGAAGGACGGTAACTCAGAATTGTAGCAGTGTTAGTTGCAGTCCCTCCTCTTTCTCTAACTCAGCTCCGTGATGCAGCAGAAGCTGTCAGTTAAGTGCTGAGCGAATGATGCTTTAATTCCTTGTGTCTTCCCAGGTGGTATCATGACAACCTTACCCGACACGCGGCAGAAGCGCTGCTGCTTTCCAATGGGCAGGATGGAAGCTATCTCTTGAGGAAGAGTAATGAAAGGGAAGATTTGTACTCCCTCTCTGTAAGGTAGAGTATGACAGAAGTGAATTTATCTAATGCCACACAGCTAGCAGTTTTACAATCTTCACGTGCTCTCGTGTTTATTTTTGTCCCTTGCATTGATATGACCTGCAGATTTTTTCCTAGGGATATTTTAATATTTATTCCTAATATATTAATATTAATCTGGGTGTAATTCTGCTGCATCACATTTTGTTAGAAGGAAAAAAAAAAAGTTTTGATTGGATTCGAAAATTGGTCTCATTTTTCCAAACTGTGAATTAGTCTTAGAGTGGAAAACATAATTCCATGAGTTGGTTGTAGATTCAGTCTGTATGATAAAATTCTGTATGGCAGTTACAAGACTTTTAAGAAACAGATGATGGGAGTAAAAGAATTTTATGGTGAGAATAGTAGTAAATATACTGCTACCTTCACCAGTTTCTGGATCACTGGACAGGAACCATCATCTTTCAGGGATGATGTAGCATTTGACTGGATGGTTTTATCTTCTATTCTTAGCCAGTAATGTGTGACTGATTTGAAGAATATTGTGCAAGTGACAGGTATCAGGCCCTTGAAGTCAATGACAGTAATTTACAGCAGTTCAGGACACAGCCCACACAGAACACAGGTAGCCTGGCCTGGGTACTTCACCGCTGAATCACATTTAAAAAATCTCCCAAGAAGGAGAGAAGCCACAATGTTTTAGAGAGGCAAGGTGAAAGATGTGTGCATTACACACACAGGGTAGTCCCCTCCTGTCAGCTGAGTGAAGGTAACTAACCTTGAATACATTCTTAGCCTCTGGCAACTGTATAATATATTAAGCCTCTACAGTGAGATTTTAAGCTTTGAGGCTTATTTCTGCCTCAGACTAAGCCTCTGAACTGCCATAACTTTTTAAGCTACAGTCATTTTGATCAGTATAACGATGCTAGTTATTCACAACCCCAATAGATAGGAACACAGCACATGCCCTCGAAATTGTGACTTCATCCCTATTTAGTGCCAGGAGCTGTTGTAATTTGGAAGTGTAGTCGCTTGGAAGCTGAGAAAAGAGCAATTTGCACATACCCTGTTCGGCACAGGTATAAAAGGCAAACATGAATTGCTTCATCATCTCTGACAGAAGACCTGGGAACAAGTGTGCCTATAGGTACACTGCTGAAATTATTACCACTGTAGAGAGCCATTTATACCAGGAGCTTTGGGCAGTGCCCGGCAGATCTGAAGGTGATGTCACAAAATGGGTATTCAGAGTAGCAGTGAACTAATTGAGTGCAAATCTTGGGTAAAAGAATATTAGTATTTATAAGTAATAGCTTTCCTTAAAAAAAAAAAAGCACAAAAAACCTCAAAACAAACAAAAAAAGTAGTTTTAAATGAATCGTTGTCTTGCTGGTTAATATTTTTTTCACTTTAAAATGTAACTAAATATTATTTAAGTTAATATACCTCAGACAATTTTAAAAAAACCAACATATGTCTGGAAGCTAGTTTTAACAGGCACTCAAGAAACAACTTACCATAATAAAATACAATTTAAATGCTTTTTCTATTAACAGGAAATGAAAGCTAAAGTGTTAGTTTAATTGTTAGTGAAAATAAATTTGCTGTTTTAACAAATTCTAGCCTCAGAAGACCCAGAAAAATCTGCATCAGGCCAATTCTAATCTCTCGTTCAGCTCTACATGTAGGAACAAGAGTTATTTACTGCATTACCATATGAATTGAATATCCCATTCAGGAGTTTGATCTTTTATTCTGTTATATTAGGGTTTTTGTGGTACAGCCCCTTTAAAATACTGGTTTTGATTTTAAAATGCTTTAATAATTTTATACTTTTTGTTTAAGTCCAAGTTTTCCTTTCCATTTTTTTGACTAATATTAAATCTTAATTTTCAGATAAGTAATTCAATTTTGTTCCAATATGTTTTTGTAGCAAGAAATTCTGCTGCCTTTTTCTTTCTCTTCTAAAATGTTTTCTGTAGCTTTTAATTTCTGCCTTTCAAGGAACTTCAGTCATTATTACAGTTTGTTTCAAAAGGAAATAATGCTTAGACATCCCTTGAAGTTTCTATAGATAGCTGTAAGAAGAGGGATCAGGGATCACATACTGCCTGAAATCCTGTCCCCCAGCTAAATTTGCCAACTTTAAAAAGGAACCAGGAAGCAGAGTAGATGTTGCTCTCATTGCAACATAGGATTTCTTGTGAAATTAAATAAAAAGATGAAAACCTTGTCATTGCTGGGGGGAGTCACAGCAGTTCTTTGCTGTCGTAGGACATCTACGCTTGGCTCCCATGCTGCATTGTGTCTCAGCTGACTGTAGCACAAACCATGCAGGAGGTCAACAGAGGCATGTCCTACAAAATCACAAGTACTGTTCAAAGATAAATATTTGTTTAAATTCCTGTTTGAAATTATAATCTCCTGTGGTAGTGGCAATAAACAATGGAGAAATACATCATAGATCCCTTCACCATATATCACCATATATGATATATATATATTTGCTGTGTGTTTCTCCTGAGGCAAAGTTTTCTCTGGACTATTTTGGATGCTATTAACATTAACAGAAGTAACTTTTTTCCAGGAGAGATACTTGCAGTAAGTGCTTTAGTGTCTTCTGAAGTCAAAATTAAGTGCCCATCCAGGAAGTGAGGCCTTACACACTTCTCTAAATACTATCAGCTTTCATAAACAAATGCTGTTACTTCTTCAGCAAAGGACCCTGGTTCATGTTTGATGTTGCCCACCATAGAGGAACCATTCATCTGATTATAGAGACAAAGCAGACAATATCTAAAGCCTTAGGTATCTAAAGTTGGGTTATTAAATTCCTGTTTGGGTGCAAAAAGGAGCCAGCCTATTTTTGAAAGAGAAACAGAAGATACTTTCAATGAGATCGGGATGTTACCTGTAAAGGCAGACATATACCAAGTAATACAGGTACACCATCAAGCCTGGTAAGAGAAGGGATATCATCCTGGTTAGACAGAAGGCTGGAAACCTTGTTTGTGAATATTTTATTGATTGGTGCAAGAGTTAATTTACCTTACTTGGCTTTTCTAAGCTTTCATTATCTCCTATCTGTAAAACAGCAGTTAGATTTTTCTTAATAAACCTGAATCTCAGATGTGTTGAATATTAGTGAGGGCGCTAACAGCAGTAATATTTCTGCTAGGACAGTGGTTGTCAAGCCTGTGTTCTGGGCGAGATTTTCTGTAGCGCAAGCTGCTATCTAAGGGTTGTAGATGCCAAATGCCTTTGGCGTTTGTGCCTTGACAAATATTCCTTTTTTGTTTTAGGGGGAAAGATTCTGTGAAACACTTCCACATTGAACATACAGGAACTTCATTCAAATTTGGATTTAATGAATTTCCTAGCTTGAAGGAATTAGTCATGCATTTTGCAAATCAACCTTTAATTGGAAGTGAAACAGGTAAGGAGAGCTACATGTCGGTATGAGCGCTTTTGTAGCCATGCTTCACAGAGATCTGAGCAAAAGGAGCTTCCAGTGTGTTACCAGATACATCTATAAGTGTTCCTCTTCAGAGATTCGTGTTTGTATTATCCTCAGGTATCTAAGATGTTCCTCTTCAAAAACCTGTTTCAAGTACTCCGAAGGCAAACTACATGTAATCTGACTGGGTTTTTGCTAACCAGGGACATGAGCTCCTTTAGATTTCTGAGAGAAAAGGAAGCATTTCAAAATACACGTGTACTGGGCAGAGCAGTACCTTCTCAAAAAGGGCAAAACCAAAGCAGAATGTTTAGTGAGGTAATACATGTTCATCTAGGAAGTTGAAATCCCCTAATAAGAATGAAAGGAAAAGGGTCTTGAAATTCTTTATCTCCATTATTCTTCATCTGAGGAAGATGACTACAGTGATATGCTCCTCTTTCCTGTAGGGAGCATGTCCTGTATTACATCTCCCTTTTTATCTACTGCAGATCAGCCTCCTCATGCCAGCTGCTATGACATTATTTTGTCTTGGTTTTAACAAAAAGAAAGAGAAAATCATGGGCTTCTTCAGCAGCGAACATGCTACCTGAAATAAGACTCAAAAGATTAAATTTGATTCCTGCAAGCGAGTTGAACACCACCAGGACAGAATCCCCGTAAAAACAGATGTGTATTATCATGATGACGCCAGTTTTAGGTTTAACTTAAAATGTGACAGTTGAAGATATGTCAGTACGAGTTAGTCCCAGAAGCTTCAGTATCCTGTGTAGAAAGCGTATGCAAATAACAGAGTAGTACTAATTATATATGCAAGAGACCAGTTAAATAATAGTGGGCATATGCAGTAACTGTAATATGTCGCACACTAAATGCTCTTGAAACACGAGCGTTAAATTCAAGGGTGACTTTGCAATTCTTTTTTTCCCCCAAGAAAAAGGCAGTGGTGCACTCAATATGGCACTTTTATCTTTCAAAGCATTATCTTTTTGTGTTGCTTTGAAGAGCATTTAGAACACAGAGTTCCTACATCTGTCTCTTGTGCCAGTAAGCTATTTTTCCTGCCAGATCAGACACGCACCCACAGGCCCAACGCTGTAAAGATTTCAGTTGATATATAAAGCTTGTATTTCCCCATTCCTTCGCTGCATGCGTTACAGACGTTAGTAATCAAGGCACTGGTGTTATGTGATCTCTGTGGACAGGATCAACGCTGCTGAATGATGGGCTCACTTGTCACCTTAAAGCTCCCTAATCAGATTCTGCTGGCTCTGTGAAACCTCTTTAAGTTGGATGTGCTACAGAATAAGAAAAGCCATTGGAACATCATTTCGAGAAACCTTTTACTTTACCGTGAACAGCAGTAGAGGGGAAGAGACAGCGCTCGGGGAAAATTCCATCAGATACAGGTGTCAAAGTTTTCCTGGGCAGTAACCATTTTATACCCAAAAGGAGGTAGAAGCTCATCAGAGCCCACTCTAAGCCAAGTGTCAGTGTTGCAGAAAGAGTGGCCCTACAGAGGGTCACACAGCAGGGTGACAGAAGGGCCAGCCAGCAGAGTCTGATTTCTTAGGCCACACTTCCTTTCAGCAAAAAGCAGTAAGTGACCTGTGGCTCAGGCAGTAGCAGAAAGTAGTTGGACTGGTTTTTCTTATTCCTTGTTATAGAAAATCTGTGAGATGAGGAATAAAAGAGCGAGACAGCAAGATAGAATTTTTCATCTCCTCCTTGATTATGGACAGGATTTTATAAGACAGAGACTCACAAGGTAGAATATGTGATGGTTTCCACTATCTTCCATGTGGGTTTTGTTTCACTGGAGCTAGTTTGAAGAGGCACACCAGACTGATCAGTACTTGAACACACAGGCCTATGGAGCATGGTGGTTCTTTCATACTGGGAGAGCTGCAGGTTTGTGTTTCCAGCCCAACAAACCTTGTCTTACTGCAGCTTTGCCACTCCAAATTGCTGCATGGACTCACATCTATTTTTCTGCAGTGTAACGTGTACAATTCCTCCTGAACTACAGGTAGCTGAAACTGGAACTACTGTGTTTTATGTGATGGTTTATTGAACAGGCAAGCTGAATCTGGTCAGTAACAACATAAAGCAATATACCATCTTACTTCTATATTTCTGTCTTTATTCAAAGTGACAAGGTCAACATGTTATTATGTGTTTGTTTCGTTTATCAGTTTTTACCTAAATTATTTTGAAAACAAAAACTTTTAAGTCATTACCTAGGTAAAAAAAGCCAGTCACTTGAAGCTAACATTTCCAACAATGTGACTAATTTTCATTCTTCCTTAGAAATAGGTATCACACATAAAAATCCAAGATGAGTCTTGCTTCAGTGCAGCTTTTACTAGTTCTTTAGTACAGTTCCCAGATGATTGCATACAGGTATCTTCTGTGGAGAAGAAACATGGAGGACTTACTAGAAAACAAATATTGTATAAAATGTTAAAATTAGTCCTCCCAGTTCTGCAACAGGGCTCTTTATCCGTGGTGTACAGCTGCTGGTACTTGATTCTGTGCAACAGCTAAAGTGTAGTTTGTCTAGACTGGTGATGGGGGTGTTCTCGATTTCATTTTAAATAGTAAAGCATTTTCTTTAGAGAGAATTAAACTGACTTTGACTTTTCACTTATTGCATATTGAATATATCATATTTGCATACACCCCCTGTGCCTGCAAACAGATTTCAGTTTGTTACTTCAGATACAATTTTTCCACTTCTTTTTGCAGCCCTTCCCATTACAAAATATACTTTAAACTTTATTTTACTTTTAAATTACTCCATCACCTGTAGGTTTCAAGTTCTTACTAATTCTAGCATTCCTCCCCTTTAAGGGCCTACAATACCAGCGTTAAATGCAAATGGAGCAACACTTGGTATGCTGTGATGCTATTTTTAAAGAATGAGATGGATGGTGTAGCAATTACTATTATATGGAGGTTTTTCCACTATTGGGAATAGTGTAAATAGATTCACTGTCCAGAATGCAGCTTTTTGTAGAGAACATGCAACAAACATGACCTTCTTTGGAAAACAAGGAATGGCTATAATCAAAATGTTGCTAATAAGTGGAAAGCACTGTGGTAAAACAGTTAGAGGTGATGGTAGTGTGGGCTTACTGTTGGGAAGGCTGGATCCTAAATTCTGACAGATCAAGTAATTTATGCAGCAAGCAGTGGGTTGTTGGCAAAACCAGGATGACTGTTAGGGCCTCATATCTAGTCTAGCATCCTGCCTACTCGCCCAGCAGGAAGGGAATTTAATGTGTCAAAAGACTGATTCCCTGCAAGCACTACTAAGTTTAAAGGTTTTTAAAAGGCACCGGATATGTGTACAGTCTTCACAGTTGCATATAAACAGGCCTGATAATGTTTGTAGTTACATCTTCATGAATGCAATCAAAAAAGATGTCAGACGGAAAGTCAGTGGCCTGGTTGAAAGTCCCAAGTCAAACCTTGATCGCACATAGGTCAGCATTTCAGCTGTAAGTGTTCGGGAACTGTGAAGTCTGTGCTTCAGTTTGTTCTACATTACCCAGTTACTCCCTGGCTGGGAAGTGGGTTCTAGCAGGATAGGAAACAACGCCTTTGAGGGTTGTCTGATGGTCCTGTTCTGTTGCTGTCTTGGTGTTTTGTCACTTACCATGCATTGCAGAAGTTCAATTACCTACTTCTAAGAAGAAGCAAAGAGGGTTTTCAGTCTTGTTTCAGAGATGTAAGAACAAATTGACTTCCACCATACAAGGATGGGGGAATGGAATTAGGCAAGATCCAAGTGCCCAAGGCACTGAGGACTCTGAGCAACAGAATAGAGCTAAGGAAGTGAGACTGGGCAAACAAATCCAGCACCGAGTGCCCCTTTGTAGTTTTCAGGGGTGCATTTTTGTAGAAAATATCCTTTACAAAGGTGATGTGTGTTAGAAATACTTGTCTAGTTTTATCAGTATGGGAGAGTCATTTATAGCATCTTGATTTTTTTCTGGCATGAATGTGGCCTGGGTCCTGCCCCCTTCCAAGGAAAACTCCTTACAGGTAGCATCACAGAGATCTTGGGGAAGTTATTACCTTGTCCTAAAATTAAAAAGATATAAGAGCTAAAGTTAATCAGGCTACAAACAGGCAACTACTGACATTTATTTTCTAAGACTGTCTTGCCAGATGAGTTACTCCTGCTATTTTTCTCTGCAGGAACCTTAATTGTATTGAAGCATCCCTACCCACGGGAAGTGGAAGAACCTTCCATTTATGAGTCTGTCCGAGTTCACACAGCAATGCAGACGGGAAGGACAGAAAGTGATCTTGTTCCAAATGCTCCTTCAGTAAGTTGTGTTCTGGTGCAAGGGACGCTTCTCCTGGTTTGAGTTTAGTATGAGTATTGCAGTAAACTATAGAATAACACCAATAATTCATCCTGTTATGCATTGGTGAATGCATGAAGTCTTTGCTGAGCAAGGCAAAGGAAACACAGACTTGCTAGGTGCAGCCCCATGCCAAATAAAGCCTTTCACAACAGCTGTCACTGAGACCTTCCATACTGTCACGGGGAAAACATTGCAGCTAACCTAGGTAAGCTTCACCATCCAAACAAAAAAATACATAAAAGGTTTTCATTCTTCTGTTACCTTCCTTTTAGAACACCATTTTAGCAGTAACATGATCAGAAATTTGAAAAAAAAAAAACCCAAAGCAAACACACCACATAAACCAAGCACAATTCTCACATCTTTCTGCCAACACTCCTCAGGCTGTATGCAACAATATGTATGTCAGATTGCACTGTAAGCCCTTGGTTTGTCAAACATCCTTGACAACTGGCCTTCCTGCCCTCCCCCTCTCCCCCCCCAAGGTGAGGGAAGGAACACACCAAATACCAAACCAGCAAAAACTACAGGATTTACCACATCTTGTCTCACTCATCGATTATGAGGGTTAGATGACAGGAGACAGTAGTCTTGACAGACAGAAGCTCATTACTTGTTATTATTTTTGCACTCTGCTTTGTTAGAATTATTTTGCCCAGTTGGCAATGTATGGACTCCTTCATAACAGGGAGGAAGGAAAGAACATCTCTGACTTTCTATCTAGGTCAGTTAAAAAGTGACCTTTTGAAAAAAAATAGTCAAAGAGATGGAAGACAGGCAGAGACACATTTGGAAGGGAAACCCCAAAATGAAGTGTGGTACAACCAAATTGTTAGTATCTGTATCCTGATAGGCACATTACTCAAAAGGGCTCTTTTTGCCTTTTCGTACTTGGATTTTGTTACTTTAGAATTGCCTTGTTTGCTGTATTCTGACAAAGTCTTAAACCCAAAATAGAGTGATGTGACAGAAGAACCTCCACCCTTTCAGCCCCAGTAATTTTGAGCACAGTAGAAAGCTGTGTCATGCTAAAAGCTACGCCTTACTGGTGTGAGAAACAAGAAAACATCTCCATATCCATTTGGAACACCCGCTGTGCCATCTGTGACTCACTTGGACAGTAATTAGAGACTTTAAATCCCTGGTAACTCATACCTAAGCAAGGTGGGTGGATTGTTCAGAACCGTATTGCTCAGAGCAGAGAGGAAAGTTTTTAATGATATAGCATATTTTTGGAGAAAAATGTGAAGAATTACATTAACGTGATTTAATAAAGTTGATAAAAGAACTAATTCTGATGTCTCTCACAACCAACCCTTCATGGCTGAGTTCCACTTTACCCTCCAAAGGAGTGTGACTTCCACATACAACCAATTAAAAAAGCATTATTTTTTCATGAGGAAGTAGTAATTAACTTGGCAATAACTGGGTTTTCAGAGATCAGCAGTCTCACAGCTGGGGCTCTGCCACAGAGTTTCAGTGAGTATCCAAGAAGTCACAAGGTCCCAGAGTCACTCATAGTGGCAGAGAAACAGTTCAACAAACAATTTCTGAATGTAAGACGTTTTTCCTCTTGAACGTACGGCTGTTTGAGAGAAGAGAATGGCCAAGTAAAACAGTGTTCCCCTGGCATTTCAAGAGCGATTTCTGTGGGTTAATTCCACTGTCTGGTAAACCCCAGGCGCTACTATTTACACCATACACAGCCAGCTAACTTTACTAAATAAATTGTAACTGCAAGTATCTTCCCTTGTTTGGTTGAGAAGATGCAGGTCAGAAGCTTGCTGAGGAAGGCACAGTCTAAGAGATCGCCTTGAGCCCTAGTGCAGCTCCATGTTTACCCCAGGGGTGCATCCACCCCTGTGAGGGGAGCAGAGGAGTGAGGATGAGGGTGTGTGATCATGGGAAGGTTCCCAAAGAACGGGCTCTTATGGGTGTAGGCAAAGGTGTGGGAAATGGAAGCGGAGCTCAGTCTCTAACACTGATCCCTTTCCTTGTTACTTCACAGCTTGGTACAAAAGAAGGATATTTGATAAAACAAGGCAAAATAGTCAAGGTAAGGAAAACTCTTAATCCTGTCTTCCACTCTGTGGTCTCCTACAGAAGCTAGAGGCAGTGCAGAGCTGAAACAGCTCCACCTGCATTTCCCTGCAGAGGGGAACAATTTGTGTTTTTAGCTACAACAAAGCATGACTGTAAACCAGAGCTTTAACAGTTTTTGTTTCCAAAGAAGCATGACACTAAATTCTTACAAAACAACTACCATCCGTTCTTGATCTTTCAGAACTGGAAGACAAGGTGGTTTACGCTTCATAGGAATGAACTTAAGTATTTCAAAGACCAGACAGTAAGTAGCAAATGCCAGCTCTACTCTTTAAACCCCTACAGAGGTAGCTGCAATCTCCTCTCTCTGGCTTCTCACATCTGTATCACAGCTTCCCAAGCTTACGTTTCCCACACTGTCAGAGGGCTCAGACCTTTCAAGTAATGTCAGAGTTTTGCTGACGACTTCAACAAGAGGAAGTCGGTAAATTTTACAGCTAGAAAACGTTTACTGATTTACTGTGCTCTCTCAGGCTTACCTACTGGACAGAGTTGTTGTTTACCATGCATTGTTTGGATTTTAAGGTACTAGCACAACACAGCTGGTGTTAGTAGCTTTGACACAAAACCTAACAGACAGCAGTGCTTTTAAAATATTTCTGCAAATACTAGTAGTATATTTTGCATTCCTCAGTTTCATTCTTCTATTTCAAGTGGTCACACAGTACACGTAGAAAACCATTCACCGAAAGATGTCTTCCTTCCTAGCACTCTGCCATAGGTTGGTTAACCTGCTGCACCTGGGAAAAACAATTTGTCCTTACAGTTGCTGTTCCATTTCTGTCTTAAACTGAGTAAAACCAGGAAATACCTCTGGAGTTTCTCTACCCTTGCAATACCTGCAGTTTGAGTTCCTCCATAAACACAGCAAAACCATTTACCTCTTCACCCCTGCCAAGCCCTGTTTGAAGCTTCTAATAGGTTTTAACACAACAACGTACACAACTGCCCTCTCTCACCAAACGTTACCATTTATAAATGGTTACGCATTTATGGCACCTTCCATCAGTTTTCATTTCAGTTCAAGCCAACTTGAATTGAGTGTCCAGGATAACGTTTCAAAGGGCAGCACTCCAAATGTTTGAGCAACACTTGCCATTTACCAGGTGAGAAGGTGTCTCTATCAGAAGCACGGCCTCCTCCCAGGCAGCAGCTCTGCTGCCTCCTGGCACTCCCATTGCTGTTGTGGGGTTGCAGATACCTACAGCGGAGCAACTTGCTACTGGCCCTGGGATGGCACTTACTCGCGTGCCTCAGCACAAGCAGCTTTCTTCCAGTGCAGCGTGTGACTAACAGCTGCTAAGCCACAGGAAAACATAAGGAAGGGTGAGAAAACAACAGACAACCCCATTCCCCTGACGAAGGACCACAGGAACAGCTAAGGGTGTTTGGGCAGAGGGTGAGCTACTCTTCCAGGTCAGCTGCCTCTTGCAAGGTGCTGAAGAGGGTGAGGCTGAGAGAAACCAGTCAAAGAAGGACTCCCACAGTCAAGGAATAGCAAAACTCTTAAGGGAGAGTTTCTGTAGCAGTACACAGACAGCCTGCAGCTGAGCACCCCTGGGTCTGTCCCAAGGTGGTTAGCTACACACACTGTCAATACAGCAAGCCTCATCACTCATGCAATAAACGCTATTTCTGCATTGCTCCCTACCCAGCTTTATCCTTTTAAAGCACTGAGGAATTAATTAAGCCTCCTACCAGCTGGCTAGGCCTGATAAGGCCTGTAACTCATTCCTTGTCTCTGTCAGCCCTAGCTGGAAACGATACCACATGTGCTGCAGTGTCAGTGATGTTACAAGGCATCAACCAAACCCTTTGTGGTCTGCACGTAGCTCAGACTGTTCCCGCAGTAGACATCTCTGTGGCTTGTCTTGATTGGAACTGACTCTCCTGGTGTTTTATATTTAGCTCTGTTTATGGCACATCAGCGCTCTTGTTACCTTTGCTAGTTTGGGTTTGGGGTCTTACAGCTCCTGTACCTATGTTTGGAAAAACCCTGTGTGCCTGTAAAGGTCTAGGTGCGTGGAAGATGAACTGAACTAGCCTTATTTTCTGTTTCCATATGTTCCTACTGTAAAACCATTTTATTTTCAAGGCTACAGAACCGATCCGGGCACTTGACTTAACTGAATGCTCAGCTGTGCAATTTGACTATTCCCAGGAAAGAGTTAATTGTTTCTGGTAAGTTGCTGTACTTTCTCCACCTTGCTGGGAGTATCAAAATTGCCAGGGAAGTGTAATCACTAGGTGCTTCTGAAAGCTCCCTTACTGATATCGACCCTGCTGTTCCTCTAGCTCACAAGTCTCTTCTGTCAGCCAGCCTCTGTCAGTCTGGCAATGTTTTGCTAAGTTACTGCTGGAAAAAGGGTTTATTGTTGGCAAGGAGGAAGAGTGTAGGCCTATGTGTAGTGGACATTACTTTTCCTAATTCAGCGTGTATAATCAGCACCTCGAAACTTAGGTACGGCCCAGATCCTGGCTCAAACATTGCTATGGGGCACACAGTAACGGCTTCTGTGCCCAGGTGTGGGTCTGTTGTCCATATGGGCCTGGGGCAGTGTCTCCCCGAGCTGTAAATGACTATAAATCAAATTGTTCTTGCCTAACCTCCCTTCCTCCCGGTGACTGAACAGGAGGGAGCATGGCCTCCCTGCCCTGCTCTGTCTAAACAACTTGGTGCAGGCCAGCTGGGTTCAGTTTCAAGAGGAGCTACCACATATTCTAGCAAATAAGAAATACTGTTAATTGTTTGCTTACAGCCTAGTGTTCCCACTAAGGACATACTACCTGTGTGCAAAAACCGGAATAGAAGCTGACGAGTGGATTAAAATACTGCGATGGAAACTGGTAAGTTGATGGGCAGAGTGCTGTGGTGGTGCACCCAACTGCTGTGTTTCTCAGTATCTGCAAGGAGGGAGCACTTGTTCTGGCTTCCAGGCCAACTAGACGGGAGTACGTAGTATTTGCGTAATGCAGCTGCTTGTAAACTTGCGTTAGTGTATTCGGGATGCCCTTTTAACACACATACTCATGAAGAAGACATTTCTTCCAGCTTTAAGGATGTCATTGTGTAGATGGTAAGCAGTATAGAGCATCTGCACAGACCATGTGTCAGGCCACGGAATCATGCAGTTGTCAGAATTGGAAAGGACCTCTAGAGATCATCTAGTCCAACTCCCCTACCAAAGCAGGATTGTCCAGAGCACATCACTCAGGGCTGCATCCAAGCGGGTCTTGAAGGCCTCCGGAGAAGGGGACTCCACACCCTCCCTGGGCAGCCTCTGCCAGTGCTCTGTCACCCTCACTGTGAAGTTTTTCCTCATATTTGAATGGAATTTCAAATGTGCCATTGGAACAATGGAACTTCCTATGTTCCAGCTTGTGCCCAGTGGCTGGAAACCACTGACAAGAGTCTGGCTCCATCCTCCTTTAACCCACCCTTCAGATACTTATAAGCATTAGTAAGGTCTCCCCTCAGCCTTCTCTTCTCCAGGCTAAAGAGCCCCAGCTCTCTCAGCCTTTCCTCATAAGGGAGATGCTCCAATCCCTTAATCATCTTTGTTGCCCTACGCTGGACTCTCTCCAGTAGTTCCTGGTCTCTCTTGAACTGGCAAGCCCAGAACTGGATGCAGTGTTCCAGTTGTAGCCTCACCAGTGCAGAGTAGAGGGGGAGAATGACCTCCCTCGACCTACTGGTCACACTCTTCCCTTTGCAGCCCAGGATTCCATTGGCCCTCTGGGTCATGAAGGAAGCAATGAGAAGACAACGCTTGAGAGTGTTGCTTCCTTAACAATACCAGTATTAGGGTTGATCATCCCCAGCCACATCCACCCGTGTGCAAACAGCGATGGGTTGTCTTTTGTGTTCTAGTCACAAATCCGGAAGCAACTGGAGCAGCGTGATGCCACCCTCAGTTCCTAGCAGCACCTCCAGTACTTACGCCCCGGTGGCAGGAACTCCTGCGTGGCCAAGGGGAAGGTGTCACTTACCGGAGGGCAGTTTCACGTCTACGTTCCTCACAGCGGGCACGTGCCTGGGTGTGTGCCCGTGCACAGGCGCTTGCAGCCGGAGGGTTCCTGCAGCTGAAGCGCTCTCCGGCTGTGAGTCGGGTGTGGAGACGGTTGCAAAAAACAAATCAGAGCGTTGGTTCGATACGCATGGTGTGTGCTGCGCACACTGAATTCAACACCTGTTAACTAATCACAGAAGTTGTGACTGTTAAAAAAACTTGTGTGGTTACTCAGAGCACTCTTGGTAATTTATTGTAAATTCCGTCACAACTAACCGTTAGCATATTCTGTAACCTTGAGCCTGTTATTTAGAGCCAGTCCTTCCCAAAAACATTAAATACTTATTTTGTATTATGTGTTTAGGCTCTAAACCAAAAGAAAAATGACAGAGGTAATGATATTTTTGTAAATAGTATCTGTATTACAAGCCAGAGAATATTGCAAGGTCCCTTTCCAGGAAGCGGTTCTGGTCAATATGGTTTTGTGTGGTTTAGATTCATAGAGTAGCGATGGCTGCAAGTGCAGGGTTGTTCCACGCCATAAATAGGTAACGGTGAGCGGTGCCATGGGAGCACCCTTGTTTACACACTAGAATTATGAGGAACAGGCAGCTGGTTCCTAGTGCATGTAGGACGCAGCCACCACAAGGCCCTAAGGATGGTGACAGGGCTCTGCGGAAGCCTTTGCCTGTGACAGCCCCCGGTGTTTAACGGCATTACAAGCTGGGCCCTTAAAAACGGGCTGGGTCTTCTACTTTTTCCTCACACAGAGAACTCAAAATGATGTTTTGTCCAGAATGATGTTGGAGTTGGGCACTGCTTGCTTTATATTAAACAAGATCAGTAACAGAAAAGCACCATGTACACTAAAAATTAGTTTAAAATAATAACATCTTCTGCATGACCTGATGTAAGTTTGCACCTCTACTTTGGAAGACTCGTACAGACATAACAGCGTGGTGGCTCGCTACAGAGTTGAGAATTGGAAGCCCAATACTTTGGTGCTGCAGTCACAATAGACGTCACATTTTAGAAGCCAAGTGTAAACACACCAGAGGGTCTCAAGACCAGCTTCAGCTTGGCCCAGCCTCATGGGTGACCCAGCTGCAGTCCTGCTGCTCCTGGCAGGGTGTGTTGGGGGGAGAGGGGGCCTTGTCCCTATGTAATGCTGAAGTTTCTGCTGACACAGAGTACACCAACCTCTCCGGCTGTGCACGTGCTGCGGCAGAGGGCTGGTACTGCTCAGGCAGCAGGGCAGTGCTCAGTAGGTACCTTTACTGTGAGAAGACTAAAGGGGGGGGAACCTAGAAGGAAAAAGAAATTCTAGATTTGGACATCAGAATAGCATTTTATTTCAACTTAGAAATTCAAAATATTTGTAAATATTTTTATACAGACTGTTTTCTGAATAAAATGTGGTTATAAAACTACAGAAGTCCTCCTGTACTGTTAAAGCTTTGCTCTCCTTTTTCCTTGAAAGGAGGGGTTTAGCTGGCATCTCCCATTCAGTTAAAAAGCTTTGATGAGTTTGTGTGAGAGAAAAGACAGTGGAAGGGGAAGAGAGAGCCAATACTCTCCAACAGCATCACTGTTCTCGGAGAACAGCCTGGAGACGGAGCTTGAAGCGTGACCACAAAAGCAGCCTTCCCTGTTTCACAGGAACAGGGCGTGTTACACGGCGTTAGAAGCGAGTTCAGCACACACTGCCAGGAACTGAAGCCAGTAAAAGAAATGGGGCTTGGCTGGCCCGGGAAGGGGAGCTGAACAGAAGCTCAGGGTGACAGTCAGCCCTAGGTAGAACATGAATGCTTTTTATCAGAAATACACCCAGGGACACCTTGGGGCTCAGTTTCCAGCTGCTTCTGTCACGACCGGCAACAGAAAGCTGAAGCCAGGAGTTCAGTTTCAATTGGGAAAGGTCGATTGACAACTTTGCATCTCTGTGAGAACTTTTGAGCCAAGACTTTCCAGCACCACCATTTCCCCCCCCATCCTGCCTGATGCTGAAGCTGGACGAGGTCTAAGCAAGCAGGCGGTGGCGGCCCCTTTCCCAGCCTGAGGCAGAGACCTATCAAGAGCTTGCCCTTAGACCAGCAGTACTTGGTTGAAGTGCTGGAAGCCTGCACAGGAGTCACCACAAGGGCAATGTGAGAGGGAACGAGGAGGGGTAGGGGGCAAAGAGCATTGGCTCGATCCCCAGCGATAGGAAGCCAGTTGGCACTAACCTCTGCGTCAACACAGGACTCTGTACCCCCCTAATACAGAGACACCCCAGTTATTTTTAAGCCTGTAAACTCCTGGATTTTGTATTTACAAGCAATTCAGAGACCTGTTCTCTCCACAAGGCTGATTTGCTGTAGAGTATTATGGGGCAACAGAAGAGCGGACCAGGCTCTGTCATTTAAAAATACTGCATTTTATTTATATTTATTTACTTAGGAAAACCTAATGGTAAATGAGCAGAGAGTGTCACCAGTGATGAACCCCCCCAAAGACTAAGACATGAGATCTTCACAACCATATTACACAAAAAACCCATGAGGAAATGAGACACTGTTTGGGTGCTTTTATCTGGGCATCAGGAAAACACCTAAAGCAACAGCTTTCATAGAAACAGCTTTTTTTTCTTAGTGGAAGCAGGATGCAGCTAGCATCCAGATCAGTAGCATTCCCTTGCCGAAGTATCACCCCCGTGAGAAAGCCGGGATATTTATTGATTGTACTGACACGTCACTGCTACTAAACCTGCCCTGGCAACACTCTTTCAGCCACATCTTTGATAACGCTGTACAACCCATCCGCTTTCCAAAAGGCCGTGGCAGCCGGCCTGAGGATACACCCCTCCGCGTGCCCAGTTCCCTGTAAAGCGAGAGATCTGTGGGTTGCTCACCTGAGCCAACAGCATCAGGCTGATGGGGCTCAGCTGGCTGAGCTAAACTCCATGGGAGCTATTTCGGTGGTCTCTCCAGTACTGCACAATACAAGAAGCAAGGCCTAAAGTAACATCCACCTACAACACACTAGTAGATCATTTCAGATTCAGTACTATGTACAATTTACTCTTACTTAGTATACTAAGGAGCTGCGGTATTTCTTCCGAGACGTGTTATTTGACTGAGGATTATTGAATCTTTCTGTCCACTGGGCTGCAGAGGGATGCTGCACTCCGGCTACACCATCGGGTTAAGAAACTTCAACAACCTGCCTCAGTTCTTCAAAGAGGGGTGTGAGCTCCTTCTCTAAACTGACAATCAGCCCTGGAAAGAGAGAAGAGACAGAACATCCCATCAAACAACAGAACAGAGAAGCCTCTCTCCAAGTCAGAGACGGTGTTTTCCAAAACACAAACCATTTCCCTTTGGGGAACAGGAGGCCTGTTCTCCCATGGGAATAGCACCGCTGTCCTGGCACCAACAGGGACAGCCCTGCAGCCCTGCTCTTCCCCATGCTGCTGCTTCCCACAGCTACTGAAGCCCAAGCAGCTGTGCAAGAATTAAGTCCCTTTTCCTCATGCTCGTTAGCCAACGCTCTAATGAGCAAGGCCAGGTGCCTCACTGAAGGATTCCCCCACCCCATAAAATGGAGAAGACAAAGCCGCACGTTACTGCAGAACGTAACTTGGAAGTGATGGAAAGAGACCGAAGAACTGGTTTGTATGACACAATCATTGCCACCACAGTGGATACTCCAAAGCAGCAAGAATAACATTAATCACAGGAGAAACATGCTTCAGCAAGTCACCTAAAATGTATAAATTTTTACTCATGCTGTTCTCCTTCTTGATATGCTGGCAAAATTCACAGCAGGAACAAAGTTAATACAACTTGAAGTAAATTCAGGTAATTTACTTTCAATAATTTAAACACCTGGCCCTTAAAATACTGTAATATTTTTAAATAGATGTAAAGACATACCGGTATTGGCATTGCTGCTGGCAATGAAACTTACTACCAAAGGCAAGCGATTGAACTGCACCACCTGCAAGGAGAGAACAGTGTTCAGGCAGCAGCTAACACATGCTGCAC
This sequence comes from Nycticryphes semicollaris, assembly GCA_013400055.1. Taxonomy (NCBI): domain Eukaryota; kingdom Metazoa; phylum Chordata; class Aves; order Charadriiformes; family Rostratulidae; genus Nycticryphes; species Nycticryphes semicollaris. The sequence continues at coordinate 470,871 of VXBJ01001575.1, forward strand.
ATCAGAAGTCTGCCACATAAATTCTTTCAAAAAGAAGCGGCCTCCTCAGTTTAAAGGACAAGCTGGAGCAAAAGCCACAGAGCTGACTTTTCAGCCTATTTTGTAAGATTCGTGGTTAAAGACACCAACAGAACTTACACCGCGGTACAGGGAGCTGCACATGGAAAGCCTGGTGTTTCTCTCCCTCCCATGTACTGCAGTGTCAGCCACCAGAAATCTAACTCAGCTGCAAACAGAGACCACACTCTGGACAGGTAACAAGAGGGCAGGCAGGTTTACTCTTTCAAAATACTGTTCCGCGTACAGCAGCATCTCTTCTTCCATTCCTTCAGCACAATAAGGTACTCACATCAAGAGATTCAGAGCAAGGTACTCAGTGTGTACAAACTCACTCTTTCATCCATTTATTTTCCAAACAAAGCTAGATACTCTAGGCTGAACCAGCTGGCCAGTTTACTGCAGTCACAATAAAAAGCTCTCGAGGCCGCTGGAACTTCAGAAGGAGCAAAAACGTAGTTGATGATGGAATTCGGGCAACAAATAACCACTTTGTAGAAGTAACCTGAGGGGTATTTCAAAGCTGTGTTAGCTTGAACACGTACATAGCAAGGTTAGCTATGGAGTAGGCTGCAGGTGCTTATTTAAGTATCACTGATTATAAACAAATCTGATTTGTAAAAAAGAACATAATCCCTTCACAACAGATTGTGAAGGCCATAGGAGCAGCACTTGCTGCAAATTCCCAATTCCTACCTGTTCAAAAAACCTGATCATTTTCCACCAGTAAATCTCACTTTTGAGAAACGTAAAAGCAGCTTAACAAATAGTGTGAAAGTTTAGCTCATCCCTTTCAGCAGCGTGAGAAATAAAACAAAGCAGCAAATACTTCCATAGCAGCCAAGTAGGAATCTGGCAGAGCTTAAACAACCCTCTCTACTTTCCTCAGTGTCAAGCTGGAACAGCTCAGGTCACCGAGAACAAACTGCACTGAGGTTACTCACCTGGTACGTATTGTAATAGCAGATGATACTCTTGTTTTTGGAGAGTCCTAGTTTACTGCCCTGATCTGTGGCAAGGGCAAAGGTGGAGAGAAAGCCAGGCCGCAGTGCATGTTCTGGAGCGTTATCATTGGCAACTGGAACAAAACAAGAAAATTCTTACCTGACTGCATCACTGGTCTTTGCCCAGCTTAGTGCTGTGGCAAAAGCAGACCTGCTGTTGGGGAACAGGTGACATGCCTCACATGCTTCCGTGACAAGTACAGGGCAGTCTCTGTGAGCAGCACATTATTTGTGAGCACACAAATAATCTGTACGTTAGCACTGCTCGTTACACTCGCGGCCTCCCTCGCATCCCCAGGAACCAGACTCCTCTGGGACACGCAGCCTGTGCTGATGGCATTTTTGTTGTGCCTCTTGCTGTTTGCACCAGTTCCAGCCTTTGAACTGATGACTGGCACCCAGTCACTCCAGTAAAACCAGATGAACGTGCGCAAGGTTCTGCTAGCTGCTTAAATACTTTAGGACATAAAAATAAGTCTGCAGGAGTTATCTTCCTACTCTTAAACAAAACCTGCAGAGACACGATAGAAACTGCAGTACCAAAAAAAAAAGAGCAAACTAAATCAGGGCAACGTGTGAAAGTTGGATGCAGTTCTGACCACAGAGCAGCCAAGTCAACAACATACTGATAAGTTCTCCTTTGTGCTTTGCATCAATCAGCCTGTCAGTGACTTAAAGACACAAGGACCAAACTTGCTGCAGCCTGCAATTACTGAGGACACAGACAAAAGGATAAATTTAAAGGGGTACATAATCCAACTACTGAACTTGAAGCAAAAGTCTAATCTCATTCTTCAGTTTTGGATATTCAGCTGTTGGGCATAACCTGAGAAGATTCTACTGTCCTTTTCCACCCCCTGCTGTTCAATCAGGATTTCGGTGGCAGGTCACAGGGAGAAGTTACCTTTGATAACAGGCACACCATCTCTATCTGAGACTACAATAGCATGAAGACCTTCGACGCTGCAAAGAAAATGAAAAGACATCACTTCAAAAACAGAGTAGTTCACGGCAAAGATCTTTTTTCCTGAACAAACGTGCAAGGAAGGGGAAAACGTGGAAAGAATTGGTGCCTTTTCTAATTTCTCACTGAAAGGGGCTCGTTTTGTTTAGTACAGGTTCTCTCTTGGGGC